>JALDQB020000151.1:0-122623 GCA_024416835.2 Perccottus glenii | reverse complement strand
TGGCTCTGGATATAGGGTCTAATCTCACTGAGAAGTACCCTACAGGCCGTAGGTTCCCCCCAAATGGCTGGGTCAGGACACTGGTCATGAAACCATTCCTAGAGTCACTTGTCTGAACAAATGGTTTAGAGTAGTCTGGGAGAGCCAATACTGATGCTCCAACTAATGTCTGTTTTAGTTGAGTAAAAGCTGCTTCTCCCTCTGCAGTCCATTGAATGACATCTTGTGCTGCCATTGGGACATCATAAATCAACCCTTGTAGCGGTTGTGTTGTTTCTGCATAATTTGGTATCCATTGTCTGCAGAAATTAGTCATGCCTAAAAAAGACATCATTTGTTTTTTTATTACTGGTTTTGGCGCCTGTAAAATAGCAGCTTTCCTATTTTCATCTAATTGTTTTCCATTTTGTGTCAGCTGAAAACCCAAATACATGACCTGAGTCTTCCACAGCTGTAGTTTGTTTTACTCACTTTGTGACCTTGCTCGAAAAGGAATGTGAGCAGAGCCAGAGTGTCCTCTCTGCACTGCTGCTCCGTTTCCGAGGCCAGTAAAATGTCATCCACATATACAATTAACTGACTGCCCTGTGGAGGGTCAAATTTGGCCAAATTTGCAGTTATTGCTTGTGAAAACAAAGTGGGCGACTGCAGTACCCTGAGGTGCGCGAGTGAAAGTCCACTTCCTGTTCCTGTATTGGGCAAACCAGAACTGAGAATCTGGGTGCACTGGAACCGAAAAAAATGCATTTGCTAGGTCTATGACTGTAAAAACTTTAGCTTTAGGATTTAAGTCATTTAACAATGTGTTTGGATTTGGCACTAAAGGAGCCCTAGGAATTACAGCGTTGTTCACTGCCTGTAAATCCTGTGTCATCCTCCATCCTGATGATGGTGGTGCTTTTTTCACTGGAAACAAAGGTGAGTTACAGGGAGAGTCTGGACACTCTATAATCACACCTGAACTCTTTAGTGCTTCCACTAAAGGTGCAATACCGTCCTCAGCTTCCTTTTTTAACGGATATTGTCTTTGAAATGGTCTAAACGACCCTTTTGGAGTGATTTTGTATGGTTCACTCCTTTAATTAACATCAGCAGGACCTTTAGACCATAACCCCACTGGGATGTCTGTTAAGGCCTGCTCTTCTTCGTGGGTCAGTACAAGTCATTCTGAAATCTCCTCGTCCAAGTCAAATTGGACTCCTTCCTCCAATGTTCTTTTTCCGGTTATTCTTATTGCCTTCATACCGTCTGGTGTTGGAACCACACCGATATTCAGGGCTTCTAAAAGGTCGCGTCCTAATAAATTCATTGGGCATAATTGGGATATGGCAAACGCGCTTTGTCTCAGACCCAGTCTGTGGATCCTTTACGTTTAACGCAGTTGTAAGTGGTTCAGTTACAATGTGTCCGGTCGCTGATCTTACTCCAAGTACATTGTGCGGATGAGTATTAAATTTTCTTTCTGCACAGTCATTTCTTATAATTGATCTACACGCTCCGTGTCGCAAAGGAATTTAATGAAGTAACCATTAATTACTAAGTTTACCATTGGCTTTTGATCATATGATAATAACACGTCCGTGTTTTGCAGAGACAAAATTTCTCCCTGCTCCTCCTCACTGTTCGTCTGTTCAGTAGGTCTCCTGTCACTGTGTATGTCATGCGGTGTATGTTGGCGTTCGTGCATCTGACCTTTTGTACCAACGGTCAGTCAGGAGTAATCCTCCTGATGCCTGGGTCCAGGTGGGGCACGGTCTCTCCCTCCTCCTTCACCGTATCATTGTCCTCTCTCTCTCTCCTGACAATTTCTGGCCAAATGACCTCTCTGACCACACCAATCACACACAGCCTCCTCCACTCCACGCCATCCACGTCCAGCTCCACTCCACCTCTCCCTCCATTTTCCCCGTCCACGTCCACGTCCAGCATTCCCTCGGAAAAACAAATCAGTTTCATTAGCATTCACCACTATAAAGGTTTCACTCTGGTGTTTCTTTTTTTTATTTTTGGTACACCAACTTTTTTCAATGCTCTCTGTATGCACTGCATACGCTTTTACCTGAGATAAAGGTGCTGTGGCCCATCCAATTTGTTGCTTCTTTACAAAATGACTCAATTCAGGTTTCAGACCACATAAGAATGCATTTTTAGTTGATTTGCATATGGGGATGTTTCTACATTTGGGGAATCTCGATCCGCTATTTGTATCAAACACCTCTTTAAGTCTATCAAAATACACCAGCACAGATTCGTCATCTCCTTGTTTACAATTGGCTATTTTTGAATAGTCCGCACGCGTCCTTGGTAGTGTTCAACAATTTTAGTCAATAGAAGTTCCACACGCTCGGTCCACGCACCTTGTTTATACAATATTGGGTTTGTATTCTCAAGTGGGTCCCATGCATTTTTTACTACACACCAATCTGCTTTGAGCATAACTCTCAAAGCACGTTCAACTTCAAGAGAATCCAAATAGTAGCTCTGCAGAATCGATAAAACATAGTTTTAAACTCACCCGTGTTTACCTTTGGGTGAGGAATGTCGTGCGGTAGCCTCTTTCACATCCAGCTCTGTCCATGGTCTATAGACTCGGACCATGGCTGGTTGTTGATTCTGTCCCGCTCTCGGATTTGGCATTTCAATCAGCGGATACGTTTCAGCTTTATCTAATTCTGCTTTTAAAACATTAGGTTTAACAGTAGGATAGAAGGCCTTACCGCTGCGTGTTGTGTGGCGCTCCTCCTCAAAATTAGCTGCTAACGGTGGCTTCCCAGTGGAATGCGCTTGAGTCGTGTGGGCCGGGGCGGAGGGAGGCAGAGTTTGAGACTGAGGCTGTGGCTGTTGGGAGGGTTCTGGCTGTGCATGCTGGATCGGCTGCGGCTGCGTAGAGGGGCCTGCAGGCACCAGCACTTGCTGGCTCGGATATGGAGGAGGGGAATTTGTGCAGGGACCCAGGTCATCTTCGATCTTTTGCTCTCGGCGATAGAAAGCATGTTAAGAAGGATAGGTGGTTAGTACAGGTCTATTCAGAACCTCCTCATCCAACTTTTCAATTTCTGTAGCTTTGTCTTTGGCTACTTTTCTGAGTTTCTCCTCAGTTTCTCTATTAATCTTTTGCTGTAATTCTCTGGTTTCCCCGATTTTTCTCTTTTGGGCTTCAATCAGCCAATTCTGAGCTTGAGGCAATCCCGCTTGCCTTTGTTTGCTTTTATTGTTCAGATTATCCGCTATAATCTTTCTAATTAACTCCTCACATTCGGTAACCAACAATTTACCAGTAAAACCATATTTTGCACGCCATTGATTCAAATGGATTATATTCTCTGGGTCTCTCATTTGCATAAATTTGACATCCCCCATTAAGACCTTTTCACCATCCAGTTTACTTTTATTCGAACCCATCGTTCGTAGTAAACCAGCCAGTAAACCAATTCAAAATCAATCAAACCTCAGTCACAACACAGTCACACTCAAACACACCTTTTTCTGTAACAATTTTCCAGTATTCGCCCCACACCGTCTTGTGGGCCTTTATAATCTCACTCACCGCTTCAACATGCAGTGAAACAAAACAATTTTTCAGCATAAGCCTCTCACTGTCCAGTGGGCTTTTAAAATCTCATTACTCATCTGCAGGAATCAATACTACGTAGGCAGGCCGTTTTATAGTCACATTGACTTAGGACTCATTCATCTCACCTTTGGTTGTATTTAGTAAGGATCTCAATAATGGTCTGTATACTCGAGTTTTCTATTCATTAAAACCAACAATACTAGCTATGCAAGGCAGTTCGATTGTGGCGTATTACAATACGTGATTATTAATCTAAGATAAATTCCTGTGCTCCCTAGACAAGCTATTTAGACCCCATACTTCTTATTGTAATCAGGTGCACTATCTATCTCGTAGATTCCCCACTTGTCATGGCCAATGAACTCCCCGCGCGTTCCGTTTCAAGAAACACCTGAAGACTTACAAAGCATAAGGCATCTATCAAACTAAAATCCAGCAAGACAACAAGCCTTAACCCAGATTAACATCAGAATATCCCGTTTAAGATTTAACATGTAGGATCTCGATCAAAAACACATACTTTTCCGGCTTTAAATCTCACCCGTTAAGATTTTACATGTAGGTTCTCGATCAAGCGGATCTCACCATTAGATGACATTTATTTTTATTTCTTTCAGCGTTTAAGAATCTCGCATGCTGGCCAACTTCATGGAAAAACATCAACTAATGATGTAAACTTCATGTAGCCCGCTCAACATACGTCAGATTTCCAAAACTACTACTTCCGAAGCTTTGGTATTAAAAAAATCACACACACCAAAAACTTAAACAGCTGTTTACCTGACTTTTTTTTCCAATGTCCAGGTTCAGATCTGTCTCCCGTCTCTCTCCCTGATTCCGTCACTGCCTCTCCTCCGCGCCGAAGGAAAGGATGTACTGGCCCGTACCACTTCAACCGCGCGGCTTTGGGACTTACAAAAAAACGCTTTGGTTTGGCGTTTTCCCATGCATGGTCAGGTCCGCTCCCCCGACGAAGAGAAGATGAACAGATTGGAATCCGGCTCGAAGGACCAAATGTTATAAGAATTCTATATTGTAAAAAGAATTTGTTCGTCAGAATAATGAGGAGACAGTGAGACTGTATTGAATTTAGAATGAATGGTCAGGATTTATTCCTTGCAAGGAAGAAGCGAATTACAGACATGTCATGAGACTGTACAACAAGATGAATCTGCTTACAAAGTAAACAATACATATGGGTTTTATACATATCAGTCCACAATGTTAAGGGGGCGGAGGATGTTCACTCCCCTACAGTCTGCGACCTAATGGCCAGGTGGTAATAGCTTAGACTAGGGACATGTTTGTAATAGCATGAAGAACAGTACATAAGCAGACAGAAGCATAACATATAAAAACTAAAAAATAGACACTAAATAAGAACATACAATTCCCATAACAGTGGTAGTTGTCCTGCAGAGAGGGGAGAGCAGACCCTGAAATGCGCTCAGCTAAGCGCACAACTCTCTGCAGGGCTTTGCAGTCTAGACTGGAGCTGTTCCCATACCACACAGAGATACATTGAGTCAATATACTTTCTATAGCTCCAGAATAGAAAGTTTTCAGGATTGCTGGTGAGACCCTGAATTTCCTCAGCTGTCGCAGATAGTACAGTCTTTGCCTGGCTTTATTTACCTGAGTTTGAGTGTGAGTAGTCTGTTGTTATGGCAACCTGACGCTCCTCACGGAGGTCCCATGCAGCCAATGCCTCTCTCAAGCCCATGGCTATGTTCTCTCCCGTGTGGTCGTCGGGAAATAGGATGTTTGCAGGCAGCGGCTTTTCAGTTCAAACTCTTTGTCAACAAAGTGCACAGTTAGGCTAATATAGGGTTCAGTTGTTCTGCTTGACCACAGGTCCGTAGTTGTTGAAAAGAACGTCAATGTAGACATTTCCAGTTGAACCTCGCCACGGCATTTGTTGTAAAGCTCAGGGATTGCAACTTGAGAGAAATAGTTCCGCGAGGGCAGCTGATACCTCTTGTCCAGTGTGCGGATCATTTTCTGAA
Organism: Perccottus glenii; assembly: GCA_024416835.2. NCBI lineage: Eukaryota > Metazoa > Chordata > Actinopteri > Gobiiformes > Odontobutidae > Perccottus > Perccottus glenii. The sequence goes on along the minus strand of JALDQB020000151.1, from coordinate 117,043 downwards.
ATCCGCCCTTGCTAACGGTGTATATGGGCAACATGTCTCCTGCCAAGCAGTGCGTTATAGAGTTGGTGATTTCTCTATATCTCTGTGAAGACCTTTCATATGGCGCAACACTCTCAAACACATCTGTAATTGTGGTTTGTTTGTTTTTTTGTCTTACAGATTGTTCTTTTTGTTCAGTTGTTTCTTTACTAATCTGGGCTTTTAGCTTCATGCATTCATCATACTTTTCTCTGTGCTGTTTCAGGTGCTGATGTAAGTTTGTCGTATTGCCACGTGATGTAGCAACTTTTTTTTAACAAATTCTGCACAGTACCTCTCTCTGCTCCGTGTCGGATATCTTATAGCCAAAATATTGCCATATAACAGAGGTAGAATTTTTTTCTGGCCACCAGTTCAGTGCCCGTCTGCTCAGCATCCATCTTCACCCGTTGCGCTGAACACCGGAAAAAGTCACGACATGACCATACGCGCCACATGTGCCACTGCCTAAACTGAAACTGAAACTCACTGATCTTTTTTTTTTTATTAGCGGATAGCGGTATAGTGTATGAAATAAGCAAACAGCTTTCAGAGAGAATGGGTTGTCAATGTAATGTCCACACATGCCTTTATTTATTATTTATTTATTTAATAAAATCGTAGCATTTTGCGTCATATAATCGCACAGGCTTGATATCGCGATTGCGATATGATTAATCGTGCAGCACTATGTAAAACTGTGTTAAATTGACTGGAGCTCAGAGCTGCATGTGATCTGAGTGAACTTCTGCTGAAGTTCAGATTGATAAATGTCAGAGAACACATGTTTGATAAATGAGGCTCAAAGAGTGCTTCAGGAGGAACAATGAGATTGAAAAGAAATGCTTGTGTGGATCAGACTGATGTAATGTCTCTGTTTTCCTTCAGACTGGATCCTGCTGGTGTCCACTGGATGACAGTTTGTCCCTGGAAAAGTAAGATGTTTTTATTTATTTATTTATTGTAAACTGCAGATGTTTCTTCTCTTCCACTTGATTTAAAGTGAGTTTTTTTCTCTGAGAAATAATGACTGTAAATGCTGTCATTGATGTGTCACTGAGCCTGACCTTTTGTTCACTCAGACAAACCCTATTCATTACTGGACTTACTGGACTTACAATGGGATCTGTCTCTGTCCAAACTCTGAGCCAGACACAAATTCAGGGACAAAAGTCATTTCTTTTCCACATTGGCCTGAAAAGTGTGTGTGTGTGACTCTGATGGGGCGTTTACACCAAACGCGATTTGCGCGAATAAATCGCGCTATTCACGCGTAGTTGGACGCTGAACATTTCGCTTCATTCGCGGCGTGAAATTCGCTTCATTCGCGTGAAATTCACTCAACAACAGACGCGAATTCGCGTCATGGGAGGGGCTTCTGCCAGGCGGGTTGTCTCATTGCAACATGGCTGACTTGGATTATATTGAAAGAATAGCAGCGTTATATCTCAAATAAAGGCAGCGTTACACACGTCACAATAAAAGTGAATGTGTCTGGAGCTGCGCCTGGATGATGGCCGCTTTCAGCGGTACTTCAGACTGAACCGGTCCCAGTTTGATGACCTGTTGTCCGTGTCGGGAGCGGATTTCCCTCCAGGACACCAACTACAGGCGCTCTATTCCCCTGCAGAGCGCCTGTCCATCTGTCTCGGTCAGTAAATCATTAAATATTCGATGTTATATGTCTATAAATAATTTATGATTGAGAACCTCCACAGACACTCTCTTCTGAACACAGTTATCAACTTCAATAAAATGTCAATTAACTTTAGTCTACAACAGTCAAAATGGTGCTGGAATTGTGTAGGTAACTGCTATGATATTGAATAATTCAAATGTCTATTAATAATAAAGTCACACACCAATCAATCACTTGATAGAGAATGAAATGAAGAAGTCACAAACACCAGTATAATAATGTGCAAATACAGAATTGCAATCAGCATTTATAATAATGATTTTTTTTTTTTCTTTTTCAGATATCTTGCCACTGGAGATTCTTACCAAACCATCGCCAGCAGCTTTCGTGTTGGTGTCGCCACGGTCTGCAGGATTGTCCCAGATGTGGTGACTGCAATCTGGGACTGCTTAGTGGAGGAGTTCATGGCTGTGCCCTCCACAGATGAATGGAGGTCCATATCAGAGGGTTTTCAGGAGAGGTGGAATTTCCCACTCTGCTGTGGAGCACTGGACGGAAAGCACGTCCTGATAAAGGCACCCCAACACCGGATCCCTGTTCCACAATTACAAGGGAACTTTTTCATTGGTTCTCCTTGCTGTTGTGGATGCAAGGTACTGCTTCAGGGTGATTGATGTTGGGGATATGGGAGGACAGTGATGGTGGGACTCTGGCCAACTCAGCCTTTGGTCAGGCACTCAGAGGTGGCACCCTCCATCTGCCACCGGACCGTCCTCTTCCCGGAGCTGACCACAGAGGACCCCAGCCCCATGTCTTTGTGGCAGATGAGGCCTTTCCCCTCAGGAAAAACCTCATGAGGCCATTTCCCGGGCGCACTCTTCCCCATGAGAGACGGGTCTTTAATTACCGTCTCTCCAGAGCCAGGCTGGTGGTGGAGGATGCCTTCGGGATCCTGTCCTCACAGTGGAGGATTTATCGCCGTCACATAGAAGTCCGCCCTGATGTTGCGGAGAGATGTGGGAAGGCAACATGCATCCTCCACAACTTCATGAGGAGATCTGCAGAAGCACCTGCTAGGAGGGGGATGGTGCAAGGTGCAGAGGACTCGCTGCCAAGCTTGGGTTGTGTTGCAACTAGAGATCGACCGATATGGGTTTTTCTATAGCCGATGCCGATGCCGATGTTTAGAGGTCAGGGTCAGCCGATGGCCGATATGTGCTGCCGATTTTTAGGGCCGATATCTTGGAAGTTTTCCCCTTCATTTGCATGCTAAAATGTCACACTAATAATAAGTCGATCCACAACATTTCTAAACTTAACAATCATTTATTGAACACTGACTTGAACCATCATAAAACTGTCAATCATTTACATTAAAGTTTTAGTGCAATCATCAAGCAGAATTTTGTTGGACGTAATTGTAAACTTAAATATAGATTTAAATAAAATAAATACAACTTTATAAATAAAAATAAATTAAACTGAAAAATATAAAATAAATGCGTAAAAATAAATAGTAGTGCTGCACACTAGCAACCAGCAACATTTGTGTTGAATGAATTAAATTGTGTTAAATGACACAGAACATTCTAAGTCCATTCTAACTTACTGCTTTTTGCAACTTTCTGCATTTTTATATAAAACAAAGTCCTCAAGTAACTGAAAAAAAAAAGGTTTTTGTGCACTTGACTTAGCAGCATCAAAATTCTTTTAGTGCAAATAACATAGCAGCAAACCCTTCATTTTTGATTGAAGGAAATTATGTAAACATTACAGAACAATATAAAAATGAATGCCCTTTAATTTTAACTCAGTTGCAGTCCTTGAATCTCCCTCACTCTACCCATCTTTCACTGAAAGTTGTCAGTACTCCCAGTTTAAGAATGGCAGGTTGTCATGCAGGAAACACAACTGTTCTGCATGTTCTCCTGTGAGGCGGCTCCTCTTGTTGTCATAAATATTCCCAATCTCACTGAATACTCTCTCGCTGGGAACAGAGGAGGGGGGTGGACAGAGGAATTTCCTTGCCAGTGGTGCAAGAAGGTGTAGGCGGGATGTATTCTGTTTCCACCATTCCAGTGGCTGACCAGTCTGTCTGTCAATCAAAGGTTCACGGAGGTACTGATCCAGCTGATCAGATATGAGATGCTCATCATCACTCTCCTGAGTAGGAATTCCATGAGGCCCCAAGATGTTTGCATACATTTGTTCAAGAACACTGGAGGGACCAGGTAATTTTCATCTTCCACCCTTCTCTGTTTTGGGTCTGATACTTGGTCTTCAGTGGTAGCTGTCTTCAGTTGCTCGGACACAATGGCATGCTCTTCTTTTATCCACTGTTTTGCCTTGGTCAGTGTGTCCACAGCAAAAAAGACATGACCCTTATAACGGGGGTCCAGCAGTGTCGCAAGCACTAAACATTTTGTATCCTCCATCCTAGCAAACCTTTTCTGCAAGCTTTGCAGCATGGTTTCTCTTAGTGTTTTAATCCCCCTTGTGTTAGGACCCTCTGCCTGAAGCACCATTTTCAGCACAGCAATGCTTGGGAGGACACTAGAGATAGAAGCCTCTGACCTGCTGATCTCGAGGGTGACTTCCTCAATTGGTTCCAACGTGTCAATCAAATTGGAAACTGTGTCCCATTGATCTGCAACTAGATTAGTAATTTTTCCATATTCTCCAGCATAGATACTGAGTGCTCGTTTCTGCTCCAGCATCCTCTGCATCATGTGGAGTGTGGAGTTCCAGCGAGTGGGTTCAGACTGAATGATACTGTGCTGGGGAGGCCAAGATCTTTTGAATTTTTTCAGATTCTGCTTTGCGAGCACAGAGTGGTTGAAATGCTTAGCTATGTTCTTTAACTTGGCATTAATGTCCAGCACTGCTCGCTGACTGTTGATGCCATCGGCCACCATAAGCTGTATGGTGTGTGCGCTGCAGCTGAGATCAGGTATTTCTGCCAATCTGAGGCCCTTAACCATGTTAGCACCACTGTCACGGAGCACAAGTACAACCCTGTCGTGGCTGATGTCCCAGTACTTCAGCAGGCTGATTAACATGTTGCTGATGTACTCCCAGTGTGGGAGCCAGACATGGCCTTGGCATTTAGGACGACTTGTTTCCTTTCCCAGTTGACATCAATGAAATGGCATGTTAGACTCATCAGTGCTTCAGTGTCCCCAGACCAACAGTCTGTCGTGAAAGACAAAAAAGGACCAGCATCCTTTGCAATCAGTGCTTTTATTTTCTTCTCAACTTTTGCAACTATACCATCTAGGATGTCTGTGCGGTAGTGCTTCTCTGTTTTTAGATTGTATCTGGGCTCCATTGCAGCCACCAGCCTTCGAAAACCAATACCTGAGACAAATGTAAAGGGCTGATTGTCTGTGGCAATCATTTCCATTACTAAAGTGTCAAGTTTTTTGACCTGGGATCTGAATTCTGCCATTTACGTTGGGCATCAAACATTTCTGTTAGAGTTGGCTGAGATACATTGGCTGTAGAGGCAGCTGTTGCTTCTTTTTCTTTCTGTGCATCTTTGTAAGCCTGGAGGTGGTGACACCGCAGATGACTCCACAAATTTGTGGTGTTTTTCTTTTACCTTTTCAGCTCCCAAGCTCACCAATCCATTGCAGATATTGCACCTGGCTTTCCTGGAGTTGGCTCTGTGAAATGCTGCCACACTGGATTTGATTTTTGTTCAGCCATCAGACAGCAATTACTAACAAAAGAAATATTCATGGTTAGCAATTAAGTAGTGTCTTCATTTTCAATTCAGTCTATAATGCCAATACACATTAAAACAATTACACTCTAATTGATAAAGTTTAAAATAACAAAACAATTCACTAATGTGTCGTTTTGTTGTTAACAGATTGCTTACAAGTTACAAACCAAATTACCATAATCTAGTTATCACACACACAAAAAAAAAAACGGCGCTAAACCCTTAGTGGTTTCTGACATTCTTGACGGTTACGTTAGACAGGTTTAATGAGGTTAATAACTGTGTGACGTGTATATTGGTCGTAACACGCCACTTTTATTATGCTGCTGTTAATTTTTATTCGCATTACACAGTTAAACACGCAGATTCGCATATAATTCAGCTGAATATTTATTGATGCAAATAGGGATGTCAACGTTTATTCTATGAGGCTTTTTTTCAAGTGGCGTTTGCACATATAATAATATTGCTGCAGATGCATTTTACAAGGTAAGCAGCGTTAATTTAAAACCTGGCTATTGTCTGCATCAATCCATGCTTCGAGCAAATGTCACCGTTCTGCGCAGCTCGAGGACAGCTGTCTCCCGAGCACGCTGCTGTTTGTGGCGGGCGGAGTAACGTAACACGCTGCAGTGTTTGTGAGAGCTCTGCCAACTTCTCCACGCCACACACAGAGTGAAATTCTCCGACTCCAACACAGGAAAAATAAAACTGAACTTATAACATTGGGGCTAATATGTTAGAAAGCAAGCTGCTGATAGTTTTGGACTAACTTATAGTCCTTAAAGCGAACCTAAACCAGCTGTAGCATTATGCTAGTTCCCGCGGTTCTATGCTATTAGTTTTTTCTTTCACTAAGTAAAGCAACACTTCATAGTTTAGTAATATATAGTAAATATATGTCCATAAGGAAATATCAGAATTTAAGCCTTACCTTTATCTCCAAGGACAGTTGTAGAGTCGTCCAAAAGTTTTGGCATGGGGTCCTTCAGATGCAGCAGCAGCACTTTCCACGCACCAATTACATGGGGCTGCCGCGGACATGCCTGACTTTAAATCGGCGCTACTAAACATGGATATCGGCCGATGCCGATATATAAAAATTGACAAATATCGGCCCGATACATCGGCCGACCGATGTATCGGTCGACCTCTAGTTGCAACTAGCAACTCTGCCAGAGAGGCCATCCGGGTCAGAGAAACGTTCATGGCCCACTTCTCAGGAGAGGGAGCAGTCCCATGGCAACCCACTGTGTAGTTTTTGTTTTGTTTTTAGTTTTTGTGTTATATCTTCTTGTAAATAGTCTTTTTTTTTTTTTTTTCAAATTTAGATTGTTTTAGTTTTATAGTTCATGTGTTTGCAATAGGATATAATAATGAACAAATGTTAGCTTTATGTATTGTAGTCTTAAATATAGTGTACAAATAAAATTGACATTATAAACAATTAAATCAGTCTGAAATATATACATTTATATTTGTAACATATTTTTGTGTTACAAAATGTTGTATATTACAAATTATATGTTATATGTTACAAATTGAAATCATGATTTGCATGCGCAAAGTAACACATACCAAAACCTTTGGTCACTTTGTAAATTATTTATTAATAAAACATTAATAAAATTTTATAATGGACATTAAAACTATATACAACAAACAAACTATTTACAACTATTTACATGCAGGAATAAAGGATCTTGCTTGGAAGAGGGAAGAGTGAGGGCCAAAGTGAAGGAGAGGAGAAAGGACAGAGAGTCTGGTTCATTCCCTGCAGAGATTGCTGGTTCTTTTAAAACTATTCAGTTGACTCTAATTGTTCCAAATTAAGCAGAACGGTGCTACTTTCATAAATTAATTTATGTATTTGAAATTTTACAAATTCTTTTGTCTGATGTGGCAACCTCTGCAGGTAAGGAACCAGACTCAAGAGGAAGAGCTCATCCTCAGGCGTGGAGGTGGCACTGGAGCTACTGGTCTGGCCGAGTGCTTCTAGGAGCCCCTGCTCCACCTCCGATGGCTGCTCCTAGGCCTTCTCGGAGCTCTTCTCCTTGGTGGCACTGTATCAAATTTACAACACATTTTGTGAAAGCAGAAAGGGATTACATGATCATTCACAAACCGTAATACTATGAGACCGAGCTCACTGTAAATATAATGGGCATGTAAACACAGTCATTATTGCCTGTACACACCTGTGGCCTCAGCAGATGTTGAAGGGCCGGCAGGAAGCAGCAGCAGGTTCTGGCAGAGGGGACCCAGGCTCACTGCCATCCCAAGAACCAGTCAGCTCTGTCATGACAATATTAATGATTAATACAACCTATTTATACATTACACCAGTCAGAGAGATTAGACTTTTCAGCATTAAAAAAAAAAAAACATCATATGTCCTGTTGTGTGGCTTCACTTCTCAACACACCTCCTGTCTCTGAGTGCCCTGCTGCTGCTGCTGCTTCTGTAGTCTCGCTCTCGGGTGGTTGTACACTGTGGTCCGATTATCCTCATCCCGCCTCTCCATATTCCCGCTTGTCTCCCGTGAAGCGAAGGGTCGAGGAAAGACGGGACCACAGAGTACTTCCACCTTTTCCCTGACCCTGCTGCTGACCCACTCCTTTTCTCCGTCTCCTTTCTTCTCTCTCTTAAATAGGTGTCCCTCAGACTCTTCCACTTCTTTCTGCACACTTCCTCTGATTAAAACACATCAACTCATAAGTGGGAGACTAGTTGTAAAATACCGCGAATTAGCTAGCTCAATTTGCGGCTTTAGCTAGCGCAATATATATAGTAAAAATTTAGTAAAGACCGTTTTTACTACTTACCAGACTGGCCAACCTCCTCACTCACTTTCTTCCAAGCAAGATCCTTTTTATTCCTGTCTCTATAAAAGTATGACGATGTGTCATAAAGCACTGGTTGTCCACAGACAGCAACAATTAACTTATCCTCCATTGTGGGATTTCTCTGTCTCTATTGTAGATTGGTCTCTGCGGTTTGCCTCCGCTGTTTTACGTCGTGGCAGCGTCACGTCTAGAGCAAGCTCCTGATTGGTTAACGCGCCGTGAATAATCGCCAAAGTTCAGATTTTTCAACTTGCGCGAATGAAGCGTTGGACGCGTTTTGCGCTTCAAACGCTCAATTCGCGCTATTCGCGCCGCCTCATTCGCGCGAAACGCGTCATTCGCGCCGCCTCATTCGCGCTAATCGCGTCGCAGGACTCCCACGCGCGTCTAATCGCGTCTTTGCATTGACTTAACATGTAAATCACTCGCGCTTGACGCTTAATTCGCGTTTGGTGTAAACGCACCTTGAGACAGTGATGGTTGTAAAAGTGATGCAGCAGTAGTTTGTTGCAGAGTTAGTGTGACTCAGACTCATAGAGGCCTGCAGACACCTGTATAAGCTGGAGCTGTATGAGAGTGTGTCTGTAGCAGAGTTAGGGGCTGCTCCTCTCCACACTCACCCCCAGTGTGTCTTTAGACCTGAACACAAGCCTCAATGCAGCAGGAACACACCTTAGAAAATGTGTAGGATTAAAGCTGTGTCAGTGACTTATCGATACCAGAGCACAGCGCTGTTGGACAAAATGAGAGAAATCAAATAAAGGCACGTTTTACACACGTCACAATAAAAGTGAATGTGTCTGTTTGAGGTTTTAGTCAGAACCAGATCTGATTGAAACATTTGTGATAAAGACTGTCTCACAGAGATGTATGTATTTGCCTCAGAACAGATGAATATTTAGATCTGAGCCAGACAACAGCTCTATAAATGGAATCAACTCTGTTTTCCATGCATCTAATAATAATCAGTGTCATAATCAACACTGTTCTGAAGCTCATGGCTGTGTGAGCCATACTTGTGAGTCTGTGGAGCAGTAGTACCATTTAACACATTTAAGAAGAGGCTCACAGTCATTTTATATTCTCTGAGACTCATGGCTTTATCTGTTGTCTTCATTCAGGAAGTGTTTCTGGAGTGTGTCAGAGTAAACTGAAGTATAACCTGCAGCAGAAGTTTCAGTGTGTGTTTGAGGGCATCACTAAAGCAGGAAACCCCACCCTTCTGAACCAGATCTACACAGAGCTCTACATCACAGAGGGAGGGGCTTCAGAGGTCAACCAGGAACATGAGGTCAGACAGATCGAAACAGCCTCCAGGAAACCAGGCAGACCAGAGACAGCCATCACATGTGAAGACATCTTTAAAGGCCCAGCTGACACAGATGGACCAATCAGAACAGTGCTGACAAAGGGAGTGGCTGGCATCGGAAAACAGTGCTCACTCAGAAGTTCAGTCTGGACTGGGCTGAAGGCAAAGCCAACCAGGACATACAGCTGCTGTTCCGTTCACTTTCAGAGCACTCAATGTTCTGAAAGAGAGACAGTTCAGTTTGGTGCAACTTGTTCAACACTTCTTTAGTGAAACCAAAGAAGCAGGACTCTGCATCTTTGAAGACCTCCAGGTGGTCTTCATCTTTGTGTCTGGGCGAGTGCAGACTTCCTCTGGACTTCACCAAAACCAAGGCCCTGACTGACGCCACAGAGTCCAGCTCAGTGGATGTGCTGCTGGTAAACCTCATCAGGGGACCCTGCTTCCCTCCGCCGCCTCTGGATAACCACACGACCCGCGGCGGCCAATCAGATCCCAGCTGAGTGTTTGCCGTGGTGACAGAGGTCCAAGGGTTCACTGACCCACAGAAGGAGCAGTACTTCAGGAAGAGGTTCAGAGATGAGGCTGACACAATCCTCTCCCACATCAGGGACGTCCCGAAGCCTCCACATCATGTGCCACATACCAGTCTTCTGCTGGATCACTGCCACAGTCCTGGAGCATGTGTTGAAAACTAGAGAGAGGAGAGCTGCCCAAGACCCTGACTCAGATGTACATCCACTTCCTGGTGGTTCAGGCCAAAGTCAAGAACGTCAAGTATAAAGAAGGATCTGAGACAGACCCACACTGGAGTCCAGAGACCAGGAAGATGGTGGAGTCTCTGGGAAAACTGGCCTTTGAGCAGCTGCAGAAAGGAAACCTGATCTTCTACGAGTCAGACCTGAGCGAGTGTGGCCTCGACACCACAGCAGCCTCAGTGTACTCTGGAGTGTTCACACAGGTCTTTAGAGAGGAGCCAGGTCTGTACCAGGACAAGGTCTACTGCTTGTCCATCTGAGTGTCCAGGAGTTTCTGGCTGCTCTTCACGTCCATCAGACATTTATCAACACTGGGTTCAACCTGCTCTCAAACAAACCAATGAGGGCTACAAATGTAATACTTCTTCACCAAACAGCTGTGGACCAGGCCTTACAGAGTCCAAATGGACACCTGGATTTGTTCCTCCGCTTCCTCTTGGGTCTTTTACTGCCGTCCAATCAGAGCCTTCTACAGTGTCTGCTGACACAGACAGGAAGTAGCTCACAGACCAATCAGGAAACAGCTGAGTACATCAAGAAGAAGATGAGTGAGGATGTGTCTGCAGAGAGAAGCATTAACCTGTTCCACTGTCTGAATGAACTGAATGACCATTCTCTGGTGGAGCAGATCCAACAGTACCTGAGTTCAGGACGTCTGTCTGAAGCTGGACTGTCTCCTGCTCAGTGGTCAGCTCTGGCCTTCATCTTACTGTCATCAGAAAAAGCTCTGGATGTGTTTGAGCTGAAGAAATACTCTGCTTCAGAGGAGGCTCTCTTGAGGCTGGTGCCAGTGGTCAAAGCCTCCAACAAAGCTCTGTGAGTAATCACTATTTTATTGAGAAACATTTAAATACACTTCTACACTTTAAAATGTCTTTTCTCTCCAGACTGAGCAGCTGTAACCTTGTCAGAGAGAAGCTGTGAAGCTCTGTCCTCAGTCCTCAGCTCCCAGTCCTCTAGTCTGAGAGACCTGGATCTCAGTAACAACGACTTGAAGGACTCAGGGCTGAAGATGTTGTCTGTTGGACTGAAGAGTCCTCACTGTAAACTGGAACAAATCAGGTCAGGAGTCTAAAACTTTACTGTAATGTTACTCACTATTAGGATTTTAAAAAGCATCCTTATGGATTAAGTGCTCTTTGGAAAAGACAGACGCTTAAAACATTAATAAAAACCTTTGTCTGCTCTAAAAAAAATATTAAACACAATGTACTGAACCAAATGTGCTGGAGTTTGACCTGTTAATGTTTAGACCTGTTACTGTATAATGTTGTGTGTTTGCAGACTCTCAGGTTGTCTGATCTCAGAGGAAGGCTGTACTTCTCTGGCCTCAGCTCTGAGGTCCAACCCCTCCCATCTGAGACAGCTGGATCTGAGCTACAACCATCCAGGAGACACAGGAGTAAAGCTCCTGTCTGCTCTACAGGAGGACCCCCTCTGCAGACTGGACACTCTCAGGTCTGGACCGTATGTTGGTGAAAGAAATAGATATGAACAACCAGGCTGTTGTGGGTTGGTTGGGCTCCGTGCTCCTCTTGTCACTGCCTTTAACATCTGGCATGTACATGCACTCTGAAATTCTGCTCATTTTAAGAATAACAAGCTGCAGTACAGAAACCTGTCTAGAAATTAAAAGCCTCAACATGTATTGAGGAGAAACAACAGCTGAAATGTCCTGGTTCAAACACACAGCTTCAGCGAGTACACCTGCTACTTACCTGTTTGGTGTGGTTTATTTTTCTGGTAATATTTAGATTTCTTTTCTCAGAATTCAAGAAATTGTACACTATACCTGAACAACTTTGGATATGGTTGTTTAACCATCTACTACTCACTCCTGAAGTTAAAACGCTTGTGTAATGTCATGCACCAAAACAGATTTGAGTGAAAGGAAAAGAGACTGTGTGCGCTCGACAGTATTTCTCTTTCTCCTAGTCCTGTTAGCAAGGGACATCCAACTTAACCCAGGCTCAAACACCGACGCGGTTACAAACATCCAAACCACCAGCGGCGGTAAAGCATGGGCTAACACCGGGCAGGATCAGTAAGCTAGCAGAAGCTTCTGTCACTGAGCTGGTGCAGCGCCTGCAGAGTGGAGAAACAAGTGGAGCCAGGACCACCAGGATCTGTCAGCAGGAGGGTAATGAGCTTCACTTTGGAGGATTGACAGTATTTAGCCTTTGACGCAGAAAGAAACTGGGGGAATGGTTCACTGCGTCTGTGAGAGTCACTCAGACGCGTGGACTGCACTAATGGAGACCTGACGGACTCCTGACACGACCTCGACCAACGAGAGAAGAGGCTGAGGCTAAACTGAGTGTAAACCCTAAATGTGTTTCTTACACAGGGGCCCAGAGATTATACTTTGAACAGTAAGACTGTTTTCATTTGAACTGTGATCAATAAAACTCACAAAACTAAATATAAACAAGCAAACAGATACACTGTTGATAAATAAATAATATTGCACCAGCAATAACAAAACAGAAGTATTATTTTCCAGACACTGAATCATGGGTGAGGCTAGACCACTTTTAGGGCTGCACCCTAAAATAAAATTAAGAACTTCAAAAATACATTTTACTCCACAGTACTTTATTTAGGACTGGAAATGTCAGATTTTTAAATGAAATATATTTAAAACAAAACATTTTTAAATATTTTAAGAAAAAAGAACTACCTCTTTTTTCTAAATAAACATGGATGTCTTCTGCCCATTGCTCCTCCATTCAGGCTGTAAACATGATCTTGCCGTTTTTGGAGTCTGCCCTCTGGTGGACGGATGTATATTGTTATATTTTGGTGGCGCTCTTACTCGAGACCTTTTTAAGAGGAGTTAAATTTGAGGCTGAAGTCCTGTTTGTGAAATAAAACCTATGTGTGTGTTTAAAAGCTCAGCAGCTGCTGCAGTTTGAGGAAGAGACACTCACTGACCAATCAGAGCCTCAGTCTCATACATCACACATGCTCTTCTATCATTTCACACTCTTTCAACACTGGAATAGTCACAGACTGCTGCACTTGGCCTTTAATGTTTTTTACAAGAACTGCACAATATCAGAGATAAACACAAGCATATTTATGTCAGAGTTCTTTTAAATCCTCCAATAACTAACTCTAGATCTGTGATATTTCTAATTATTGATTTGGTGGAAAACTGCTGAAGGCACAGAAAGAAGCTGGCCCAGGATCTGTGGAGTATTATCAGAGAACTGTGGACAAATAATGGCACAATATTATCAAAAATATCCTTTAAATAAAAGAAAAGACGAGTTTAATTTCAGTAACTACTGCAGTATTTAAGTGTAATGGTCTTATGTTAATCAAAGTAAAAATGAATAATCAGCAACATAAAAATATAAATATGTTACAGACATAACTTAATAATACACATCTGTATTTAACAAAACTAAAGTCCATAAACACTGGCTCATTTTTCATCAATCCTAGTGATTTATCACTTAGGCTTTTATTTTGAAGGAACGAGAGAACTTGATTTTTAAAGTGACTTTGACCAAGTTGAACAATGAAGTGAAAAACTAAAGCCGACCAGAGACAATGAAATACACACTGTTCTGAGTTTTCACAAAACTATCTTTTCTTTTGTTTCTTTTGAAGAAATGTGTGGCAGCCTTTTCCTCAAAACAGTAAAATAATTTCTGAACCAAAAATCAAAGTATATCCTAAATACTTTCTAAAGTGAATTGTTGAAGTTTAATTAGAGTTTAGTGTAAAATCCTGTAAAACTGTGTTAAATTGACTGGAGCTCAGAGCTGCATGTGATCTGAGTGAACTTCTGCTGAAGTTCAGATTGATAAATGTCAGAGAACACATGTTTGATAAATGAGGCTCAAAGAGTGCTTCAGGAGGAACAATGAGATTGAAAAGAAAAGCTTGTGTGGATCAGACTGATGTAATGTCTCTGTTTTCCTTCAGACTGGATCCTGCTGGAGTCCACTGGTTGACAGTTTGTCCCTGGAAAAGTAAGATTTATTTATTTTATTTATTTATTGTAAACTGTAGATGTGTTTTTCTCTGAGAAATAATGATTGTAAATGCTGTCATTGATGTGTCACTGAGCCTGACCTTTTGTTCACTCAGACAAAACCTATTCATTACTGGACTTACTGGACTTACAATGGGATCTGTCTCTGTCCAAACTCTGAGACAGACACAAATTCAGTGACAAAAGTGATGTATTTTCCACATTGGCCTGAAAAGTGTGTGTGTGTGACTCTGAGGCAGTGATGGTTGTAAAAGTGATGCAGCAGTGGTTTGTTGCAGAGTTAGTGTGACTCAGACTCATAGAGGCCTGCAGACACCTGTATAAGCTGGAGCTGTATGAGAGTGTGTCTGTAGCAGAGTTAGGGGCTGCTCCTCTCACACTCACCCCCAGTGTGTCTTTAGACCTGAACACAAGCCTCAATGCAGCAGGAACACACCTTAGAAAATGTGTTGGATTAAAGCTGTGTCAGTGACTTATCGATACCAGAGCACAGCGCTGTTGGACAAAATGAGAGAAATCAAATAAAGGCATGTTTTACACACGTCACAATAAAAGTGAATGTGTCTGTTTGAGGTTTTAGTCAGAACCAGATCTGATTGAAACATTTGTGATAAAGACTGTCTCACAGAGATGTATGTATTTGCCTCAGAACAGATGAATATTTAGATCTGAGCCAGACAACAGCTCTTTAAATGGAATCAACTCTGTTTTCAATTTTTAATGACATTAATAATCAGTGTCATAATCAACACTGTTCTGAAGCTCATGGCTGTGTGAGCCATACTTTGACTTTGGTTGAGAAGCTCTAAGGATGCTTATTGTCTGGTGGCTTTTGAGAGTAAGCCATAGGTCCTTAGTGTTAAATCTATCAGACACATAGAAAAGAGCCAGGGCGATGCTGGTGCTTAGTTTATTCTGAGAAACAAGGCATTATGGGAAGGAGAAGGCCTGTATAAAAACATGTGTCATGGAGCTCATTGATGTGTGATTGTGCCTTAACTCTTTCCTGAGCCTTGGACAGCAGTGACATTTTACTGTGTAGTCCACAGGTGTCAGAACTGACTCTAGAGTTCTTATTAAAGGAGCTCCTGAAGAGTCCAGTTTGGAGCTGTTTAACTGCACTAACCTTTTCGATCAAACATGTAGGAAGAGTCATGTGAAGGATTCTTCTGGAGACAATAAGCTGTTCTCCTCTGAGCTGTGCCTCTGCTGTCAGTCCTCCTCATCACTAGAACAACAGCAGATATCACACAAACACTGACAAAATGACAGCAGCTGTGAACAATCTCCTGCAACACAGAGCCACATGCTCTCAGCCACTGTCTGCACCAAGCACCATCAGAACGACTGCTGCAGCTTCAACCAACTTTGTTCCTGGGTTTCCAGAGAATAGAACAACTATTGGAGTCAAATGTGTCAAAGAAATGTGACTGATGTACATTTCCATGAAGCACAGAGAAGTGAATAAACTCCTGTGTAGTGACGTCAGAGGCTGGAGCTTTAGGAGCTGCTTTATGTCCTACAGCAATAAACAGTAGAAGAAGAGTTTAAAGCTCCTCCAAACACAAGTGTTTCTTCTAATATGACTTTCCCATCAAACAGAATCTTGTAGTTGTGTTGTGAATCTTGTACATTTGTGTTAATCTCATGTGTTCAGAGAGGACAGAGGACTAACTGCAGCTGTATTGTGTCTTCTCTCCATCAGATTTCTGTGAACTCACACTGAATCCAAACACAGCTCACAGGCGCCTCAAACTGTCTGACAACAACAAGAAGGTGACACGAGTGTATCAGGAGCAGCCATATCCATGTCATTTTGACAGATTTAACTTCTGGCCTCAGCTGCTGTGTTCGACTGGTCTGACTGGGCGCTGTTACTGGGAGGTCAAGTGGAGCGGAGAGGTTACTATATCAGTGTCTTACAGAGGAATCGATGATGATGTGTTTGGATTGAATAGATTGATCCCTCAATTAAATGTGAGATTAATAAACTGGGGGTTTGGATGGAATGATCAGTCCTGGAGTCTGATCTGCTCTGAAGGTGGTTACTCTGTTCGTCATAATAAAAACCAAACCCCCTCCCTCACTCCTCCTCGTCCTCTTCTGGGACAGTAGCAGTGTATGTGGACTGTCCTGCTGGCTCTCTGTCCTTCTACAAAGTCTCCTCTGACCAACTGACCCACCTCCACACCTTCAACACCACATTCACTCAGACTCTGTTTCCTGGGTTTGGATTCTGTGATGTTGACTCCTTAGTGTCGTTGTTAACTCTGAGGACTGAGAGTGTCCTTGTGTAGAGAAACATCCTCACTGCTGATCAGATAGCCCAGTCTACCTGACCTCACACACTCACACATGTTAGAAAAGATTAGAAAAGACTCCAAACACACTTGAATGTTCAGAGATGGACTTTGTATTTTTACTTTGAGCTGGTGTGATTGGATAAAACAGAGGAACAGTTCTTTTCCAGTTTCTTTGACAGAGACTGATCCCACACAGAAACAAACTGATGACATCAATCTCATGTTGGTCTCATTGTGTTTGTAGAAGGATCAATCACAGCATTTGTCTCGACAAGTGCTTCTGGACACTTCATTAATATAAAGGTGGATTTGAAATATGACAGAGATAAATGTGATTTGGGTTGAAATCCTGTGAGAAATGACAATAAAGTGAAATGAGAAAACACTCCACAGTAACGGCCTCATTCCTGCTGCTGTTCATGTGGAACCTGTTATTATTGAGATTTATGGACATGTGGGACGTCTTACAAAACCACTATATTGTCCCCAAAATGTAGAAAAGCACTTCAGCTGATCTCATCACCTTCCCACAATGCACCACGAGTCTTTGGAAAATAAGTCCAATACGAGAGGAAGTGCTTAGAGACGGAGGTTTTCAGTTTAAATCCAAGTGTATGTTTGTTCTATCAATGGAAATATTCTATTGTCATATTGTTTGTGTCATAAATGACACAGTTGAGTTTTCAGTTGGTGTTGGTTTTAACTCAGTTGTCGTCACCATTTACTGAGACTATATTAAGTTGAGCTGTAAATAAAAGTGTCAAATATGATCTGAGCTTTTCTAAATCACTTAAACACAACACACTGCATTCATCAGAAAAGACAGATGTTTATGTCACTAATTCAACTGTTCACAACTACTTAGAATAAACACAACTTAAAGAAAGAAAACATTTCCATTAAAAGTGTCATTTTATTTGGATTGAAAAAGGGGGCGGGGCTTTTGAAGCTGCAGCTCGGCCACTTGAAGCCTGTTCCAAAAGACACTCATGTGGAGTTGGACTCTAGCCTTGACTTCAGACCTGACTCTGGAGCTGCCTCTGAAGGAAGGATCCTGAGGCTGTTGCACGAAGAGAGTTGAACAAACTCAGAGTTGAGTAAGTTTGGATCAAACCAAACAAATCCAAACCTGGTGCAGTGAACGCAGAAGAGAAGTGCAACTTCAAGGACCAAGGAAGACACAAATCCACAAGGACACTGTGTTCAAACACTTAAAAAGAATTAGAAATGAGAAATAAAATACTTAAGAATGTTAAAAGTGAACAGTTTTAAAAGTGTAAAAGAACAAAATGTGTTTAGTTCAACGAGAACCAAGAGTTTAAATCTGAACAGGTCTAGAAACAGGAAGTTAAAATATAGGTCAAATTCTGTGTTTGAGCAGAGAACAGGAAGTCATGACCAAATCTGGAGGCACACAGACCCAGGGTCACACAGAGGTCACAGAGGTCACTCTGATAAAAGGCTTTAATGGCTTTGACGTCATGGCTATATCCTGTCCAAAGACAACCCAGTCTCCAAAAAAAACATCCATAATTAACTCTTTTACATTCTCACATTACGTTGACTATGATATGTACGTCTGTAATACTGTAATACATAATCCTGTAATACATCCAGAGAATACTACTGGATGGAACATCCTCTCTTCATTAAAGAAGTGCACTGTGCACAAACTGTCTGTTTTAGAATCTACCTGGAGGCCAGTGTTGAGCTCAGATGGAAACAGGTGCAGCACTTTGCATAAATATATATAAATCAGATTTATATTAATATTAATAAATGGGGCACCACCTCGGTTTTACAGGCTCAAGGGAACTGTTCAGTCTCATAAATCTCAAAGGAAGAGAATTCTTCTCGTTTCTGAATATGACTTAATATAAACAGAGAAACACTAATGTCTTTTTGGAATTTTATTAAAATTATACAAATGAATAATGGTGAATAAAAAAACGACGGGAAGCATTAAAACACAAAAAGGGTTGAATACAGTTCTGGGAACATCATTAAAGACATTAATACAGGGATGGTTAATAGCAGAGCAATAAAACATTTACTTTCAGAGGATATTTTGGAACCAGGAATGTTTGGAAATGTTAATCTATATTATTAAAACTTAACTAAGGGTCTTTTTAGTGGAAGAAGATGACATCGAGTGTGTTGTCTTGTACAGTCTGTTTGCTTATTTATTTATTTCTGTAAAGCCCTTTGATGAAACTGATGTTGTAATATTGAGCTATGAAAATAAAACTTTATGGAAAACTCAAAAGGCATTAGAAGAATTTCAAAGTACAAAAGACTGTAGTATTGCTCTCCTACAAAGTCCAATTAAATGAAAGTATATATAATAGACACATAAATAAGATCAAGAAACTTTAAAATCCTGCAAACAATAAGCATCCTTTTCCTCATTTCAGCCGGATCTCTGTCTGCAGCCGGACATAAAAGATGAGGCGTCTTTCAGCGTCCTCTAAACCAGATGTGATCTGTGATTATGACTCAGGGCTGAACTCTGACCTCTGCCGGCTGGAGGACACAAGTTCAACACATTTACTTTACAATTCAGTGGCCGAGGGTAAAACACAACAGATCCTCGTCACCAGCGCCATGTTTTCTGAGCTGAAGGAAAAAGTAGAAGTGTCACAAAAAGAAAAATCTTTCATTGAGGGATTAATGCTCTGTAATAAAATAGAGCTAACAGTTGGATTTTAGGAATAAAAGGAAAAATCTTATTATTAGTGATTTACTCTGTAAAAAGTTACTTAAAAGTTTAGATTACAAGTGACAGTAAATTTTACATCTACAATTTAAAATCGAAATCATAGAATATATTAAATGTAAATGAAATAAATTAAAAAGATGATTTTAGCAGTAACCAAGTACAGATTTCTGAGTAATGTTGATTTAAATTCATTATATATTTTAGTAAGTTATTTAAAAATAAGATGAACTGCTACAAACCAATACTTTTAAATTGTGTTGCTTTTATATTTATTGATTTATTTTAAAATACTTTAGTGCATTTTCAGTCGTTTTCTTAAAAAAATCAATATTTATTTGTCTCCCTTTATTAATTATTGCAAATTGTCCTTTTCTTAACAAAATCTTACAGTATATTACCATTTGTTTATGCTGCTTATTGAGTTGTTGCACAAAACTGTTTGAGATTATGTGAATAAGCAGGTCACGTTTAATAAGTGAGAAAACACAAAAAACACAAGCAGCATGAAAAAAACCTACAGCTGCTGAACAAATAATGTCTTTTTATCCTTTATTTGAAATGATTTTATTCATGTTTGTTCTTTTTTCAGCTGGACTTGTTCTCCTGTTTGGACTATTACCCAATATTGCTCTTGACAAAAGAATACAAGGGTAAAATGGTGGAGGACATTAAATATAGTTTAGATTTGAAGTTTCCATCCAGCCTTGAGAGCGTCTGAAGGAGACATTTAAACCATCAAACACAGTCAGTGTAAATATAACATATATACTATAAATATATACAACCACTTTGGACTGGAGCTAAGAAATGAAGGAATAAATGCATATTTTGTCAACTCTTTTAGTATTTCTCAAGAGATGAAAGAAATGTCCCCCTGCCTCTCGATCTATGGCTCACCTACAGCAGAGCAGAGCTCAACAGCCCACACTATTTCTGCTGCACTAACACATGATTTTTTGTGCCAGTTTATTAAGACTGAAGTGTGTCCACACTCAGACTTCACTAATGTTTCTGTCAACACATGTCTTCACTCTGTCTCTGAGTTTGAATCATTATTACAGCAGCTAATTGAACAGATTAAACTGTAAATATCCGAGCTTTGAGAGACTTGAATCCAAGTCTCTCAAAGCTCTATATAACAGTCTTAGTCACTTAATGAAGGAGCTACAAGAAGTGGAAAAACACGCAGCTCAATCATTGACCTTATTTTCACAAATCACTGGAACAAGTCTGAATATTCTGGAGAAATAAACGCAGCATTCTCTGACCACTCTCGACGATTAGAAACAAATACACAACTGTTAAAGGACATGCACGTCGTCCAAGTGTGAAAAAAAACTATTTCAAAACCAGTTCCAGCGACTAGAAAGATGAAAGATCCTTAATGAATCCAGAACAAACCTTATCAAACTTCCAAACAGAAATAGAAACAGTACTTAGTGGCGGCAGTAGCTCAGTGGGTAGAGCGGTTGTCCTTCAACCGGAAGGTAGGCGGTTCGATTCCGCTCTCCCCACAGTTCATACTGCCGTTGAGTCCTTGGGCAAGACACTTAACCCACCTTGCCTCCAGTGACTGTAACACTGGTATTTACAATAGAACAATGTAAGTCGCTTTGGATAAAAGCGTCAACTAAATGAATAAATGTAAATGTAAATGTAAATGTAATGTGTAATGTTAATGTAAAACGTAAGGTGTAAATGACCAGACGAGGGCATGCTTTCTCCAGACTGAACCCTGAAGGCACAGGACACTAATAATAAAGCCCACTCACTGTCCACTGTCTCCATTTAACCTATCGAGCTCTGGGCAGGAACATACTGCTATAATCATTCAGGAGTTTCACACAGGTCTTAGTTTTAATGATTATTCTCATGTTATTTTTATACGTATCACGGTCAACAAATCATTTAATAATGAGAGTATTCTTCATCTAATTTTCTGGTTTGGGAATATCAAGAACTTTCAGTTGTACTCGGTATCAGGGACTCATACTCACACTTGATATGGCAATATTTATGGGCCCACAACCGAACGTATTAATCAACATATCTTCTGCTTCGGACCAGATCCACAGCACAACTTTATGGTTTAGTAAAGTCCAGGTATATGTATTTTATGTTAAGGCCCAATCCCAATTCCCTACCCCTTCCCCTCAGCCCCACCCCTTCCAAATGGAGGGTAAGGGGCTAACCTAGATATAGGCTTCCCTAAGAACCCCTAAGATGTTACTACAACCACAAAAACAAAAACAACTGTTATTTTACATTATGTCATTTTATCTCGTGAAAAAGAGAGGCAAGTTATGCATTAGCAAATAAAAAGTTTTAAAAGTTTTGTAAATACACACACATCAATGTGAAGCTAACGTTAGCAAACAGCAATTTTAATAAAACATTTGAAGAACAAAGGATTAGTGCATAAACAATGGATTTGTGGGGTCAGGCTCTGTGTGTGGTGAGTAGTAACTAAATATATTTACTCTGTTACATTTACTTAAGTAATCATCTTATAAATAAACTAAAAAGTACATTTTTCTGTTTTATTACTTAAATATGTTTATGACAAGAAAATGTACTTATTTACAATTTACACATTGCATTAGCACTGTCCTTCAAGGCTCGTTATAACAATGTACAGATCTAAAGTAAGCAAAGATTGTTTTAAAATGTTTTTTATGTGCACCTTTCAAACAGTGGGGTCATCGATAAACCCACATTTTGTTGATTCTAATGACTTCTTTGGTTTTGTAAAGTCTTCCTTGTTCCATAGAAGAGTCTTGTGCAGGAGAAGCTGTGGCTCTGACACAGTTTCCATGCTAGTAGAGCCTGCTGTAGAAAGATGATCGTTTTAGAGCTCATGTTCAACACTGGATTGACTTTGGAATAGAAACTGTAGACCACCAACCTCTTGAAATATGTTGAAAGGATGAAGTGCCAGAGTGAGTCTGGGTTCCTCAGGCTTTGTTCAATCCATTTGATTTTAAAGTTTATCTTTTAAAAATAGAACTGTGTAATCTGCCAATTGTGTGAGTTTTATTTCTCTTTGGAAGATGGTAATTCCAATAATATTTAGTTCATTTTTAATAAATATTGATAGAATTTGAATAAAAGCTGTTTGTGTGTCACTAATGATGTTTGAAAGAGCACTTTTAAGGCAGTGTTGAAGTGTTTGATGTGGTCATGTTTTCAGTGTTGACCTACACCAGATTTGGGAGCACACAGAGTTTGGACCTGCTGCTGAGGATTGTAATGTCTGGATTACGCTGGAATGCCTTTGATCCACATGAAGGTAAAAGAATGAACTGATGAATGCACTGTGAGACACATCTTTGACACAAAGTTGGAGAACAAATAATAAGGATCCTCAAACACAAGCCCCACAGACGACATATGAACAATGTGACAAGAGCATTTTACAAGTTGTGACTAAAACAAAGGCAGAAACAAAGAGGCTTGTAAAACAACAGCAGCAGTCACAGATACCTAGAAAAGATGTTCCTGTTTTTAAAGGTGACCCCTGACCTTTAAAGCCTTCATCAGAGCGTTTGAACACACTATTGAATTAAAGAGGCACAACGACTCCTGGAAAAACATTTTGGAGATGAGCAGGTGATCACAAGTGTTTAGGAATCTAGGACTCATCCTGGACTCAGACTTGAATTTATTACATCATCAGCATTTTATCACCTTCAAAACATTTCCAAAGTCAAAGGGATAATGTCTAAAGCAGACTTAGAGAGACTTGTGCAGCGATGATTTAAGTTTATTGTCAAACATGTGTTTTATTATTTATTCTATTGTGAATAAAATATAAGTTTATGGGATTTTTATTCACAGTTTGTACAGTGTCCTAACTTTTTGGGAATGGGGTTTGTATCATCCACATAGAGGTTACTTTTAAAATGGTGTCCTCCCATGTTAATCCCCTGTCCACCTGGATCTGCCCCAATAGCACAGGCTAACGGCTCCAGTGCTCGGAGAAATAAAGCTGGTGGAAGCCGTGTGGACCTAAAGACTTGAAAAGGATGTGATATTATACGGTTAGTTTTAACCGTGCAAGTGGTTCATGGGACAGAGTCTTGGTCCATTTCATGTAATTGGTTCCAAATTTAGAGAGAACATAAAATAAGAAGGGCCACTCGATCCAAAGCTTTTCCAGCGACACAGCTACTGCTGGACCCTGAAAAGATGAATCCTTTGACATTTGAGGAAATAGTCTTCTCATATTATTCGAGGCTAAACGTGATCCTTGCCTGGCTTTGGAACAAGAGAAATTAGAGCAGATCACATTGTTATTGGCTTTGACTGATTTGAGATAATATCATTGTACAACAAAGTTAAAAGAGGCACAAGTGTGTCTTGGACTCTTCCACAGAACTCTAGACTGTGTCCAAGTCTGACAAGGGTTTTTATAAATGTGAGGGAGAAAAACAAGGCCAAAAATCTTCACGGATTTGGAATTTGGACAATAATAAAACTTAGAAATAATTATGAAACTTTAATTTTAATGAAATTCAACAGGTTTAAATATCTCCTATAAATCATATTTGTATTTAATCTTGTTTTTTACACTGCTCTGTTCACAGCTCAACTCAGACGGCTTCATGTGTCAGACCAACGCAGCAGAACAAGCACAGACATTCGATTTGACACAAACAGAGGCTTTAGTTTGTGGATTTAAGTCATTGTCTGACACTAATTTGACATGATCAGCAAAAATCACAAAGAAAATAACACACTGCAATGTACAGACTTTTATACACAATGGATTAGCTTCAAGACCAACAGTTAGACTCAAGTTATAGACCTGAGTCCAATCAAATACTAAAGCACAAAATACATTAGAAGATAAACATAAATACATAGAGTTAATAATATTTGTGGAGTAAATATATGAATGTATAATATTTAAGTGTGTGTGAGAGACAGGTACAAAGGCCCAAAAATATATCTTCTCAAAATCCTTTTAAAGCTTCTTCGACATGAGATTGGTAGAAACATGTCTAACTCATGGACACAGTGCCTCTGCTGGACACAAACCTCCAATATAACTTTCATCTAAAAGAAAAGTCAAAGTCAAAGTCAGTGTTGTTGTGTTGGACCTGATGGTTCTAGTTTAAAGTGACTGGACTGTAGCTGCTGCTGAATGTGGCCTCACACTGGAGTAAACACAGCTCTGTTCCTGTTCACACGTCCTTCTCTCTGAGTTGGAGTCAAAAAAGAAGTGACCTGTCAATGTATCAAATAAAAGAAACAAGAGACTCATCTTTTGATGTTTTTGAGCTCCAGCATAGAATCTGTGGCATCTGTAAAAGAAACATTTCATTTCATTCACAGTGGACAGTGTTTTTTACTGCTTTAGTGCAAAAGAAAAAGAAGCCATAGTGACACTTTCATTGTGAACAGACTTTGTGTGAACTCTTGTCCTTTTTCTGGATTTGGACTTTTGATTACAGACAGTTTGGTTTTCTTCAAAATAAAACTCCTTCTTCTTGCCTTAGAGGAAGTCGTCGAGTTAGAAGAAGCTGAGACTGACCAATAGGACGAGAGGTGTAATTGTTGCTGGTCATGTGATCTTCAGCAGAGCTCTGATTGGTTCTCACAGACCTTAAGTACAAAACTGTAACAAACAAAGACAAATCAATAGTGAATTATAATATTAAAGGCATTTGTATCAGAAACAAATACAGTGTTTGTGTCTGATATAGTCTTATCTTTTGACTTTGTGCAGCGTCACAGAAGCAGCAGCAGAATTAATCCAACTATTGCACAGATAAGTCCAATGATCAACATGACAGGAAATGAAGAGCTATGTTCCTTTGCTGCAAGAATTTATCTCATGTTAATATTTACAACTCACATTGTAGCAGTGCTTTATAAATACACCTTCAAACCTCCAACTTTGTGTTTCTATTTTGAATTAAAAAGGTAATTCTCACATTTGAGTGAGATCCAACTCTCTGGAGAAGTCCAAATGTGTGGAGATCTTGGGCCTTGTTCTTGTCCCTCACATTTATAAAAACCCTCGTCAGACTTGGACACTGCAGAGATGTTGAACTCACTTTGGGTTCCATTTTGGATTAGTTTTCCATTTTTATAGGAAAGGACAGACGAAAGAGCAGTAGATGTGTTGAGTTTACGGTCGAGAGAAACAGGTGGTCCCTCAGTCACAGGATGAACAGGACTCACAAGGACAACATCACCTGTGAAAAGTCACACTTGGACTATTACATTATCACAGCAATAAAAAGAAGAGGATGGCTGTATTCATCTATTCTATGAAAAATGAAATGAAAAAAGTCATGTTGAGGGCATTGCTCAGTTCTCCTGATCCAGACTCACACCAAAACACTGCATTAGTTTTCTCTTTTGGGGAAAAGTCACAGTTAGATGTATCTGTCCAGTAGGAAGTACATTGTGGTAAGAAAAGGCCGTTCTGAGAAAAGCCTTTGAGTGTCCACTCTCCATTAGTGGAGTTGGATTGACAGCTCAGTGAGACTTTGTCAGACGTGAGGTGCTGTGATGTGTCAGGACTCACTGTGAGAGACACTGGGGACTCAACATCTGCAAAACACTAATATAAGAGAGCAGCTCAGAGTCAGTGTGCCTCCAGACTGAACCTCTGTGTCACCAGTCACTGTGGCCTTTGCTTTTTCTCTGCATCACATTATGAAACGAAAAGAAACAGATCAGTTTAAATAAATCACTTTTAGAGAAGCAGCTGTGTCCACTTTCTTCTCACTTTAATCAAACACATGTTGTTACAAAAAAGAACTAAATCAAGACATTTTATTTGAGTGTATTAAAGAAAAAAGAAATCTAAGTCATAAATATGAAAATGAATAGTTGTCCAGACTCACTCCAAGCATGGAGAAGACATAACTGGACTTCTGAACCTGGAGCTGGGGTCTCGGGGGAGTGTGTATGAGAGATACACCTCCCACTGACAGTGGGAGGTGTATCTACCACTTTTTATAGAGTTTGTTTCATATTAATTGTATATTATATGCTCTCACTCCTGCTTCAGTTCATATGCTTATCCACATACACTTATGACTTAATGTCTTTAGCTGCGTCTCCTACTGGCTCCAGACTCATCCAAACTAGACAAAGACATCACTTTGCACTACATCTAATCATTGTTCAGGGACACTCTGTCCTGTACACTTAGTGGCATATACATGTAAACCTATACGAATCTATGACTGACACGTCAGCTCATTACACGTCCATCCAAGACCTTGGAGCTGAGAGGCGGGCAAAATGTACACCTATAAAAACTTCAGGATGCAGAGTCTCATTGTGGTCCATACCTCCCCATTTCCACCTCAGCGTGTTGCTTTAGGTGTCGGGAAGAAGTCCGTTTAGAGTAAAATATCTCTCCACACAGCTCACATGGTATCACCAACTCTCGAGTGTGTTGAAGGTAATGTCTCCTAAAATTACTTGAACTTCCAAATGTCTTTCCACAATGGTCACAGTAAAACGGTCTGTGTCCTGTGTGGATGAGCTGGTGTTGTTTTAAATGACCCGCCTGTGAAAATGTCTTCCCACACAGGTCACAGTTGTAAGGCTTCTCTCCAGTGTGGATGCGCTGGTGTTTTTTGAAAGTACTTGCATCTGAAAATGTCTTCCCACTAGGGATGCTCATTTTGATTAATTTTCCCGACCGACAACCGCCGCTCCTTAATCGATTATTAACCGTTAACTGATAAGATTATAATATTGAATTGGCATTAACGGCTTAGTGTACAACGTCCTGGTCCGTGGCGTAAACACGCTACAAAAGAAAGCCTGCGCTTGCACGTCGTCATGCAAACTATATATACCAAATTAAAGCTTAAAGTCTCATCTTTCAGACGATATAAACCATTTTAACACGTTACAACCACAGCGCCCGACACCAAAGCCCTTTTACAGACAAGCACAAAGATTTAGTTTGGACTTGTATTACCTTTTTGACGGGTCTCTTGGACTGAAACAGCAACAAATGCACGTAAGCGTGTCTTTCTGTCCGTAAAGGTCCAGGGAATAATATTCAGTAAAATAATTAGGTCCACAAGACATGTTATTATCCTCCAAGGCTCAAAAACTGCAGAGAAGTATTTCCAACTTGAAAACTGCTGCGACATTTTTGTCATTTCTATTAATAATAAAAGCCATAAGTCCGCGAAAAAAGCTACTAAAATGCTAACAGGAAGTGTTAGCCTTCGATTGACACCTTTTTCAGCCAATTGTGACGAGTTTTGACATGGGCGGGACCTGGATATGCACCAATGGCCGCACAGACATCTTCATGCATGTGTCAGGTGTGTGGTTGCGCGTGCCGACGTGCTCCGTGAGTTAATAAATATAAGCTATATAGTAGGCTATTTTATTTTTAAACCATGCAGCAAACAAACAAAAAAAAAAAACTTAAAAAAAAAAAAAGTTTTAAACCGTTTAACTGATAGTATTAATCGGTCAAAATATTTACTATAGGTTAACGGTTAAACGGTCAATATGAGCATCCCTACTTCCCACACAGGTCACAGCGGTAAGGCTTCTCTCCAGTGTGGATGCGCTGGTGTCTTTTGAGACTCTGCACAGTGGTAAACTTGTTCCCACACTGGTTGCACGTGTGCATTATAGAAGCAGTTGCTGTAGTCAGCTTCTTTATTTAATGAGTTTGCTTCTGACCAAGGATCCCTTGTTTCTCTGTAAGAGACAGAAATGTAAAACTGAGAAAAAGATCACTTTAATACAAGTTCTCAACATCTTACCAACTTGGGTTCAACCAGTTGAACGCAGCATAAAAAAAAGGCCCCTGGGACAAGAAAAGAAACAGCTTCACCTTTAAAACCTCGCCCAGATTCCTTTGCTTTAACCTTGCAGAACCTTCACAGACATGTTAAAAGAATACATTATTTAGCAACAGTATAATATACATAATAGTTACTAAAATGTAATAGGAAAAATATACCCCCACCCTCCTCCGTCTGCGTGCCGTATCTTGAATGAAAAAAAAAAATAAAAAAAACACAACATTCATCAATAATTTTTTATTTTAAAAATGCATCAAAAATAAGGTGGCATTAAACAGAGACCACAATAGAATCATGTTTTACACTGCTTTATTTCTGGTTAATTTGCAAACTAACTCCAGCATACTAACTATGCAATCAATTGGGTTGCTTGATTTTTTAGTCTGGCTATGTGGCTAGGCTAACTGTAACATACCAAACACATATTTTGTATAAATGAGCACATAATTAATGATTTACGGCTTCGATCAAATGTTCACAAACATGTCTTTCACCTTGAAAAACACTTTTTCTATTTTATTTGTGTGTGTATTTTGAATAACATAAATAGCCTACTTTTCTCTGACCTGTTGAGTAAAGTCAGAATGCATTAGGAGACGTGGACAAAGTCCGAGCGGACAGTTTCAGACAAACCCTGGCCGTTTTTACAAAAGTGGCCGGACTGTTTTCGTAGAGGCTAAAACAAAGAGCCCTCCGGGGTGGCTTGTTTTTCAAAGCAGCTCAAACTCTGCAGACGTAGTCATTTTGAACATGGATAACTCCATAGACGTGTAACGCTAGTGAAGACGGGATTAGCTCCGCCAGTTTCTTCGTTGACTACATTTACACTTTTCTGCAGCAAAGCCTCTAAAACACAACCCTTTTAAAATGTGGTCACACTCACAAACAGACAAAGACACGGACAAACCTGGATTATTGCAGGCGTCGTCCCAGACGAGACTGTGACTCTGCAGCGGGAGGCGGACAAAGAAGTCTGCTGTGAGCGAGTCTTCGTGTTTACACAGAGACTGTAGACAATCCGGTGTGACGGATCAACTGGAGTCAGGTTATCTGGCGGCACTGTGCAGCTGCAACAACAACAAAACAAAGTGTAGGTGTCTAGAGAGATGCCTGTTCAAAACACATACTAGGGTTGTGCCGATGGCCGATATCATCGTCCATCAGCGATGGCTGACCAACATCATGATTAAGAAACACCATCGTGATGCCCCGCCCCGCTGCGAGTATGTGAGCGGAGCGGCGGCAATTTCCCCTCCGCTCTATGCATTCAAGAATCACTCTGCTCCAGCTCCGGGTTTACCATATCCCGCTCCCCGCTCCACTCCCTATGCATTCAAGAATCACTCCGCTCCAGCTCCGGGTTTACCATCTCCCGCTCCCTGCTCCACTCCTCGCTCACTGATATCAGAAACACCGCTCCAGTCTAGTGATCCATCTGTATCAAGCTGGTTGTTTACTGTGCGAGTTCTGAACACTGCACTATGCTTATTTAAATCTTTTCGTCTCTACACATATTAGGCTACATATTTCTCATGTCTGTAAGGCCAACCTGCTGAGTTTCAGTTTATTTGAGACGCGCTCCACTTCATGAGCAATGAAAGCGATCGCTTCCGCGACCTCATAGTCTACTTATTTGCTTCTTATTTATTAAATAAATGCAATTGGCCGAAGAACCCTTTATTAAAATTAAGAGACAATTTGTACAAAACGAAAGAAAGGCTTTTTACAAAACAAAACTTAATATTAAACTAAATATAACCACCAAAATCATAATCAGATGAAATTTATTTTAAATCAAACTATTTAAACATAAATATGAAAGAAAAAAAACATTGTTTAATGGCTACAACAAGTATAGTAAGCTAGAGATTTATGTCATGTCTGAGCTGGATTTGAACGAACATCATTTTACAGGTGGGTTCATGGGCGCGCGCCTGCGGATTATTGAGCTGAGTCACACCGGCTCCGCTTCACTCATTAGTCATTACAGGCTCGTTCGGGTTTAAATCGGGCTCGGGCTCATAATTAAAGTTAAGGTGTAGGGCAGGGCTGGTCTCTCGGGTGCACGGGCAGGGTCGTGCTTGATTTTTTTTTGAGCTGACCTAAGCTCTAGTTCTGGCTAAAATGTAGTTATTATTTGCCGGCCGCTGGCACGAATTGTACTCGTGATGGAGCGGCAGTGGAGCGCTCTCAGAGCGAGTGAAAACCACAACACTCCGACTTTTAAAAAAATCTGCTCCAATCTGCAAATGTAGACACAACTGCAACATGTTAACAATACTGTATCTTTTTAATAGCATTCATTCATACTTTCATATGTGTTCAGGTCTTATGTACTTTTTTTTTTTACATATTTTGGTAATGTCTTGTCTGAAGTACAATAAAAAGTAAAATGTCAAACACAACATTTTCTACATGTTATTTAACAATGATCTTTCAGCTGCTGTCAAACAAAGCACATTTAAACACTATTAAGTCTTAAACTATCCACATAAAAACTGTTCTGTAGAATGTGTACGGGGCGGCAGTAGCTCAGTGGTAGAGCGGCCGTCCTTCAACCGGAAGGTAGTAGGTTCGATTCCCGCTCGCCCCACAGTTCATACTGTCGTTGTGTCCTTGGGCAAGACACTTAACCCACCTTGCCTCCAGTGTCCGTAGCACTGGTGTATGAATGTGTGTGACTGTAGAGGTGTGTTTGGTGGTCGGAGAAGGTTGAGCGCCGTTTGTATGGCAGCCCCCATCTCTGTCTGCCCCAGGTGTGAATGTGTGTGAATGGGGTGAGTGGAAGCACGATGTAAAGCGCTTTGGGTGCCGAGAAGGGTGCAAAAATGCGCTATATAAATGTTTTGAATAAAAGCTGGGTTAAGGTCCTGTGAGACATCAGTAAAGCACTCTTAACATTTATATGCAACACAATAGACAATGCATATATATGATCGAAAATAAATTTCTAAAATTTCTAAATTTCATGTATTGTACCGATTTAATAATGCTCCTCAGATCATTCATCCAAATGAAAAGAGGGCCCTTTTCATTGACCCTTTTGGTGCCACTGACGCACAAATAAAAAAGTGCAAGGAAGTAACAAGGTGGGTAAAGTGGTGTTGGGTTTGACAAGGAATTATGGCACAAATTCACAACTTTATTCATGAAGGATGAGACTGGACATTGTAACCTGCCTGATCTGAGAATCAGGTACATGTTTGTCTAACATTTTTGTTTTCTTTGACCGCCTTTACTGTTCCAGATGACCCGTCTGATTTATGCCGGGCCTGTGGACTTCTGAGCTCAGGTGCAACAGTTGATAAATGGGTAAGAAAAATGGATTATTCAGGGTGATTAAACCACTGGGTGAGATTCTAACATAATGGCTGAATAAGGTAAATTCTTATTTTGCACTTGGGATATCTCAAAACCCACCGCAAAGTCGTACATTTGGAACCATATCATTTTTTTTCTCTTCTCTACAGATTGAATGTTCTATGTGTAAGGGATGATTGCACCTTTCCTGTGTAGGGCACCCCCCCACAGAAGGGGAATTTATTTGTGCTGGTTGCCAGCCTTAAATGGGCTAACATCTTCCCCGAAGAGACTTCTTCTGGCATCTACTGTTCTGACAGTTTGGAAGTATCGCTTTTATAAGACGTCCTGAAAACGATTCACGTGAACCTTAATATTCTGCTTTTGGACACACACAGACTGATCTGGGATTATTTTTATTGGTGTTATGCAGCCTACACTGTTAAACCAAATAAATACATGTAATGTAGGTTTTCTGTTGTAATTTCTCTTCAATAAACCTTTTGAGAAGTTTTTATAACAATGTTTTTTTTAATGGTTCATATTGACAAACAGAAATGACATGATTTTGTCATAATCGTGCAGCCCTAAATATTTCCCTCCCAAAACAGACTTATTCTTGGCGTTTTAACCCAAATCTCCTAAGCGATGACAACTTTGTTGAGAATATAACCCCTAAATTGAAAGACTTTATAGAATTAAATGATAATGGTGAAGTCTCTGACTTGACCCTTTGGGAAACATTAAAAGTCGTTTTGCGTGGTGATATAATCTCCTACTGAAAGACTGAAATTACCAACACTCTTCCTAGTTTGGAAGGAATTTACCAAAATTCTAAATCACTGGATCACTACAAAGAGATATTGAAGCTTAAATATGAATACAATGATATTATGAGTGGCCAAGTTAAGAACTTACTTTTGAAATTAAGGCAGAAACATTTTGAGCTTGGGGATAAACCCGGCAAACTATTATCGCAACAGCTTAAAAGGTTCCCAGGCTTCAAGAGCAATTCCTGGTATTATGTCTAAAACAGGCATTATTCTAACCAATCCTGCTGACATAAACCGTCGTTTCAGGGAATTCTATTCTGAGCTTTACTCTTCCAAACACAATGTTTCGCAAACTAATTTGAATGATTTTTTCGACCCTATATCATTGCTCAACTTGAGCGATGCTGCTACAAAATGTCTTGATTCAGATTTTACGCTGCAGGAAGTCATCAATGCCATAAAGTCATTTCCATCAGGCGAGGCTGCTGGGCCCGATGGTTACTGTGCAGAATTCTATAAGAGATTTTGTGATATTCTTGCACCACTTATCCTCAGAATGATGCATAATTCTAAAAGCAACGGAAAACTCCCAAAAACCCTTTATGAAGCAAACATTTCTTTAATTTTAAAAAAAGGGCAGAGACGACACTGACCCTGCAAACTTTAGGCCAATTGCACTTCAAAATTTTGATCGCAAAGTAATAACTAAAATCCTGGCTACTAGATTGAACAAATATTTGGCTTCCATCATCCATCCTGACCAGACAGGCTTTATCCCCGGCAGACTCTCTTTTTCTAATGTCAGGCGGCTACTCAATACTATTTACTCTGATTTTAGTGGTATTAAAAGGAGCTTCTATTTTGTCCCTTGACGCACATAAAGCTTTTGATCAGGTCGAGTGGCCTTATATGTTTGAGTCACTGCGCAGATTTGGATTCGGGGAAACTTTTATCTCGTGGGTGAAACTGATATATGTAGAACCGTGCTGTTCTGTTTTGACAAATGGTGATCGGTCAGCCCCTTTTATTTTGCAACGCTCGGTTCAGCAAGGCTGTCCATTGTCTCCGGCGCTTTTTGCTATTGCACTGGAGCCGCTCGCTGTAAAAATAAGTGCACCCACAAGTGAAGGGGCTTCAGGTTGGAGGAGTGGACACGCTTATCAGTTTATATGCTGATGACATAATATTGTATTTATACAATGCTGAAAAATCAGCTCCCCCTCTTCTTGAGTTGATAGAGTCTTTTGGTAGAATATCAGGGTACACAATTAACTGGTCAAAGAGTGAGTTTGTGCCTCTTTCTAGTACTTATTCACCAGGTTTTTTAACAAAGTATTCCATTCAAAATAGTTAATGATCATTTCACCTACCTTGGTTTGACTATACCAGGGGTCCTGAATTAAAATCAGCCGAGGTCCGCTTAGTAACTTTCCTCACCGTGAGGGGTCCGGAAAATTTAAATGAAAGGATATGTGTTTTAATATATATCTTTAAAGTAAAGTCTCATTTATTCCACACCTACAGCCTCTTAAACAAATGGAGATTAATGTAGATAATTCACTGTTTTCTGTATTTTATCCCTTGTTTACATGAGGAGGATGTTTGAGTGTTTAGCTTTCACCAAATACAGCTCACAGACAAAAGGAAAATACTACTAAATCAAAAGTGGCTAAAGCTAAAGCTCAGGACCTGGTGGTTTATTGACAACAGCCTGTAATTCTACATATAATGCCTAATACTCATTTTAAAACATGTGTGAGAACATTTTAAATACATACAAAAAATCATCAATTCAAGCCAAAACATATTTGTTAAACAAATATGACAAAGATGCCTGTCATAATTCATCTCTTCCTATTGTCATTCCTCTGAAAACAACAGGAACAAGGGAAAAACTACTGAGCATTTCTTTAGCATTAGCTGTTGCCAATAATTAACCGTTACTGTTTAATTTGCAGGTTCATCTTAAAACAAAATTTAGAATAGAAATATTTATTTCCTGTATTTTCCCCGTGTGGGGTAACATTTTAATTAAAATGCTTATGATTAGTTCTGTAACAGGATTTAGGATTCACACAGAAACTGACACAACTTAAGGAAGACTTAACATGTGTCACTCATCTCCAAACCTTTCTTTCACACCTTTTCTGTTTTTAATCACCCAAATGAACATGTGTTAGGTTCAAATGAACGTGAATGCCAATTACTCACGTTTGTAAATTAGGTCAAATAAGTACCTAACTTACAACAGAATAAAGACTCACTCAATACAACTCACCACATTATTAGACGTCCTCACTTTCCTCTGAGCTGAGTCTTTTTAATCCTGACATGAAAACTGTCCAGTCCTGGTTCAGTTCTGGATTCATTCTCTGATTATCAAAGCAGTCGGGACTAGAGGATAAAGGGCTGTTGTTCAGCTTTGACACTGACAAGGAGCTGAGGAGCTGAATAAACTAAAATAAAACTTTCCCTCTCCGGCCATAACGTCAGTGAATCTTCGTTATGTTTCGCCAAGGCTCAGCTTTTAGATTTTAGTCGCTTCTAACGCATTATCAGGCTACGCTAAACGTGTTGAAATTTCCCGCTGCTCTGTCTGTAACCATAGTAACCTGACTGAGGACCCACGCGTGTCGACGTAGCTGTCCTAGAAGTGCCGGTTCAAAAATGTGTTTTACACAATGCGCTTGTAATTATGAATAATGTCTTGCGGTCCAGATCAAAGCCTCTCGAGGTCCGGATCCACCTAAGAATCCAAAACTAATATTTAAATTTCGCAGAATTTATTTCAAAATTAAAACAAAACATTGAATGCTGGAAAATTCTTCCCTTATCAATGATTGGACGTATAAACTCAATAAAAATTATCTCTCTTCCCAAATTTTTATACTTATGTCAAAATCTCCACATCTATCTCACTGCAGCCTTTTTCAAAGACTTGGACTCCATTATCTTGTCTTACATTTGGAATGGCAAAAATGCCAGAATTTCAAAGACACACTTGCAGAAGTCTAGGTTAGAGGGAGGGTTGGGCTTGCCTGTATTTAAACACTATTACTGGGCTGCCAATGTTATTAATGTTCTGGCAACAGGGATCCCTGGATAATCAGATGCTTACAACCCCTTTGTGGCTTAAGATGGAGGCCAACTCTGTGAATAATTCTTCATTGTCGGCTATGTTATTTTCCAAGTTCGAAAAGCCAGAGTCTAGGGATGCACCGAATGTTCGGCCACCGAAATTATTCGGCCGAAAATAGCCAAAAAAAGCACTTTCGGCATTCGGCCGAATAAGTAAAAAGGCCGAATAAATTTTGCCGAACAATGATGTTTTTAATGACGCAATCAAATTACCCGCGCGGAGTGAGAGGCGCTTGCTTTATGCAGCAAACATGTCAGCCGTGTGGAAGCACTTTAAGGTGTCGGAGAAAGAGGCAAAACGGCCGTTTGCAGACACTGTTCTGCTGAATTGTCCAGACATCTGCAAAAACGAAAGTGAAACAGACCACGGAGTTCTTAGAAGCTGTCAGCACACGATTTAGTCAGGCGGACTCAGAACAGCATCGCGAATGTGCTTGGTCCACGATATAAAGATCATTACTGGGATGTGGGGAGAAAGATGCGCACACGAGAAATAATCCAGGCCGAGTTGGATTTGGGAAAGCGGCTAGGTAATGGAGACGGTCAGGTGCACAGCGCAGAGAGTAAACGGGCTCGTACTACAGATTAGCCGCGCACAGTCTCGCTGTCTGACTGGTAAGATTTTATTTATATTTTGGATTATGGTAACACTTCATAAGTAGTTTCTATTTTTAACATTAACAATGAAAACCCCTTATTAACAGCATTTATTAATCTTAATGTTAACATTTACTACAGTATTAAAATTAAGTATCACATTTGTAATTTTTTAATTTAAAAGTATCAAAAGTGGTAGGCCTATTTGTTAAAATTGTGAATGCACTCATACTAACATGAACTAAATATTTTTTTTATTATCTTAAATTAAGGAAGATTAATAAATACCATGACAAATGTATTGCTCATTGTTAGTTAAATATTTTGAAATTGTATTTTTGTTATTTGATTTTTTTATCTGAAAAGCAACACAAAAATAGTAAAAAGCAAATTTTTACTATTTAATTATTGTAATGGTGAAAAAATTGTCAAAATAAATGGAAAAATGTGAAACACCGCATTCGGTATTCGGCCTTTGGCCAAGCATTTCATTATTATTCGGCTTCGGCCAAGAATTTCATTTCGGTGCATCCCTACCAGAGTCCTATAAGAATTTATGCTTTGTGGTAAAACAATCAGTAAGAATTTTAAACCAGGTTCGGGGCTTTCTAAAACTACCAAATACATCAGTACAGACACCTATATGTTTTAACTATTGTTTTCTGCCTCCCTGGCATGACATATCATACCATGACTGGAGAAAGAAGGGCTTGATCTCAATTAACAATCTGTACATTGACGGTAAATTTGCATCATTCAACCAACTGAAGGGAAAATATAATCTCTCTAATTCCCATTTGTTTTGGTATTTGCAGGTTAGGCATTACACCCAATCAAGGATTGAAGATTTTCAAAATCTACCCTGGAGCATGAAATTTATGATATTTGTAAGAGCCCTCCTTTCTCCAAGCGTCTTATTTCGAGAATTGTACATCTATTTGATGACTGTATTGCTGCACACTGTGAAGATTAGGGATACTTGGAAAGAAGAGTTAGGTGTGGAACTATCTGAATCCATGTGGAACACCTGTTTGTCTAATATTCATTCCTGCTCTATAAACAGCAGACACCAGTTAATTCAATTTAAGATTGTCCGCTTACATTATTCCAAAGTCAGATTACATAGAATATATCCATCAGTCTCCCCAGTGTGTGACAGATGTAATATGTCAGAGGGTACATTGTCCCATGCTTTTTGGGCTTGCTCTTCATTGGTAAATTTTGGTCTAAAATATTCGACTGGTACTCCAAAGCATACCAGAGGCCCCTTCAGCCCGAGCCTGGACTTGCTATTTTTGGCTGCTCACAACTAACAAGGACAATTCCAACTATTATGCGGCAACTAGGGATGCACCGAAATGAAATTCTTGGCCGAAGCCGAATAATAATGAAATGCTTGGCCGAAGGCCGAATACCGAATGCGGTGTTTCACATTTTTCCATTTATTTTGACAATTTTCACCATTACAATAATTAAATATTAAAAATTAGCTTTTTACTATTTTGTGTTGCTTTTCAGATAAAAAAATCAAATAACAAAAATACAATTTCAAAATATTTAACTAACAATGAGCAATACATTTGTCATGGTATTTATTAACCTTCCTTAATTTAAGATAATAAAAAAATATTTAGTTCATGTTAGTATGAGTGCATTCACAATTTTAACAAATAGGCCTACCACTTTTGATACTTTTAAATTCAAAAATTACAAATGTGATACTTAATTTTAATACTGTATTAGTAAATGTTAACATTACGATTAATAAATGCTGTTAAGGGGTTTTCATTGTTAGTTAATGTTAAAAATAGAAACTACTTATAAAGTGTTACCATAATCCAAAATATAAATAAAATCTTACCAGTCAGACAGCGGGACTGTGCGCGGCTCATCTGTAGTACGAGCCCGTTTACTCTCTGCGCTGTTTTCATCTCCTGGCTGTGCACCTGACCGTCTCCATTACCCAGCGGCTTTCCCAAATCCAACTCGGCCTGGATCAGTTCGTGTGCGCATCTTTCTCCCCACATCCAAGTAATGATCTTTATATCGTGGATCAAGCACGATATGGTTCTGAGTCCGCCTGACTAAATCGTGTGCTGACAGCTTCTAAGAACTCCGTGGTCTGTTTCACTTTCGTTTTGTTCAGCAGAACAATGTCTGCAAACGGCCGTTTTTGCCTCTTTCTCTGACACCTTAAAGTGCTTCCACACGGCTGACATGTTTGCTGCATAAAGCGGCGCCTCTCCTCCGCGGGTAATTTGATTGCGTCATTAAAACCGTCATTATTCGCAAAATTTATTCGCCTTTTACTTATTCGGCCGAATGCCGAAAAGTGCTTTTTTGGCTATTTTCGGCCGAATAATTTCGTGGCCGAACATTCGTGCATCCCTAGCGGCAACCATTGGAACTGGGATTGATAGTTGCCAAGAGACTGATATTAAAGGAATGGAAGTCTTCCACTCCTCCTTCCTTTCAGGTATGGATCACTGACATGCTATCCATAATACAAATGGAGAAACTCCGCACCAGTCGTATGGACATATTTTACTGTTCTTGGAACCCTATCTTGACTCATTTTGAAAAAGCTAAAATACAGTAAACCAATTGTATTCCTGTATTAACAACCTTTCCTCTTACTGCTGTACTAACTAAGACTGTAAACAACTGGCAATAGCTGTATCTGAGCCTTGTTTGTTAGTCTGTTTAATTTGAAAATGTAAATAAAATAAAATAAAAAAAATAAAAAAAGAAAGGTGAAGCTACAGACGTGAATGCACCACTATGCAAACACTGTTTGAAATCATGTGTAGCAACGGGAGGCAACACTTCAAACCTGGCTAAGCATTTGTCTCTAGCTCATCCTGACTTATTCAAGGAGTTCAGAGATCGACAGGTGAGTCCATCATTCAACTGATTTAATTTAGACTTTTATTTACAACACAGATCAGCGCACATAGCCTACTTATAAGATATGGTAAACACGAAGGCTCAAATGTGCTTGAATGACATGCTAGAACCAATGAATGAAGTTTAGGTCTCATCATTTTTGCACTTTCAAACAATAATATATTAATTGAATTTGAATGAATAAAGAGATGAGTAATATCAGTTTATTCAATTGATAAGCTACAATTGTACATGTGTAAACATTCATAAGGTAACCTGACCTAACAGTATTATAACATTTATTAATCTAGATGAATCAGTAATTATTAATTCAATATACTAATACTAGTTTAGCATGTTAACATTACTTTATGGAATGCATTAAACTATTTTGAACCCAAACAGTAAGCAAACCAAGATGAATAAATGCTATAAATGTTGTAGTGAACATTTGCAGTTCACTGTGACCAGGACCCAGACCGCCATAAACTGTATTCCCTTCACAGTTCAACGGGAGGTTTACAACGCATAGATGTCAAAGCCCTGACATTTTATGCCGCCAAATCCTCTCCAGACGCATCTAAGTGTTTACTTTGTCAGCCTAGCGAAGTTTAACAGCCATGTGCTAATCAAACGCAGATGGTTTCTTTGTTTTCTAAGGAC
Organism: Perccottus glenii; assembly: GCA_024416835.2. Classification (NCBI taxonomy): domain Eukaryota; kingdom Metazoa; phylum Chordata; class Actinopteri; order Gobiiformes; family Odontobutidae; genus Perccottus; species Perccottus glenii. Next base: position 77,557 of record JALDQB020000151.1, on the reverse strand, counting down.
CGAAAACTCCGAGATAACTCTCTCAATGACAATAACTTTTCCTCACAGAGCAGGATCAAAAGGCGTTAGCAGCCTGACCGGAGCCAGACTTGACGCCTCCCCGCTCTGAATTACGACTTGTATATTGGAAACGTGCTTTGATCCAACCAGGATCTGAGACAGTATGAACGTTACAACACTGCCCCCAAGCGACAGCAGAAAGGAACTCTGCTAAAATACTTTCTCAATAAAAACTGACTTAACTTCTTTGTAAACGAAAGTTTACAAAAGAATCTGACTTCTCCCAAATGAACATTTGTGTTTAATAAAAAAGGAAAATGCTTAAATGATGAACTAATGTTTCTTTCACAGGATTTCGAGTCACGACGGAGAATCCTTTCTTTCTCAGCTTTATAAGTTACAGTCAAGCAAATGATTGAATGAATTTATACGTGTCATAAAATGTTCACAATGTATTCAATCGTTATAACCTGCATTATCAAATGTATGTGTATGCTTATATTTGTGTTTAAAATCTTAAATGTCTTTTGTGGAGCGGTGAGATTTTGTATGAATTACCAACTAGGCGTTTCCCCAAACAAACGTAACGCCCCAAAGTCACACCCCTTTTCAAGCGGAACAAAACTCTGGCGCACGCCGGAAAACAGTCTCTCGAGCTTTTTCACCACTTTTGTGAAGCCCTTTCGCTTCGGAAGCTTTTTCTTCTTGTAGGCCCAAGGCCTCATTTTTTCCTTCGTCCCGAGCAATCCCCGCTCGCGGACCCTTCTCTCTAGACGCCTATCGTCTTCAAGTTTGGACCGTTTTAACCGGCCGGTTAAAACGTGATTTTATTTTTAAAAGCTGCACATTGCCTTTTGCTTGACGTCATCTCCGGAGACGCACGGAAAAGTTGTAGTTTTGGAAAGAACTACAAATCTAAACCATCACAGTCGTTTTACGCCAGAGAAAACGACTTCTGAGGAAACCTTTTTCAGTCGGACCCAGTGATATTTTTCAAAGACTCTAAGCTATTTCTTGCCAGATGCCAATGGCAAAGAAATAGACTCCAGCTGCTTATACAGTTGACGCCTTCCACACTTCCATCCAACGGTAGGCCGTGCAACCAGCCAACGGCCCCCGTTAGTCCCTGACCGCGACTTGGACCAGCGGCATTCCCCTGTCTCGACGGCCCGCTTCAGGACCGAAGCACACCTTTGGACCTGCTACGGACCCTCCGGAACCGTTGCCGCAGCCCTCAGTAAGCCGCACAGACATACCAAGAGTTTGGCGTTAAACTGTATTTAATAAGCTCAATTCAATTCACCAATCCTTTTTCAAAGTCCCCTTCCTAATAACTCCGCCGAGTTTAATCAAACAAAATATCATCCTCCACAAAGTTAGATTCAATAATTTTGTTATTTTCATTTTGTTTTAATAATTATTCCCTTCATATGTTAATAATTCATCCTTTGTGTCCTTCACCAATTCACCAAATTAATAAATTAATATTTCTTATCACATAAATTATAGCATATACTCCTACAATGTTGATAATTCTCTGTTGATGCATGACAGCTAATGGTGTACATGTAATTTACATTTTCCTGGTTTTGACACCCACAGAAAGGAACAAAAAAAAAGCTGCTTCAGGTAGCCAGTCTACTATTTCAGAAGTACTAGCAACAACAAGGAAATATGAAAGCCACTCCAAAGAAGCAAAACGACTTAACAGAGCTGTTGGAGAGTTTATTTGCATGGACCAAATTCCCATTTCTATTGTTGATAAAACCGGGTTCAGAAAACTAGTGGAACAGCTTGACAGAAGATATGAGATGCCAAGGAGAAAATACTTTTCTAGAGAGAAAGAGATTAAAGAGATTCCCGCTTTGTACAATGAAACCAGGTCTGTGCTTGAATCACAACTGTCCAACCAGCCTTACTTTGCTTGTACTACAGACCTTTGGACGAGTCGAACAGTAGACACATATATGGCTGTTACAATTCAATTCATTAGTGAATCTTGGGAAATGCAGTCCTGGTGTCTAGGATGTGCTGCAATGCTTTCAGATCACACAGGAGAGAACATCAGGGAGGTCCTTGAAGAAACAGTAACTCAAATGTAGCAGAACCACCATTGGAATCCCCACGGATTAACTGCCCTGCCTTTCCTGCCATTGCCAGAGGCCTTCAGAGACAAGCCTGTGTCTGAAGCCTAAAAATTTTAACTCTGTTTTCTTTCAGATAAAAGTATGGCCAAAGTAATTTATGGACAAGAAATGTTCTTAATGACTTTGCTCTTGCTTTACAAGCAGTGGAACTTGGGTCCACCAGGCACCAGGGGTCAAAGGTGGCTCAGGACCAGTGCCACCCCTGGCGCCATGTCTTCTTAACCATAAACTGAAGATAAAATTGTTGTTTCAGCTGGATTCAAGAACTGTGCTCTTTACCAGAGAGCGCTCCGTCTACATTCGAGTGACAATTGGAATGCTTTTGATCCTAACATCCAAGAATGATCAAAGACCGCCCTGGTGGTCAAATGAACAAATGACTCTATCCAATCATCAAAAGACAATTTTGTAATTCTTACATTAAAGGAAAATGTATTTTTGATATTGTGTTGTTTATTCTGTTCTTTTCCAGGACACGGAGTTGTGACCAAATAACTCCGTTTATGGTTTCCGTTTTGTTTTAAATGAAATGTAATTAATGTTCCAACAATATTCTACATATTCATAATACTCGACTTTTCTTTGTATAATCCTGCAAGTATAAATGTTTGTTATGCGTTATGAGAATGGGTTGAAACAAAAAGGAATGTTTTAAAAACTTTAGTTAAAACTTTAGTTTAGACGTTCCCAAGCAACTTCCTCTTCCGCCAACTTCCTCTTCCGCCGGAAGAGTGCCCCCCCGCCTCAGTCAATAAAAGCTGGCTGCGAGCCAAAACTCTTCCTCTTCTGGTCTCGCCTCTTGACCCCTGCGTCCACGGTTCATCAGGACCGTTAAATGCCACCATGGCTAAAGCGTGAGCCTCGTGTTAGCGCGAGTAAACTTTTTGTTCTAAGACCGTGCCTGCTAAAGCGCCTGCACTCTCCCAAAAGAGCGCGCGCAGAAGCAAGTTTTTAACCAGCAACAGCTAAGCACCCCTTTCACGGACACTGCAATGACCTGCACAACAGACTTGTAAAGGCACATGGAGGCCCAGGTACTTCGGGGCAACAACAGAACATCTCTCTCTCTACACCAGGCTGCAAACCCTCAGGGCGAGACGCGTACGCGACGGCATCCTTTGGTGGGGAACACTCCATCAGACAAACTTTCTGGAGAACCTTCCGGACGCCCGGACCGCTGATAGCGACCCACCAGATCGAGCCAGCCCCACTGACCAGAGTAAGTCCCCTTCGTTTCACGTCGCAACAGCCTTGGCGTCGTAAAATGTCCTCTGCCCAAAATCGCCACCCTCTTCTCCGTTAAAATCCTCTTTGGTTAAATCACATCAGTTAGGTTAACAGGCCTAAACATTCCTTTGGTTCACAAACCATCTGAAGCAAATATTTATTCCTGTATTTGATCCCTGTGTTCGTTCCTGTGTATTGTTTCCAATTCCTTCCCTGTTCCAATGTCATTTATCATAATTTTAATAAAATCCCATAAAAGACATTAATGTTTCTCTGTTTATATTAAGAAATGTTCGAAAACAATAGAATTCTCTTCTTTTAAGATTAATGAGACTACATTAAACAGTTTCTCTGGACCTGTTAAAACCAGGGTGGTGCCCCTTTTTAATCAGAAATTAATTTTAATGGATTAAAATTAATGTCAAAATTAATTATTGAAAATTATTAAAATTAATCTTCTATATGTTTATACAAACATACCCTTGTGTATACTACACTACGCTACACAAACATGGAAACTAGATATGACACGCCTGAGTGGAATCACAACAGATAATGCATCCTCAAACATCAAAGCGTTTAAGTGGAATTCTTACAACTGGGTTCCTTGCTTTGGCCACAACCTACATGTGGCAGGACCGTGTGGCATCGTGTCTGTCCAGGCTCAGAAAGACTATATGTGCATTTTCTAGATCGAACAAAATGACAAGTCTTTTAAAAGAAAAGCAACAGCTCCTTCACCTCCCAGACCACAAGCTGGTTCACGATGAACCTACCCGCTGGGGTTCTACATTTGATATGGTGGACCGTTTCTGTGAACAGCAACAAGCCATCTGTGCTGCTTTAGCAGAAAACAGGAATAAGTGGTGCCTAATGCCTTCTGACACAGACATCACCACAGTGGAGACAGTGCGAGAGGTCCTGAGCCCACTAAGTGCCTTCACTGATGCCCTGTGTGGAGAAAAAGAGACAACACTTTCTTCTGTCATCCCTGTGATGTGGAAGATACTTTCACATGTACAGGATAGTGATACAGACTCTGTGCTAGCCTGCAACATGAAAACAGAGATCAGAAAAGATCTGGAAATGAGAAACAGCAATGAGAATTTACAAACCCTTCTTAATTCAGCCACCTTCTTTGATCCTAGATTTAAGAACACATTTGTGACTAAGGAAAAGGAGGTGACAGAAGTACTACTGCAAAAAGCTGCAACAGCTGATCTCTCTAATATACAATCAGTCATGGAGTCAACTCAGGCAGAGCAGGAAGAACCAGCTGCTGCTAAAAAACAAAAACAAGACTTGGGTAGCCTCCTGTCTTCTATTGTATCAGAGAAAAAAAGAAAAGGGGTGGGAAATGGAGATGAATGTCAAGCCAGGAGAGAATCTCTAGAGAACCCAGCTGACAGACTGAACAAAGAACTCCAAATGTACAAGTGCATGGAAGAGACCAATGCCACAGAAAATCCACTTTCTTGGTGGAAAAGGCATGAATCAAGCCTCCCCATCCTTTCAATGTTTGCCAAATACTACCTTTGCATTCCAGCATCAAGCTCAGCCTCAGAGAGTTTTCAGTACCTCTGGGCTCATCTGTAGCCCACTAAGATCCAGACTATCAAGTGACAATATTGACACATTAGTTTTCCTGTCCAAAAATCTGCAGCTGTCAAAAGGAGCTCTCAAGAAAATAAAAAAGTGACAATATGAACACTTTTTTTTTTCTGTCTGCAAAAATCAAAATTTAACTTATGTTCCCTCTAGGTTTTTTTGATTTGTTACATACGTTTTTGTTTTTTTTGCAATATGTGATAAGGAGTAAAGACAGACAAGATATGAAGATATTAAACTATTTTAATAATATCTTTTCAAATTTTAACCTACTGTATGTTCCTGGCTTGGCTGTAGGTTTTTTTTTGTGAACATTTTTATACTTTTGGTTTGTACATTTGGTGCAGCAGAGTTTCAAGCTGTTTTTTTTTTTTTTTATAAAATTGTTTAAATTCATTTCACTTTTGAGGCTGGTTATTTGTTGCCTGTGGTATCGATACCGAGGTATTAGATTGTGGTATCGTACCGAAGCCAAAATTGTGGTATCGAGCCATCCCTAGTCAGAACCAGTTTAATGTTGAGGAGTTGCCTTTTGAAAGAGAACTAATGGATAAATGTATTTTTCTTGAGGTTCATTGTAAAGAACAAATGTAAACTCATAATGTCTAAGGCCTGTGGAAGTTCTTACATCCAACACAGACCTCATAAGTGAACAATACCAAAGGCTCTAATGTCAAAGGTCAAGGGAAGAAACATAGCAGGAGCAAACATTCAAATTTCATCATTATGGGGTTTTACAAACTATAAAGAAGAATGTTTTATTATTTCAGAGAGAGACATAAGCTACATTTTTATACTATTTATTTATTCTCTAAGGTCATCTATTTATATGAGTTTGTGCTTAATTATAGTGCACGTAACGAACAAAATAGAATAGAACTTTATCAAAGTGAAACGTTTCCTTCAGCTCACCAGTACATGAGACAAACATACAACATAAAGCAGAGTCCGTCATAAACACATGGGATTCAAGATTCAAGATTCAAGATTTTTATTCGTCACGTACAAAATTATATACAGCATATATAACCAGCAGTGAAATGTGAGTCAGGTCCGCTCCATGGACAGTGCAATTATTAGGAAAACACACAGATGAAAATATACATAAATGTAGCTATGCAAGAATGAGATAAAAGTAAACAATAAAAAATATAAGAATAAAATCTAAAAAATATAAAAAGTGTGTAATGTGGGAATAAATCTAGTGTAGCAGAACCACCAGTGGAATCCCCACGGATTAACTGTCCTGCCTTAAACTGCCCTGCCAGAGGCCTTCAGAGACAAGCCTCAAACTTAACACTGTTTTCTTTCAGATAAAAGCCTGGCCAAAGTGCTTTATGGACAAGAAATGCTATTAATGACTTTGCTCTTGCTTTTACAAGCAGTGGAACCTGGGTTCACAGGGCACCAGGATCAAAGGTGGCTCAGGACCAATGCCACCCCCCCCTGGTGCCATGTCTTTTTAACCATAAAACTGAAGATAAGTTTGTTGTGTTAGCTGGATTCAAGAACTGTGCTCTTTACCAGAGAGCGCTCTGTCTACATTCTAATTGACAATTGGAATGCTTTTGATCCTAACATCCAAGAACGATCAAAGACCGCCCCTGGTGGTCAAACGAACAAATGACTCTATCCAATCATCAAAAGACAATTTCGTAATTCTTACATTACAGGAAAATGTATTTTTGATATTGTGATGTTTATGCTGTTCTTTTCCAGGACACGGAGTTGTGACCAAATAACTCCCTTTATGGTTTATGGTTTCCGTTTTGTTTTAAATGAAATATAATTAATGTTTCAACAATATTCTACACACTCATACTGACTTTTCTTTGTATAATCCTACAAATAGATGTTTGTTATGTGTTGTTATGAGAATGGGTTGAAACAAAAGGAATGTTAAAAAAAAACTTTAGTTAAAACTTTAGTTTAGGACGTTCCCAAGTAACTTCCTCTTCCGCCAACTTCCTCTTCCGCCGGAAGAGCCCCCTCGGTTAATAAAAGCTGGCTGCGAGCCAAAACTCTTTCTCTTCTGCTTTTCGCCTCTTGACCTCTGCGTCTATGGTCCACTCAGGACCGCTAATGCCACCACGGCTAAGCTTTTGAGCCTCGTGTTAGCGAGTAAACTTTTGTTCTAAGACTGTGCCTGCTAAAAGCGCCCGCTCCTTCCCAAAGGAGCGCACAGAAGCATGTTTTAACCAGCAAACAGCTGAGAACTCTTTCATTGACACTGCAATGACCTGTCCAAGACTTTTAATGGCACACGGAGGTCCAGGCGCTCTGAGCAACAACCGGACCAGCAACACCTGGACCAGGCTGCAAACCCTCTGGGCGAGGCAGCGTCGACGGCAATCTGCGGTGTGGAACGCTCCAGGAAGCGCCCAGAATGCTCCAACATTCAGGGACGCCCGGATCGCTGATAGTGACCCACCTAACCGGCGACCCATCGGACCGAGTAAGTCCTCTCGTTACACGTTGCAACAGCCTTGGTGTCGTTAAATGTCCTCTGCCCAAAATCGCCACTCCCTCCTCCGTTAAAGGCCCTTTAGTTAAATGCCATCAGTTAGATTGTCTAAACATTCCTCTGATTTCACAAACCCTGTGGAAGCAAATGTTTACCTCTGTATTTAACCCTTCGTTCGTTCCTGTGTTTTGTGTTTATCCTTTCCCTGTTCCAATGTTAAGTTATCCTTATACCTGTGTTAGATCTGTGTGATTTTTAATAAAACCCCATAAAAGACATTAATGTTTCTCTGTTTATAATTAAGAAATGTTAAAACAATAGAATTCTCTTCCTTTAAGATCAATGAGACTAGGCTAAACAGTTTCTCTGGACCTGTTAAAACCAGGGTGGTGCCCCCTTTTAATTAGAAATTAATTTTAATGAGTTAATATTAATATCAAAATTAATTATTAAAATTAATCTTCTGTATGTTTATACAAACATACCCTTGTGTATATACACTATATACACTACAGTGTTATTTTTGGTGCCCCTTTACGGGACAATTTGATGATAAAAATATTAATTGATAATTTACCCAAATTAATAAATTAATATCTCTTATCACCGCATATATTACAGCTCATACGCTACATATTATTTTTGACGCCCCGCGTGAGGCCTGGAAGAAGATTCTTAGTTAAAACATTGAAATCATTAAGTAACACCTAAAGTCTTTGCATTGTTGGTGTGCACTGAAAGCTGTGTCTAAGTTGTTTATCTGGTTAACTGTATGTGTGTGATCATCGCTAGATGATCGAATGTGAAGCGCTGCGTTTTTCAAAACGTACCAGCTGGACTGATATTGTTTTGAATTATGTCTAATATTGTACGCACGTTTTATGGCAAGAGCATTCAAACAATAAATGGCTGCGAGCTGTCCAGCATTTATTAAATGTTTGATAAAGTTGTTAAAGTCTGCTGAATACAGAGACTTTGTCTAAGTGAATTGTTGCGAGTGTGTAAACACGTGGATCCTCAGGGCATCCATTTTGAGTTCCCTTCTAATGGCTGCGAGCTGTCCAGCATTAAGAAGTACCTGCTAAGGTTGTTTTAAAGTCTGAAGGACTTTGTGAATTATATTTCTAATGGCTGCGAGCTGTCCAGCATTAAGAAATACTTGTTTAAAATTGCGTAGAGTCTGCTGATAAAGCTCAGAGACTTAGCAAATGTTCATGCATGCTAACGCACGCTACCAGAGTGTGTTTTTAAGGCCTAAGACAATTCAGAATTGCCGCGTTCAAACCGGAATTCCATAAGTTATTGTCCATATCACGTGTAGACAGTTATCGGGTTGTCGCGTTTGTACCGAAACCAGAGATAAACTTGTCCTTTCTAGAAAGTTGAATCCTTAGCCTGTGGGTGTTAGACGGATTAAAACTTCTAGACTAAATGGAGACACTTTAGAGGCCTTGCAAACCTGCTAAAACTCCATACTAAATGCCATGTGCTTTGTTTAAAAGACGGCTGCGTCTGCTCACGGCCACGTGGCCCACTGAGTGCTTTTGTTAAAACGTGGCTTGTACCTTGTACAAAGCCTGCTGTGTTTTAACCCATTGTCTAGAGTTGTAAACACGTCCAGTGTTAACCCCTGACTGAAAGCTGACAACACGCTTCAGCCAGGACCCTCAAAGGCGTGCCGGAAACGCGTCACTCCGAGAAACCAGAGACTCACGAGTCTCTGCTGCCTGCGGAAAGGACTGGCAAAACGCAGACTCGCCAAGAGTCTCTAGCGCCCCCTAACGGAAGGGAGGTGCGAAACCACCATAATTCCCTGGGAGAAGCCCTACCTCCCTCATGCGGTCACTCAAGGGAGTTACACCTCTTCCCTGAAACAAGTGACGCTGATTAATTATCAAAGCTTAGAGCTTCGATAATAATAAGTAGTTTAAAGCTTTTATTTGACACTGAAATGCCTCAGTGAGTAATCTAAGTAAATTAACCTTTGTTAATACTGATTCAGCAAATAACACTGGTTAATAACGAGTAAATGCACAATACAGTTGAAACTGAACGCAACTAATATTGTGACACGCCCTGTACATCCCATGTACTTTAAGAAGCTTTGCTACTGATCACTGTTTTTAATTTGGCTCAAATTTAAGTGATCTAAGATTGCTTTTGTGATTCTTCTCCCCGCAGGAGTCTTAACTGAACCCCTGCTCCTAAATTGTTAATTTCACAGATTAGCACCACCCACGCAACAGCGCTGCTAACCCTAAATTAACACCCAGCCAACAGGCTATTGCTAATAGCCAATACAAATTTAAATCGGACTCCCTCGATTTAATTACTTTCTGAAATTGAATTTTAATTCAATTATTTTATTTCTTTTATTTTAATTTTTAATTTTAAATTTTTTTCTCTCTTCGCCCGCTCCGCAAACATTGGTTCCCGCTTTACAGTTAAAACCCCAGTTAACTGTAACTAACCTGTTTCATAGAGACAGTCACGTTCTTCAACATGGCTGACCTGCCCCCTGAGTCGTCCAGTTCCATCAAACCACTGGAACACCTGGACGCAGCCCTAAGGGAATTAACCGAGAAATTAATTCCCCAATACGTGGACGAGATACGGGACACTGTGCCCGCAAAACTCGATGCCACACTAGACGCCCTGGTTAGGCTAGCCCTAACCACCAAGCCACAGGGCGAGGACCTAGCAAAACTGCTAGGGCAAATGGCTATTGTCCTGCACGCTCAGCAGAGACAAGCAGTGGATCTCTTGACACGCAGTCGTGAAGAGATCCGGAGCCAAAGACGGACCTCACCGCTTTCAACGCGACTACGCGGCGTTGAATGATGAGCTCGTCAGTCGGCGAAGCATCGTTGGCGATTCGAACAAGCTCTCACTGATCTAAAGAGAGCTGAGCGACACAAGAATTGCCCACGACAGAGCAGAACTCGAGCTCCGTACTCGAGAAGATGAGCACGACACTATGCGGTCGGAACTCATAAAATCAGGACGATCTGCGCAGCTGGCAGCAGACATGCTATCAAAAGCAGCTGCACAGAAAGAGTCCCTGAGAGTACAGGTGGAGTCTCTCACTCAAGAACGAGACCTAGACCACCTGCTCATTGACCACCTTCAAGTGCGCCTGGCACAAGCTGCCGAGGTGCCATCAGGTGAAAGAAAGGGGGGTGAAAGCACTCCAGTGCCAGGACCTGACCCTTTTCCCCAAGCGTTCGCGCCTAGGCAGTTGGACTTTACCCCGCTACCAGCTGCCTCAGTAAGCCCCTCAGTCTCTGTCCAACAACCAGCCGCGAGCCTAGGACATTGGGACTATGGCCCCACTGAGCGAGACTTTGACAGGCTTGCACGTCATATCACCCGCTTTGAGCCCCATCAAGGAGTGGCTCACGACACTAGCGCGTACCTCAGAGACATTGAATTCTACCTCCAAAGAATTCCCAATGCTACTGCTGAGGATAAAATCTATTTAATCAAACTAACATCAAGCAGAGATGTTAGTAGTTTTATTGAACGTCAGAACCCTTCCATCCGAGCTGATTTCGAACTCCTTAGTCAATCACTCATGGAGGAATTCTCTGACGTTACCACGAATGTGGGCCTGACGGCTGCTCTGACAATCAAACAAGCATGGTCAGAGTCCCCACAGCTGTACTACCATCGCCACGCAGCGTATTTTGGCCCACTCAATAAACCAGGCATGGAGGAAGACAAAAACTTCAAAGATCTTTTTGTACAAAACCTCCATCCAACGGTCAGCCATCATCTTGGCATAGCCGCATGCCCGCTAACTCAAACCAGCCGCCAACTTCGCGAGCTGGCCATGAGGGCCTTCACTAAGCAGAGACTGACCCACGCTGAGCATCAAGAGACGGTCGCTCTCTTTACTGTGGATCGAAGTCTAGAATGTGAAGAGGCATTTGATCCCAGTCCAAGAGACTCGGATTAAAGTGTACAAAGCCCCGGGATCTAGAGGGAACGGGTACACCCCAAGTAGCCTCAATCCGATCCCTTAATCCACAGCTCACCACTCCTGACTAACCGCTAATGCAGTCCTCTTAATGTTCCCCCGTAACCATTGTTAGCAGTTCCTTTGTAGAAGCGCAGATCAGTCAATAACAACAGCAACCCCAAAACGGTAGGAAAATGTGAAGAACACTGTCTGTGGTAAGCACTCACAGTGAGACTTGGCAAAACCCTCCGCGCGGTAGACTATGCACGAACACACTGGTCTCATTGCTGATGACTGACACGCTTAGAGACACCAGCTCCTCAGTGAACAGCCTAACAATGTAAAGACGTCTGTATTGTTTTAATAGGATCAAACCTAACCATTAGGTACCTCCTCTGACCACCCTGTTAACATTGACCCCAAACACCCACACGGCCACTCCAACTTATGATACCAATGTGTTTCCCTTAATCAGGTTCACCTTAGTACATACGACGCCAAGGTTTTTGTGTGTGTTAACGTGTGGCTTCCTTCCTGGTCTGCAAGATGTCGACCACGAAAACTTGTGGAACCAGCTTCGTGCGAAAGGGGACTGTAGCAGAACCACCAGTGGAATCCCCACGGATTAACTGTCCTGCCTTAAACTGCCCTGCCAGAGGCCTTCAGAGACAAGCCTCAAACTTAACACTGTTTTCTTTCAGATAAAAGCCTGGCCAAAGTGCTTTATGGACAAGAAATGCTATTAATGACTTTGCTCTTGCTTTTACAAGCAGTGGAACCTGGGTTCACAGGGCACCAGGATCAAAGGTGGCTCAGGACCAATGCCACCCCCCCCTGGTGCCATGTCTTTTAACCATAAAACTGAAGATAAGTTTGTTGTGTTAGCTGGATTCAAGAACTGTGCTCTTTACCAGAGAGCGCTCTGTCTACATTCTAATTGACAATTGGAATGCTTTTGATCCTAACATCCAAGAACGATCAAAGACCGCCCCTGGTGGTCAAACGAACAAATGACTCTATCCAATCATCAAAAGACAATTTCGTAATTCTTACATTACAGGAAAATGTATTTTTGATATTGTGATGTTTATGCTGTTCTTTTCCAGGACACGGAGTTGTGACCAAATAACTCCCTTTATGGTTTATGGTTTCCGTTTTGTTTTAAATGAAATATAATTAATGTTTCAACAATATTCTACACACTCATACTCGACTTTTCTTTGTATAATCCTACAAATAGATGTTTGTTATGTGTTGTTATGAGAATGGGTTGAAACAAAAGGAATGTTAAAAAAAAACTTTAGTTAAAACTTTAGTTTAGGACGTTCCCAAGTAACTTCCTCTTCCGCTAACTTCCTCTTCCGCCGAAGAGCGCTGCTCGAAGTTAATAAAAGCTGGCTGCGAGCCAAAACTCTTCTCTTCTGCCGCCTCTTGACCTCTGCGTCTATGGTCCACTCAGGACCGCTAATGCCACCACGGCTAAGCTTTTGAGCCTCGTGTTAGCGCGAGTAAACTTTTGTTCTAAGACTGTGCCTGCTAAAAGCGCCCGCTCCCTTCCCAAAGGAGCGCGCACAGAAGCATGTTTTAACCAGCAAACAGCTGAGAACTCTTTCATTGACACTGCAATGACCTGTCCAAGACTTTTAATGGCACACGGAGGTCCAGGCGCTCTGAGCAACAACCGGACCAGCAACACCTGGACCAGGCTGCAAACCCTCTGGGCGAGACGCGTACGCGACGGCAATCTGCGGTGTGGAACGCTCCAGGAAGCGCCCAGAATGCTCCAACATTCAGGACGCCCGGATCGCTGATAGTGACCCACCTAACCGAGCGACCCATCGGACCGAGTAAGTCCTCTCGTTACACGTTGCAACAGCCTTGGTGTCGTTAAATGTCCTCTGCCCAAAATCGCCACTCCCTCCTCCGTTAAAGGCCCTTTAGTTAAATGCCATCAGTTAGATTGTCTAAACATTCCTCTGATTTCACAAACCCTGTGGAAGCAAATGTTTACCTCTGTATTTAACCCTTCGTTCGTTCCTGTGTTTTGTGTTTATCCTTTCCCTGTTCCAATGTTAAGTTATCCTTATACCTGTGTTAGATCTGTGTGATTTTTAATAAAACCCCATAAAAGACATTAATGTTTCTCTGTTTATAATTAAGAAATGTTCGAAAACAATAGAATTCTCTTCCTTTAAGATCAATGAGACTAGGCTAAACAGTTTCTCTGGACCTGTTAAAACCAGGGTGGTGCCCCCTTTTAATTAGAAATTAATTTTAATGAGTTAATATTAATATCAAAATTAATTATTAAAATTAATCTTCTGTATGTTTATACAAACATACCCTTGTGTATATACACTATATACACTACAGTGTTATTTTTGGTGCCCCTTTACGGGACAATTTGATGATAAAAATATTAATTGATAATTTACCCAAATTAATAAATTAATATCTCTTATCACCGCATATATTACAGCTCATACGCTACACTAGATCACAAATAATGTACATGAGTGTAAACTGTAGACTTAAAATATTAAAAAATGTACAGGGATGTACAGTGTGCATATATGCATTTAGCTGTGGTCTTAAATATTAAGAATCACATGAAGGTGCAGGAAGCAAATATGCAAAACAGTTTGTAGCAGAACAGAGTGACACTGTCAGTGTGTCAGTGTGAGGTAGCTGGTTTAGAGTTCAAGAGCCTGATGGCCTGTGGGAAAAAACTCCTCCTAAGTCTCTCAGTTTTTGCCATCAGGCTACGGTAGCGCTTACCAGATGGCAGCAGAGTAAAAATATGATTACTGGGGTGGGTGGAGTCTTTGGTGATTTTTGCAGCTCTGCTTCTGCAGCGTTTGTGGTAGATGTCCTGCAGAGAGGAGAGCAGACCCTGAAATGCGCTCAGCTAAGCGCACAACTCTCTGCAGGGCTTTGCAGTCTTGACTGGAGCTGTTCCCATACCACACAGAGATACATTGAGTCAATATACTTTCTATAGCTCCAGAATAGAAAGTTTTCAGGATTGCTGGTGAGACCCTGAATTTCCTCAGCTGTCAGATAGTACAGTCTTTGCCTGGCTTTATTTACCTGAGTTTGAGTGTGAGTAGTCCAAGTCAGGTCCTCAGAGATGTTTACACCAAGGTACTTGAAGCTACTCACCCTCTCCACAGGGGTCCCGCTTATCATAAGAGGAGTGTAGGGCTGCTGCTGCGTCTTCCTGAAGTCTACAATCAGTTCTTTTGTTTTGCTCACATTCAGGGAGAGGCAGTTGTCCTGGCACCATGATGTTAATTTCCTACTTCATCCAAGTATGCGGTCTCATTGTTGTTGTGAATGAGGCCCAGAACCACAGTATCATCAGCGAATTTGATAATGGATGTGGAGCTGTGCGAGGACACGCAGTCGTGTGTGTAGAGAGTAGAGCAGGGGACTCAGGACACAGCCCTGTGGGGCTCCTACGTTCAGTGTGATGGAGCTGGAGGTGTACTGGCCTAGTTTCACCACTTGAGGTCTGCCGGTGAGGAAATCAAGGATCCAGTTGCAGAGTGAAGGATTCAGTCCGAGGTCTATGAGTTTTGAAGCTAGCTTTATGGGGACTATAGTATTAAAAGCTGAGCTATAGTCAATAAATAGCAGTCTTACATAGTTCCTGTTATTGCTGTCAATGTGTGTGAGAGAAGAGTACAGGATGTGAGAGATGGCATCATCTGTGGATCTGTTAGGCGATAAGCAAACTGAAGGGGGTCCAAAGTATCCGGGATGGAGGAGCAGATGGCGTTTTTAACCAGTCCTCAAAGACCTTCATGACTATTGATGTGAGGGCCGCTGGGCGATAGTCTTTAGACAAGAGGGTTTATTGTTTTTGGTACAGGGATGATGGTCGATTTTTGAATGGGGTGGGAACCACCGATGTGGCAAGAGACTCATTAAAAATGGATGTAAACAGACCAGCGAGCTGATCAGCGCAGGACCGCAGAACACGCCAGAAATCCCATCAGGTCCAGCTGCTTTCCTTACATTCACTCGCTTTAGTGCCTTCGAACCTCGTCCTCCGTCACGGTGATGGCATGATGGTCGCTGCTCTGACGGCTGCTTCTGACGCTGATCGGCAGACTCACACTGCTTTGATTGCTTTGAGCGGCCGTAGAAAGTGTTAAGCTCGTCAGCCAGCGACGGATCTGCTCTCACCACTGTAGAGGATTTATTTCCAAAGTCACAGATGGTCCTTAGTCCTTGCCACATGCGTCGAGTCATTTAGCTGGAAATGTGACTCAATGCGTTCCCTGTGTCTGTGTTTTGCGGCACTTACTGCGTGTCGGAGAGCATAGCACGATGCTTTGTACTCGCTCATGTTTCCGACAGAAGGCCGGCGTTGTAAGCAGCAGTGCGTTTGTTTATTGCTGCACGGATTGATCTGTCCACCCACGGTTTCTGATTAGAGAAAGAGCGTATAGTTATTTTGTCCGTAGCTTGTTCGGCCAGCGTGTTTACAAAGCTTAGCGCTACATCCGTGAACTTCGCTGGCGTCCAATGAGCTTGGCGCGAAACATGACCCAGTCTACGCCATCGAGCCGCCTGTAACGTTGCTTCTGATTGGGCGGACCAACGCGTCACCACCCTCTGCACCGGAGGTTCTTGAACGAGCCGTTGTTTATATTCGGTGTGAGGAAAATGGCGGCATGGTCCGATTTGCCGAAAGCCGGTAGTGAGCGAGCTTTGTAGGCATTCTTAAACTGAGTGTAGCAATGATCCAGTGTATTCGGTCCTCTGGTTGGACAGGATACGTGTTGATAAAAATTAGGCATGACTTTCCTGAGTTTCGCTTTGTTAAAGTCCCCAGCGATGATAGTAGCAGCGTCGGGATGTTTGTTGATGTTGCCGCTGAGCGCATCGTGAAGCTCCGACAAAGCCAAGCCAGTGTCTGCTTGTGGAGGGATGTAAACAGCAGTTATGATGATCGATGAAAACTCCCGAGGCAGATAGGATGGGCGGCAGATAATGGATAGGTGTTCCAGATGAGGCGAGCAGGAGCGCGACAGAGTGGAGATATTCCTGGGGTCACACCATTTCTTGTTAATCATGAAACAAACTCCCCCACTCTTGGATTTGCCGGCCTCGGCTGTCCTGTCCATCCGTAAAACAGAGAAGTTTTCAGGCGGCGTTACAGCAGCGTCCGGGACCCAGGGCGTGAGCCACGTTTCAGACAAACAAAGGATGTTACAGTCCCTAATGTCCCGTTGGAAGTTTATCCTGGCTCTAAGATCATCCATCTTATTCTCCAGAGACTGGACATTGGCGAGCAAAATGCTCGGTAGAGGAGGGCTGTGTGCTCTTTTCCTCAGTCTGTTGCGAATCCCAGCCCGTCTCCGCGGTGTTTCTTGTTCCGGCGCCTTGGGTGGCTATTCAGGTGACCATTGTTTACCCCGGCGCCCCGGAGAATCTCAGGTGGCCACGACGAGTTAGAGGATAAAGTGTCGTGAAACAGGTCAGTGAAGCGTTGTCCAATGTCCAAAAGTATTACCTTTTCGTATGAAATCAGTGCAGAGGTAATATGTGTAAAAAGAGAAAGCAAAAGTAGGTAAAAAAGTAAATAAGAACACAATCTAAGCGGAGCGACCTGGACGGCGGCCGGACACAGCGGCGCCATCTTGGACAAACAACTTTTTAAAGACAGCTTTAGTTGTCAGTAAGACTCCAGCGCTGACCAGAGACAAGAGCTCACATAATAACGATAAGAGTAGCCTCATCTGTTTTATTCTCATTGGACTGATTTATTGTGATTATTGCAGGTAACTCAGTTACAAGTTTTTAAAGAAGTTGCACAGCACAAGCACCATGTCCACGACAGTGTTCCTTTTGTAGTATTTCTTCTGTAGTATTTCTTGATTTAAAGGCTGTTTCTCATGTTACACAAGTTAAACGGAGCTCGTCTGGATCAACTGGTGACAGCGCTGTTCTGTTTACATCGAGTTATAATCCACAAACCGTTCGAATCAAAGCCGTACGTTCGTTCTTTGCAGCCTGAAAAACACCTTTTCTATTTTATTTGTGTGTGCATTTTGAATAACATAAATAGCCTACTTTTCTTTGACCTGTTGAGTAAAGTCAGAATGCATTAGGAGACGTGGACAAAGTCCGAGCGGACAGTTTCAGACAAACCCTGGCCGTTTTTACAAAAGTGGCCGGACTGTTTTCGTAGAGGCTAAAACAAAGCGCCCTCGTGGTTGTGGCTTGTTTTTCAAAGCAGCTCAAACTCTGCAGATGTAGTCATTTTGAACATGGATTACTCCATAGACGTGTAACGCTAGTGAAGACGGGATTAGCTCCGCCAGTTTCTTCGTTGACTACATTTACACATTTCTGCAGCAAAGCCTCTAAAACACGACCCTTTTAAAATGTGGTCACACTCACAAACAGACAAAGACACGGACAAACCTGGATTGTTGCAGGCGTCGTCCCAGACGAGACTGTGACTCTGCAGCGGGAGGCGGACAAAGAAGTCTGCTGTGAGCGAGTCTTCGTGTTTACACAGAGAGAATAGGACAGTGTTTTATTCATAAATGTCCGTCCTTAAAGTCGGCAGGCGTTGTTGGACAGCTCGTCGGTCATGGCGCTCAGACTGTCACACTTGTTTTTCAGACTGGGGTTACTGGTAGGGTGGGCGGATCGATCCTTTATATCGATACTTTCGGGGTTGTATTGAAAATGATCAATCCAAAAGTCAAAATATCGATATTAAGGGGTTTTTTAAACCAGTGATTTTATTTATTTTGCATTAAATATAATATTTAAAATGAGCTTGTATATTACGCTTTCTCTTATGAAGCTCCTTTCGCACATCACTCACATTGGTCACCCCTCTCTGCTCTGCTGTGTTTTGTTGCCCTGCCATCACGTGACTCAGCAGCGCCAACAGCAGCAGCTGCAGAGAGAGAGAGAGCCTGCCTCGGTATCATGGAGCTGGCAGATAAAAAAACGGAGCGCTGTGTGAAAGTATTTTACTGCAGTGAATGAAAACACAGCGAATTGCGACGTCTGTAAAAAGGTCATTCGCTACTTTAGTAACATCACCAACTTACACAAACACATAAAACGACATGACAAAGAGAGCTCAGAACTACAAAAAGAAAGAGAGGAGGCAAATCTTTCAGACAGAGCCCCGCCGGCAGCGCGACAGAAGTCACTGGCAGAGTCCTTTCAGCTTCAGAAATATTATCCAGGTAGCTAATACTGGTAAAAATATGTTTTAGTCATATTTGATCTTCAGCATAAAGTGGCATCACAATAGTTGTTGTAACAAAACGTAACCATGGGTAATATAAACCACAATTTAACAATGCTTACACTAACCATTGTTTAACTGTGGTATTTTCTGTAAAACTGCGGTTTTATACACCACTATAGTGATTATTTTGCTGGTGTTGAAAAATTAATAAAAAATTAAATAAAATGAAAAATAAATATATAAATATTGTTAACAAAAAAAATGTGTCATTGGTTAGCGCTTGTTTGGCAGCCCCCATCTCTGTCTGCCCCAGGTGTGAATGGGGTGAGAGGAAGCACAATGTAAAGCGCTTTGGGTGCCCGAGAAGGGTGCAAAAAAGCGCTATATAAATGCATACCATTTACCATGCAAGAATTAAAGGTGATAATATTAATTTCTCAAGTTAACAAGCTGTAAGAAGGCCTTCAATAGGCAAAAGTACATAACAATTCAAGAGCTAAGTGCAAGTTTATTCAGTCACAAATGTCAGAAACAAGTGGTACAGAAAGGAAAGTATCTGATGCAGAGCAAGCTGCAGAGCAATTGGATGAAACCTGTTTAGAGCAAGCAGGGCAAACAGAACCTCGAAGAAGTGAAAGTCCTCGTACTTTGTCAGAAAAAGTTAAAGAATTTCACAAGAAAAAGTTACAAGGACTGCAACTTCGCTTTGACAGCATTTATGACAGATGGAAAGCGTTAACTAAAGTTGCCAAAAGGTCTGTGATAATAAAGGATCCAAATGACATTCTAAAAGAACACATAAACACTAAACAAAGAGAATTAGCTGAGTTGAATGCTGTTTATGAGGAACATCGAGCTATTAACAGCCCACCTCATGATATGCGACGCAAGCTAGATAAATGCATATCAATAACTGAGATGGTTTCAAAGAACACTCAATCTTATAAAGAAGGAGCAAATGACATTGAAATGTTGGCCTGATGCTAGATCTATTTTCACATCCTCTTCCACCACTAGTGTCTCACTTCCAGATCATAGAGCTAAACCTGATACAGTCATCCCTAATGTCTCATCTGCCAAAAGACAAGAAGCTGCAGCAGAGTCTGAAGGGCTGTGCTGCAGATAATGGCTGAAGAAGAAAGAAAAGAAGAGGATAAGCGCATAACTGCAGAAGAAGAATCAGCTGAACGGTCGCAACGCCTCCTAGAGGAAAGGGAGGAAACTGAGCGCAAAATAAAACGGGAACAAGAAAAAGCAGCTGTGATAAAGAGACAACAAGAGGAGAGGAAAAAATCTGTTGAGAATGTGAGAAGAAAAGTTGAACGCCTGGAAAACCTGAAAAGACTCAGTGACGCCAAGGCAAAACTGCAAGTTTACAATGAAGACTACTTTTCAGTAAAGCAAGAATCTGTGATTCAGACCCTTAAACCTGCACATGTACAGGTAACAGAGCACAATAACACTAATAATCAGCACTTGTCACTGCCAAGAGAGTCAAAAAAATATGTTGGTGGACATATAAGACAGCATGGAGTATGCTCAATGATCGATAGGGTGAGCCCTTTGTCATTGCTAAAGCATTTAGAGACAAGCTGCATTCCTGGTCAAAATTCACAGGCAAAGATAGTTTGGAATTAAGAAGGTTTGTGGATTTTTTACAAAGCTGCCAGTCTGCAATGACTCACAATAATGATTTGAACGTCCTTAATGATGGTATTGAGAATCAAAGACTTGTTTCTAAACTCCTGACTGGTTAAGTAACAAATGGAACCGGAAGGCCACAGAGTGCCAATTGGAGCACAAGCAGTTTCCACACTTCAGTTATTTTGTGACTGTAAAAAGTGCTCCCCCTTCTCACATGGACTATTCCAGCCATCCCTGTCATTTAGTGAGAAATGGACTATTCCAGACTTTCCAGCGCCGATTTGTGAAGTGACGGAGACATCTGGGCTGATTTATGGGGCCCAACTGGGCTACCCAACAGGGGCCCAGCTAATTTTGTCCGCAGTTTCCATGGGTTAGCCCAAATGGGTTTATGATGGGCTCTTGGTGGGCTCTATCTAGGGCCCAGCTGGGTAATCTCATGTTAAACATAAAGCCTTTGTTTTGATCCAATCTAGTCTTTTTTATTAAGGTTTATTAACAATACAATATAGAAAATATATAACTTTACAAAATAAAGCATTGCAACTGAAAATGTATAATAAACATAAAACATAAAGATGAAACAAAGGCAACATGAGTTTGGTGTAAATGATAATAAAGGTAGGCCTACATGGCAGTGTCAGTTCACAGTTGTGTCTCACAGTGACACTTTGCGATGTGTGTCGATATAAAGTCTATAAACACACAGGACCAAACCTTTTTAAACATCACATACTTTTTATTACATTCCATTTAACAAAAGAACTCATACGTTTCAATAGTTTTAGTAGATTTTCTATTTGTAATTGTGTTCAGTGAAAAGATATAATTATTCATTTCAATTGAAAAGAGTTTAAATAATGGTTTCCTGTTTCAACAACACTTTTCTTCATGTTTTTATAAAAAAGGCAGTTTGGTGATTTTCTATAAATAAATAAATATGAAATTGAAATAAATATGTTGGTGTGGGAGATATTATGTAAACGTTTCCAGTGTAGTTGTCTTACTTTGTTTTCTATACAATAGTTAAAATTCATAATCCATGTTTTATCTAGGGCTGCAACAACTAATCGATAAAATCGATAATAATCGATTATGAAAATCGTTGTCAACGAATGTCATTGTCGATTAGTTGGTCTGCTCACGTCACGGGGAGTGTTCTGCCCTCACTACTTCCCGAGCGCAGTTAGACAGACAGAGAACTCTTCCACTGATGACTTAGCTTTTATTAAATCAATCAGCAGACAGAGTAAAACTGTAACACACAAATTCGTCAACATTAGTGCATATATTTGAATAAAATAACAAAACAAATGCTACGTCAACTTAACAGACCTTGTGACTCATCAATATTATTAGCGCAATACACACAATCAAAATAAGCTAGCATGCTAATGCTAGCGGGATAGCGCGCTAATCGCTAATTCAATGCTATGACCCAAATCAAGGATTTATTACATATTCACCAGTACAGAACAAACGAAATATGACTGCAAATACTGAACAGTGGCTTAGATTCATTGAATAACACATTTGAACAACTTGCATGCTGTGCTCAACACAGGACTCAAAACTGCAGGCGATCTAGTGCAGTGCTTCGCTGAACAGGAAGTTAGCACGTATAACTTCCGGTCACATCCTTCCGCCTCCAAACACAGTAATATCCCTTAGGAAGATTTACTGTATACTACTGTATGTATAAATAATAAACATATTAAATTAAATACAAACAACATGGCTCTTAAGGAGCACATAATATGTATATAATTTTGATTTTTTTTTCATTAATCAACTTTTGTGTTTTAAGTTTTAAAATGTAAAAATTAAAGATTAGCCTATATTAGTAAAACTCAATGTGTGGCTTTTGCACTTTTTAAAGTACACTTTTAAACATAAATACCCTGATTTATTTAGTTATAATAAACAAAAAAATCAAACTGAATAAAAAAAAAACTGTATCCGATTAATTGATTAATCGAAAAAATAATCGTCCGATTAATCGATTATGAAAATAATCGTTAGTTGCAGCCCTAGTTTTATCACATTTAATATTAGAAAACTTTGCTGAGCAGCCGGTTATACAAGCAGCAACTGAACGAGTCAAATCTTGGAGGCTTTTTCTAAAATGTTTATTGATACATTTTTATTTTTAATGTTTATTCTGTTAACAAATATATTTTCTGAAATATAATTTTAAATCCTTTCATTGGTTCAAATATTTCTTTGGAAATACTTTTTATGCCATAATTATATTCTTGGGGAGTGATTTGAAAATTGTTTGAAATAATAACGTTTTTATATTTTTTGTATTTCTCCATGATTTTCATAAAGATCTTGTACAAAAATAATTTGATTGTGTTTCCATTTTGTTGATTCTAATGACTTGTAATGACTGTAAAGTCTTCCTTGTTCCATAGAAGAGTGTTGTGCAGGAGAAGCTGTGGCTCTGACACAGTTTCCATGCTAGTAGAGCCTGCTGTAGAAAGAGGATCGTTTTAGAGCTCATGTTCAACACTGGATTGACTTTGGAATAGAAACTGTAGACCACCAACCTCTTGAAATATGTTCAAAGGATGAAGTGCCAGAGTGAGTCTGGGTTCCTCAGGCTTTGTTCAATCCGTTTGATTTTAAAGATGTCATTTAAATCTATCAAATCCAAAAGTTCAACACCTCCACATCCTTGGAACTGGTTAATATTGATTTTTCATCTGAAGTTTATCAATAGTTGATTGATTTCTTTGCATGTGTCTTCACTGACCTCTAGTGACAAGGCAGGGTAAAAAAATCTGGACACGTCTTCTGCTTTTGTCGATAGACTTCTTCCCCAAATGGACCTGTCTCTTTGTAGACATACATTTAATATTGTTTAGTTTTTTTTAACTTAGGGACAAAATTCACCTTTTCTCTTTCTGCTCCATCTTTTGTGATATGTATTTCTAAATATTTAACCTCTTTTTTCACTAAAATACCACAAATTGAACTCTCAGCTCAATCATATAAAGTCAGAATCTCACATTTGGATGTGTTTAATATAAAACCAGATGCAGCAGAAGTTCTTGATTTGTTTTATGGCTTTCCCTGAAGTTTATCTTTTAAAAATAGGACTGTGTCATCTGTCAATTGTGTGAGTTTTATTTCTCTTTGGAAGATGTTAATTCCAATAATATTTAGTTCATTTTAATAAATATTGATAGAATTTGAATAAAACCTGTTTGTGTGTCACTAATGATGTTTGAAAGAGCACTTTTAAGGCAGTGTTGGAGTGTTTGATGTGGTCATGTTTTCAGTGTTGACCTACACCAGATTTGGGAGCACACAGAGTTTCGACCTGTTGCTGAGGATTGTAATGTCTGGATTACTCTGGAATGCCTTTGATCCACCGCGAAGGTAAAAGAATGAACTGATGAATGCACTGTGAGACACATCTTTGACACAAAGTTGGAGAACAAATAATAAGGATCCTCAAACACAAGCCCCACAGACGACACATGAACAATGTGACAAGAGCATTTTACAAGTTGTGACTAAAACAAAGGCAGAAACAGAGAGGCTTGTAAAACAACAGCAGCAGTCACAGTTACCTAGTAAAGATGTTCCTGTTTTTAAAGGTGACCCCTGACCTTTAAAGCCTTCATCAGAGCGGTTGAACACACTATTGAATTAAAAGAGGCACAACGACTCCTGGAAAAACATTTTGGAGATGAGCAGGTGATCACAAGTGTTTAGGAATCTTGGACTCATCCTGGACTCAGACTTGAATTTATTACATCATCAGCATTTTATCTCCTTCAAAACATTTCCAAAGTCAAAGGGATAATGTCTAAAGCAGACTTAGAGAGACTTGTGCAGCGATGATTTTAGTTTAATGTCAAACATGTATTTTATTATTTATTCTATTGTGAATAAAATATAAGTTTAGGAGATTTTTTATTCACAGTTTGTACAGTGTCCTAACTTTTTTGGGAATGGGGTTTGTATCCTCCACATAGAGGTTACTTTTAAAATGGTGTCCTCCCATGTTAATCCCCTGTCCACCTGGATCTGCCCCAATAGCACAGGCTAACGGCTCCAGTGCTCGGAGAAATAAAGCTGGTGGAAGCCGTGTGGACCTAAAGACTTGAAAAGGATGTGATATTATACGGTTAGTTTTAACTCGTGCAAGTGGTTCATGGGACAGAGCCTTGGTCCATTTCATGTAATTGGTCCCAAATTTAGAGAGAACATAAAATAAGAAGGGCCACTCGATCCAAAGCTTTTCCAGTGACACAGCTACTGCTGGACCCTGAAAAGATGAATCCTTTGACATTTGATGAAATAGTCTTCTCATATTATTCGAGGCTAAATGTGATCCTTGCCTGGCTTTGGAACAAGAGAAATTAGAGCAGATCACATTGTTATTGGCTTTGACTGATTTGAGATAATATCATTGTACAACAAAGTTAAAAGAGGCACAAGTGTGTCTTGGACTCTTCCACAAAACTCTAGACTGTGTCCAAGTCTGACAAGGGTTTTTATAAATGTGAGGGAGAAAAACAAGGCCAAAGATCTTCACGGATTTGGAATTTGGACAATAATAAAACTTAGAAATCATTATGTAACTTGGATTTTAATGAAATTCAACAGGTTTAAATATCTCCTGAGAAAAAATATAAATCATATTTGTATTTAATCTTGTTTTTTACACTGCTCTGTTCACAGTTCAACTCAGACGGCTTCATGTGTCAGACCAACGCAGCAGAACAAGCACAAACATTAGATTTGACACAAACAGAGGCTTTAGTTTGTGGATTTAAGTCATTGTCTGACACTAATTTGACATGATCAGCAAAAATCACAAAGAAAATAACACGCTGCAATGTACAGACTTTTATACACAATGGATTAGCTTCAAGACCAACAGTTAGACTCAAGTTATAGACCTGAGTCCAAACAAATACTAAAGCACAAAAGACATTAGAAGATAAACATAAATACATAGAGTTAATAATATTTGTGGAGTAAATATGAATGTATAATATTTAAGTGTGTGTGTGAGAGACAGGAACAAAGGCCCAAAAATCCTTTTAAAGCTTCTTCGACATGAGATTGGTAGAAACATGTCTAACTCATGGACACAGTGCCCTCTGCTGGACACAAACCTCCAATATAACTTTCATCTAAAAGAAAAGTGAAAGTCAAAGTCAGTGTTGTTGTGTTGGACCTGATGGTTCTAGTTTAAAGTGACTGGACTGTAGCTGCTGCTGAATGTGGCCTCACACTGGAGTAAACACAGCTCTGTTCCTGTTCACACGTCCTTCTCTCTGAGTTGGAGTCAAAAAAGAAGTGACCTGTCAATGTATCGAATGAAAGAAACAAGAGACTCACCTTTTGATGTTTTTGAGCTCCAGCACAGAATCTGTGGCATCTGTAAAAGAAACATTTCATTTCATTCACAGTGGACAGTGTTTTTTTACTGCTTTAGTGCAAAAGAAAAAGAAGCCATAGTGACACTTTCATTGTGAACAGACTTTGTGTGAACTCTTGTCCTTTTTCTGGATTTGGACTTTTGATTACAGACAGTTTGGTTTTCTTCAAAATAAAACTCCTTCTTCTTGCCTTAGAGGAAGTCGTCGAGTTAGAAGAAGCTGAGACTGACCAATAGGACGAGAGGTGTAATTGTTACTGGTCATGTGATCTTCAGCAGAGCTCTGATTGGTTCTCACAGACCTTAAGTACAAAACTGTAACAAACAAAGACAAATCAATAGTGAATTATAATATTAAAGGCATTTGTATCAGAATTAAATACAGTGTTTGTGTCTGATATAGTCTTATCTTTTGACTTTGTGCAGCGTCACAGAAGCAGCAGCAGAATTAATCCAACTATTGCACAGATAAGTCCAATGATCAACATGACAGGAAATGAAGAGCTATGTTCCTTTGAGGCAAGAATTTATCTCATGTTAATATTTACAACTCACATTGTAGCAGTGCTTTATAAATACACCTTCAAACTTCCAACTTTGTGTTTCTATTTTGAATTAAAAAGTTAATTCTCACATTTGAGTGAGATCCAACTCTCTGGAGAAGTCCAAATGTGTGGAGATCTTGGGCCTTGTTCTTGTCCCTCACATTTATAAAAACCCTCGTCAGACTTGGACACTGCAGAGATGTTGAACTCACTTTGGGTTCCATTTTGGATTAGTTTTCCATTTTTATAGAAAAGGACAGAAGAAAGAGCAGTAGATGTGTTGAGTTTACAGCCGAGAGAAACAGGTGGTCCCTCAGTCACAGGATGAACAGGACTCACAAGGACAACATCACCTGTGAAAAGTCACACTTGGACTATTACATTATCACAGCAATAAAAAGAAGAGGATGGCTGTATTCATCTATTCTATGAAAAATGAAATGAAAAAAGTCATGTTGAGGGCATTGCTCAGTTCTCCTGATCCAGACTCACACCAAAACACTGCATAAGTTTTCTCTTTTGGGGAAAAGTCACATTTAGATGTATCTGTCCAGTAGAAAGTACATTGTGGTAAGAAAAGGCCGTTCTGAGAAAAGCCTTTGAGTGTCCACTCTCCATTAGTGGAGTTGGATTGACAGCTCAGTGAGACTTTGTCAGACGTGAGGTGCTGTGATGTGTCAGGACTCACTGTGAGAGACACTGGGGACTCAACATCTGCAAAACACTAATATAAGAGAGCAGCTCAGAGTAGGGATGGGTACCGAAACCCGGTATTAAACTGGCCCCGGGGCTAAATTATGAAAGACCGTAGTATCAATAAGATCTGACGCTATCGGTTATGCTTTCGGTACTGGAGGAGAAAAAAATGAATGTACTATGTATTTTCGCTTAATAATATTTTATCGTGCACATTTTATCTCACCAAACATTTCTAATGTGGATCATATTAAGACGTTTGTCTGTGAGATCTGCGAGATCTCTCATGCGCGCCGCGGAGGCTGTCTGTCACAGCGCTCTGTCACACACACACAACACAACGAGCGCGGCGCTTAACCTCCGCTTAATACAAAGAGTGACTATGGCGGAGAGAGCATAACGTTCCAAAGTGTGGTACTGGTTACACTTCTCTAGAGTTAATGCAGACAACGCTCGTTGTCATAAGTGCAACAAAATGTTTGCATGTAAGGGCGGAAACACAAGCAATCTGTCTAAGCACCTTTCAAAAGTGCATTATGTGCAGACAGAGAAATGTTAGGTTTTCAACTGGCTAGCTAGCTCGTCTCTGGTTGTTGCCCCATCTACGTCTGGTATGTATGCTAAAATCATGTTGAATCAACGTTGTTCACGTCATTTAAAAAAAATGTAAAATCTCCCTGGTTTGTTAACCTCATGTAGAAATTCTGTTGATTTCTTTTGTTTTTAAAATTCCAAAAAAAAAAAAAATCAGTATGTAAATGTAAACATTTATTTGGCTAACTTAAATGCACAGCACAACCCAGCCAGCAATGACATGTGGGGCCCAGATGGGTTAAGTACGGGTTCCATGGTTACCATGTGGGCATGGGCTTTGGCTGGGTGAAATCAGTGGGTCCCATGTAGGTTTTGTAGTATGAGTCCCACATAGGAAGCCCATATGAGCTGATTGCATGGGCCCCATAAGGGACAGGCATGGGCCAATTGGGCATGGGTTTGAACTGGGAACACATATATGGGTCCTGCAAAGCATATTTATGGGCCAAGTGGGCATGGGTTTGAACTGGGAATGCATATATGGGTCCTGCATAGAATTTTTATGAGCCAAGTGGGCATGGGTTTGAACTGGGAATGCATATATGGGTCCTGCATAGAATTTTTATGAGCCAAGTGGGCATGGGTTTGAACTGGGAATGCATATATGGGTCCTGCATGGTTTATTTATGGGCCAAGTGGGCATGGGTTTGATCTGGGAAATCATATATGGGTCCTGCATGGCATTGTTATGGGCCAAGTGGCCATGGGTTTGAACTGGGAACACATATATGGGTCCTGCATGGCATTGTTATGGGCCAAGTGGGCATGGGTTTGAACTGGGAACACATATATAGGTCCTGTATGGTTTATTTATGGGCCAAGTGGGCATAGGTCCTGCATGACATATTTATGTGCCGAGTGGGCATGGGTTTGATCTGGGAACACATATATGGGTCTTGAATGGCACATTTATGGGCCGAGTGGGCATGGGTTTGAACTGGGAACACATATATGGGTCCTGCATAGAATTTTTAATGGGCCAAGTGCTCATGGGTTTGAACTGGGAACACATATATGGGTCCTGCATAGAATTTGTATGGGCCAAGTGGCCATGGGTTTGATCTGTGAACATATAAATGGGTCTTGCGTGACATATTTATGGGCCAAGTGGCCATGGGTTTGAACTGGGAAAACATATATGGGTCCTGCATGGCATATTTATGGGCCAAGTGGCCATGGGTTTGAACTGGGAACACATATTATGGGTCCTGCATGATATGTGCTAAGTTGGGTTCAGTGGTGGAATGTAACGAAGTACAAATACTTTGTTACTTTACTTAAGTACATTTTTCACGTATCTGTACTTTACTTAAGTAGAATTAATAGTGCATACTTTTTACTTTTACTTCGTTACATTTTGCAGCAATTATTTTACTTTCTACTCTACTACATTTCTACACGTTTCGTTAGATTTTCTGATCAGTTTTCCCCCGGCCAAAACGTCTTCCTGATTGTCCGTCACACTCACCAGTGAAGTTTGGTTGCCATCGATCAGCTTTTCCCAACCGGGCTGCCGCGTGTCATCCTTTGGCTAGCGTTACATTATATAATGACGTTCTTCTTCTTCTTTTAAACCGTGCAAGCGTGAAAAGACAAGAGTCTTTGAATGTCCCGTGAATGTCCGGCTGACACACACACACACTCACACAGGACGCGAAATCGACGACACCAGCAGCACGCGAGCAGTCTTAAATTAGTTAAATAAAGTCTTAAATGAACGTAAAGAGTTGTGAGAAAATGGGACACGATGAGATCCACACGTGCAGCAGTGACAGCAGAATTAAAGAACTGCATAAATTTATAAAATATGTTATTAAACAATTATTTAAAATAGACTGCCTTTATGTGGTTTCTACATTCATTTGGAGATTATCTGTGAAATAATTACATTATAAAATATATTAAAAACAATATATCTTGTGGAATTATAACAAAATTATCCCAATATAAAAACACAAATACTCTGAGCAAACCTTTAGGTGAGATTTGCAATGGTAATTGAGCAAAGTTTATGAATAAAAGCCTTAAATAAATATGTCATCATGTAAAATGATCTCTTCAGAAGAAATTCATGATTTGAAATGGATGGACAAAAAATATCTATTAAAAATATCTATATGGCCGCCTGTAGGCCTATATAAGGTGGTTCTTCCCAGTGCTATTGAAAATATTTTAAAGATGTTTTCTTCTCTGTTGGTTTTGCTGATGATATTTACAGTAACTCTGCAGATCACCCTGATAGATTATTGTAAGTCAGAATGTAAAATGGGCCACAGAGGGTAAGCACAATTACATTAACCCAAAACTAACTTAATTAAAATACCACAGCCCATACTGTTTTTTTTTTTTTATTAGAATATCGACATTAAGAAAATAAATTGTTATGCAAGTACTTTTACTTTTAATACTTAAAGTACATTTAAAATCAGGTACTTTTTACTTTTACTTGTTGTCATTGTGGTACTTTTACTTTTACTATAGTAAATTTGTCTCTGGTTATTTGTACTTTTACTTAAGTACTGAGATTCAGTACTTCCTACTGTTTGGGTTTGAACTGGGAACACATGGGTCCTGCATGGCAGAGGTCATGGCATCAAAATAGGTCAAAGTTTACGCTGTGTTGAATTATGCTGATTAGTGGACTCTCAGAAAGGTTGCAGGCCTACCGTAACACTTCAAATAATAGCCAAGTCCCAGACGCCTGTCCCTTGGGGCGGAAACACATATTTAGACAAATAACTAGGAAACTTGATATTATCGGCCGATATTGGCTTTAAAATTCAATATCGGTAAATATCGGTATCGGTTTTTGAAATGGTTTAAAATGACTAAAGTATGTAATTTTATACCCTATTGGAAAGCTCGCTTCCTCTCAAAGCTAATGCAGACAAAATTTGGGTGTTGCTGTTGGCCAGCCAGAATAAACACAGGTTTGTAGAGTAAATAAATTCTTGAGCAGGGCAGATCTAAGCCCCAATGAGTGGAATGAGTTGAATTTTTGTTCTTGTGTGGCTATTTGTTTTCAGTTTACCTCAGTCAAAGAAATGTTCAGTTGGCATCTTCTCTCGAAGGGATAGTAAGCACCGCACCCCAGTTAGCCTACCGGGTTAGTCCTTCAAAACATTCAAGTATCAAGGAGTCATGGAACAGTGGGCAGTAAGCCTATAAACGATCATATGTTTCGTATCTGTATCGCTAATATCGGTATCGGATATCAGTACAAAATCAATGTCAAGCATCCCTACAAATAACCCCATACGGTTATCCATATCCCATAGATGCCTGTCACAATGGTCTATTTGGTCAAATAAAACTCTGGGATCCTATTCGAAATTTTATGGTACTTCATTTTTGAAGATGAGGCCAAATAGCTCACAGACAGCTAGTCCCTTTATGGACATGAATATGATACATTTATTATTACCTCTTAGGAAACTTTAATTCAATATTTGTTAGAAAAGGACTTGCAGGAGGCCTCATCATCAATCTGTCACTTCTGTGTTGTTAGATGTCCTTGGACCAAGGAGTAATATGTGTTTCTATTAAGGTGTAGCTCATACACCAACAATGACTGGTTGGCTGTAAAAGGTAGCCTACATTAGATCTGTTTGAGAAAAAAAATGAGGGAAAAACACTTGTTTTGTATCTTATCAATTATTAATGATTAATAGATTGTTGGCGTTTTAACTTTTGGTAAAGGAAAACACACATCCAGCCCTAGTCTGGAGAAGTAACGGTGACATCAGTGGTTTTTATATTTTATACGAAATTAGGCTACACATAATTCCGTAATTTTATAGTAATATTATAGTAACTAATAATCTGAGTAGTATATATATATATTTTTTTTTTTACAAATTGTACTTTTACTTAAGTATTTCTCTAACACCACTTTAATAGCAATGTAACAGTAGCCTACTTGTACTTGAGTACAGATTTTCAGTACTCTTTCCACCACTGCCTGTTATGCACACAACACCTAATTAGGCTCATTCATAATGAAGCCATGAAGCAGTTAACGTTTGTTAATTCTCTCACATATCCTTTAATTTACGAATTTTACAGTATTTAACTGTTATTTGGTCAGGCAGTTCTTAGGACATCTATAGGGGCCTGTACGCAAAGACCTTGTTTCGCGCTCAAAACGTTAACTGCTCATTCGGAAAGCACTGTGACTGCTGCCAGCTGTGACTTCGAGGAGAACTTCATAACAGACATTCAGAAATTGAGGTAAGTTGAAATATTATGTTGCCAGAAAAATAACACTGCAGATATTGTACAGTGGTCTGTATTTTTGGTTTGTGCTGTTTAATCTGATGTAGAATCTAACCAAAAGGAAAAACAGCGGAGAGCTTGGACAATAAAATATATCACGATAGACTTTTATTCAATAACGGTGATATGAGTTTTAAACACATTTCCGATATTTTGATATAGCAGCCAGCTACACATTAGTATATGCAGGGTTTCAGGGGTCATAAAAAGTCATAAAAAGTCATACATTTAACAATAAGAATTTAAGGCCATAAAAGTCATAAAAACGTCCGGTTTTTCCATACAAAGTCATAAAAAACATTTAGTCACGTCTTAAATTGATATGCTCGTCCATTAATTTGTTCTTGCATCAAAATGCGCTCGCGGCGGCAATGGCATTAATTTGTTTTGCCTGCTGTAGTTCTGTGTGAGGAATCTGGGTGGTATCACACTGGTATCACAGCGCTCCAGAACTACAAGGTCCATGGGGCAGCATACAGACTTGTCAGAAGGACTTCCCAGAAACCCGTGCGAACTCCGAATATCATACTCGAATATATCATACTGTCACTGCTTAGTTTAATTGATCACAATGGGTAAATGTACGTTTAATGATCTGTGGCTCGAAGACGGTGCGTTTAGTAGCTGGCTTAAGCCCGTCGCAAATAATCGGTATCAAGCCTATTGTAGCCTACTCTGTGTAAGAAGACGTTGGAGATGTCTAGTTTAGGCATAAAAGCCTTGAAGTCGCATGCAAAGTCGGAAAAGCCTGCAGCGAGTGCGTGCGATCAGTCAGTTTTGTTCGGCTCCGTCACAAACGTTACCCGGTCCAAGTACAGCGCGGGATTCTGTTTCTGTCTCATCCAGTGCCACACACAGTGGTTTCGGATACTGCGGTCAAGCCATCCCCGTTTCGCAAAACACCAGTCAAGCCAGCCCCGTCTTTATTTCGGAGTGCTCCGTATTAGCTGTTTTACGGTAATGCAAGGAAACGGCGCCTAGACGTCCTCCCGAACGGATGAATGTTCGTTTTTTACATTTTCCACTCTCGGCAGCTGCGTCTGTTTTGACAGTTAATATTCAGTTTTTTATCATAAATATATATTATTCACAAACTCAATAATCAATTCAGTTTTAAAAATGTATCTTTGATGTTGCAATGATACAACAATGTTTTTGTTAAATTTCAAATAAACGTAAAAATAATATTAAAGCATGTAATTTAGGAACAGTCTAATGCAGAATTACAAAATAAAAGCCCCCTGATAATTCAGAATTTTTTTTACACCAAATTTATTTAATTGATTAAAAGTAAAGTTGCAGCTGCCAAAGTCATTCCACGTCTGGTGAGTAGCAGAGGACCCCATGATGCTCTCCAAGAAATTTCAGAAGAATCTGATGTGGCATTCCAAAATAAAAGCCCCCTGAAAATTCATAATTTTCTTTAAAGATGTACCAAATTTTAGACTGGATTTTATAGAAAACTACTAATTGCCAAAGGGTCATTCCACTTCTGGTGTGTAGCAGAGGACCTCCTGATGCTCTCCAGGAAATTTCAGAAGAATCTGATGTGGCATTTCAAAATAAAAGCCTTCTTAAAATCAATATATTTTCTTTAATATTTCACCAACTTTACATTTGATTTTACAATTGTTAAGTGTTTCTGTGTTCTTGATACTCAAGAAAAAGAAGGCGAAGGCTTCAGTTTCTTAATCTTAAGTAAGAAATAATAGAATTACTCTTTACATAATAAAACTTGTTACTTTCAATGAAAGTCAATAATAAAGACTTTTGAAAGGAATTTTAATGACTGAAGTTATTTATCGTAATTTGTGTAGGTCATAAATTCAAATCATAATGGTCATAAAAAGGTCATAAAAAGTCTTAAATTTGACTGATTAAACCCTGCAGAAACCCTGGTTTCGTTGACTGGCGGAAATTAAGCATTGGACAATATTGGTATATCGGATATCAGTACAAAATCAATGTCAAGCATCCCTACAAATAACTGTGGTGTATGTCATACACATAATTCCGTAACAGTAACTAATAATCTGAGTAGTATATATATATTTTTTCCTGTCTCCAGTCTGTGGTGTATGTCATCAATCAGTGGACATACGCACAGACAGGAGCAACAACAGTTGGCTGTGCCAGAGACAATTTGGCTGTGCTCAGCATAGACGGTATTATATACACAAGTTAACGCGCCAAATCACGGCGGCGCCATATCTAAACGAATGCACTTCATTTTCACCGAAGTAGTTTGCGCGCGTCTGCCGGTGTAAACACAGCGAGCGCTCATAAAGTAGTCTAGACGCCGGCGACCACAACATAATAACATCGCCAGATCTAGTGAGAAGTATTCACATTTCTCCGTTGTTAAACAGCGCGTGGAAACCTGGAAGAAACATTGTGCCATGAATTAACTATCCAGTGTCCACAGATCAGCAACAGGATTTACTGTGTGTGTATATGTTTGTATTTACATGTTTAAATAAACTATTACTACTAAAAATATATATACCCTGATTAGGAGACAATTTATAGAAAGATTCAATCTCACAGTTCAAAAGTATAAAATAGAACACTATAAAAGACAAAAATAATATGGACCAAGTGTTCGTTAAAATATCTGACCGCTGTGGGAACAAATTAAAGACCTTCTCCAAGGAGCTGTTTTGTTTTATATCTAGAATTGCTGAAAGTAAAAAAACTTTTTTAATTAGTTTTAAAGGGATACTCCACTTTGGGTGAGTATTTCAAACCTGTATGAATTTCTTTCTTCTGGTGAACAGAAAGGAAGATATTTAGAAGAATGTCAGTAACAAGACTGGTACCATTGACTTCCATAGTATATTTTTTTTCCTACTATGGAAGTCAATGGTACCAGAAACTGTCTGGTTACTGACATTCTTCTAAATATCTTCCTTTCTGTTCACCAGAAGAAAGAAATTCATACAGGTTTGAAACAACATGAGTGAGTATATGATGACAGAATTTTTATTTTAAAGTGGAGTATCCCTTTAATATAAAAAATAGGGCCGGGACTCGATTAAAAAAATAATCTAATTAATTAGAGGCTTTGTAATTAATTAATCGCATTTTAATTGCATATAATTATTTGACCTAGGAACAGTGAGAAGTAATTTTTTTCACATGGATTTTTAATATACCATTGAATAATGACTGAATACATAAGCTTAAACAACAAAATATTGTTTATTTCTGTTCAACCAAGTCCAGCAGACCAGTGCAATTTTGCCATTATGTGTAGCAATAGCATATTTAGAAATATTGTAACGTTGGTAACACTTTACAATAAGGTTCATTAGTTAATGTATTAACTAACATTAACTAATCATGAGCAATACATTTGTTACTGTATTTGTTAATCTTTGTTAACGTTAGTTAATAGAAATAAAGCTGTTCATTGTTAGTTCATGTTAGTTCACAGTGCATGTTAACAAGATTGTAATAAAGTATTAGTAAATGTTGAAATTAACATGAACAAAGATGAGTAAATGCTGTATAAGTGCAGTTCATTATTAGTTCATGTTAACTAATGTAGTTAACAAATGTTAACTAACGAACCTTATTGTATAGTGTTACCGTAACGGTACATTTCAGAAATTCAGGTAGCTTATAGGTAGGTAGACCTTCTGTAAACTCTTTTTTTTTTAAGTAAAACACAACACTTGCAAGTACATTCACAACATTGGAAACCCTGACTATTAGAAAACATCGACGCTTACATCCGTTAATTTTTTTAAAACAAAATTTCCCATCCACGGGGCCAACCAAAGCGGTCTCGTCAGCTTCTTCGTTCATGTTCACTGTGGTTTGTTGTTGTCTGAAGTCATGAACGCTAGTTGGTGCTCCAGTATAATCGGTGCCGAAACTCATTCAGTGAGAAATGTTCCGCGGTGCAAAAATAAGTGTGATTAAAATGCGTAAATTATTATATTTTTTTTAAATGAGCACTTGAGCCTTGCTTATCGTGGATGCTCACACACACTAATGTCCCTGTGTGCTCTGAGCACACACACACACACACACACACACACACACTTAGTGTCATGTCATCTTTTTATTGATTGAAAGCTCCTGTCCTGTTGAATACTGATTTGCTCAATTTTTGTCTAATTTCATTAAGGTCTTGCCAGCCAGGAGAGCGACAGGAGGAGGTGTACCTGTTGTTCATAAATATGGCGTAAGTTTCCATACATTGACTTTAAAGTTTCCTTTAAATGCCCTGATATGTTACAAGACATTGACAAATGATGTTAATTTCAAATGCTTATATCACAGTAGTTTAGCCAGGATATTCTCATTTCAAAAGCAGAGGTGCAGCCCACAACTGGTATTGTTTACATTTGATATTTGATAAAAGTTCCCAATCAGGAGAGGAGGGCTCTAAAGTATTCAGAATCTGGGTGGATATTTTATTTAACCCATTTTGGCCATTTTGTGTTAATTTCTTACAAATGCAGGGTTTTACCTCCATAGAGATTTCGGTGGTGGCTGCCTTTGTTTTTAGGTGCACTGAAGAGTAATGCAATCACTCAAAACGTGAACCGCAAAGAAGTGGAAATGGCGCTGGGGAAGTGGTTTACCGGCGCACGTGACCGTGGAGGGAGAGGGCTGCAAGAGCCCATAGAGAAAAGGAGCGTCCACCACACAGACGCCATGAGTGTATTTTTTGGAGAGGTTTTTTTTTTTCAGAGTATTTTTTTTTTAAAGTATATTATTGATTTATTTACCGCTATGTTGTGAATTTTAAAGATTATGTTTGTTGTTCAATGTAACAATTTTGTATTAATGTATTTTTTGGAGAGATGTTTTTTTTTATATATATTTTTGATTTGTTTATATGTGACATTTAAATTATTTTTTAAAGATCATTTTTGTTGTTCAATTTGACAATAAATTTCTTGCAGTTCTTATATTCATTCTTCGTTTTTAGTTTTTTTTAGATTGTTTCCTTAAACCATTTGGCATGGTTGGGTTTAGATAGGCCTTGCATTAATTGCCCAGTTAGGACCCACATAAGACTCATACAGAGCCCACTTTAAGCCCATAGGGGCATTCACAGTTGAATCCTGATGCAAGCCCACTTTAAACCCCTTTAGGCAGGTGGGGCCCAAATGGGTCTGACATGAATTACCCAGTTAAGACCCTTACAGGTCCCACTTAAAACCCACCTGGGCATCCATGGCTGGCCCCCGTGTGGATCCCGGGTGCAAGCAATATTTAAACGCCCACATAACACATAGATCCCCTTTAAAGCCCATCTGGGCATCCACGGCTGGATCCTGGGTGCAAACCCACTTTAAATCCCTTTGGGCAGGTGGGGCCCCAATGGGTCTGGCATGACCCACATAAGACTCATACAGAGCCCATTTAAAGCCCATCTGGGTAGCCATGGTTGGATCCCGGGTGCAAGCCCACTTTAGACCCATTTGGGCAGGTGGGGCCCAAATGGGTCTGACATGAATTGCCCAATTAAGACCCATGCAGTACCCTTACAGGTCCCACTTTTAGTACGTCTGGGCTTCCACGGCTTGCCCCAATGTGGATCCCGGGTGCAAGCCCATAATGGGGTCCACATTTGCCGCCCATGAAGCCCTCATCTGGGCCCCACATGTCATTGCTGGCTGGGAAGTTAGTTTACTATATATATATATTAATGTGTGTGTGTGTTTAATAGCTATTTGTTCAAACATGGCTATTTCTTGCACTACAAATAATTGTTTAATTAATAAAAAAAAAATAAAGAAATGTTAATTCTGTTCTCAACTTAAAAAAAAAAACACACACAACACAAAGTACCGATAAGAATACCGTTAAAGTACCGGACCGTTAAGCAGTATCGGTAAGAGTAGTAATACCGTTAAAACCTTAACGATACCCATCCCTAGCTCAGAGTCAGTGTGCCTCCAGACTGAACCTCTGTGTCACCAGTCACTGTGGCCTTTGCTTTTTCTCTGCATCACATTATGAAACGAAAAGAAACAGATCAGTTTAAATAAATCACTTTTAGAGAAGCAGCTGTGTCCACTTTCTTCTCACTTTAATCAAACACATGTTGTTACAAAAAAAGAACTAAATCAAGACATTTTATTTGAGTGTATTAAAGAAAAAAGAAATCTAAGTCATAAATATGAAAATGAATAGTTGTCCAGACTCACTCAGTTCTTCCAGTGTGGTCTCTCTGCTCCACAGTGTTGTGTCTATTTCTTTTCTTTAGTTTGAGAAACAAAACAGTCTAAATAACAGCAGTAAAATAAACTGTTCTACACACGACTGATTACAAGTGCTTGATTTCAGATTTAATAAACGGAGTTGGGTAAGGCAGTATTTCAGTGGCTGCCCCTGTGCATGGACTGACCTGCAAAAGGACTTCAATCCATCTGAACCTGTTACTTTAGGAGAATTTAAATCGATCCTAAAAAAGCGTGAACTCAAGGAGCTTGGTAAATGTAACTGTTTTTAAACTCTTTTGTAACTATTGAGAGTAAATATTGTTCTTTGTGTGTTTGATAATTCTTGTATTTGTCACAAACTGTGTGTAATGCTGTCGTCTTGGCCAGGTCACTCTTGGAAAAGAGATTTTTGATCTCAATGAGGATATCACCAGGTTAAAGAAAGAATATAATAAATAACTTTTTCTTAACTGTTCACTTTCTGTTGCTTTGACTTTTATTTTTCTTTCAGATCTATCTTTAAAAACACAAGTGTACTCATCAGTTTGTAAAACAGTGACAGTATTAGTTGATTCTGTGACGATGTGTTGGTCCATCCTCTGCAGGAGTAGACACCTCTATTTGAGACACTGACACCAGCTGAGTTTTCTTTCATTGTTTCCTCTGAGAGTCCGAGGCTGACTTTAGTCTGAACCATTCATAAGTTCCTTTAAAGCCTTGACTTCACAGCTCAGAGTCACACTGCTCTGTTCTGGGATGGTGTCACTGGAGCTTTTCAGATGGACTCTGCGTCTATTTTCTGAAAATACAACAGAATAAGAAATGCAAGAAAATGGTTACAGTTACTGAGTTCAATGTAGGACATGGTGAAAGTAGTTTTATTGTTTGTTTGTCTTTTGTGAAAAAAATAGCAGCTGTTGATGAATGTTTGTTTAATGGTGACTTTTGTCCTTGTTTTCCATATTTTAACTGTGGAGACTGCGATGATGAGTTGAATGAGTTTGAACTGTTTCGGTGTGAACCTTTCCTCCATGAGTCCAAACAGAACAGAGCAGAAGTTTACATTAAAAGTGAGTCCAAGTCCGTTTAGTTTGGTCCACATTTCTTTTGAGTGACAGCAGTCTAAAAACAAATGTGTGTGGGTCTCCCTCAGAACAGTTTTGGTGCTTACATAACAACTCCATGAAACAGTGGCTCTGAGGGAGTCTGGTCACTGATATAAGCCTCTTATATCTCCAAGACTTTCATCAGAGTCTTTACAATCCAGGAGCTTTATCAGTGCTGCACATTCATCCTCATTTAAATATTTATACAAGACAAAACCACCGACAACAATGTCATTAAGTTTGTTCAAAAGCCTTTTGATGTTAAACCGTTCAATCCAGGACATATTTATGAGTAAAATCACCAAACAACAATTGAAACTCTGGTCCTGACGTGCTCGTCCACTCTCTTCCTCCAACACTTTTTGTCTCCGCCCAACGTGCATTTCTTATAAAGTCTAATGATGTGTTTTATAAAGGCTAGCATTCATTTTAGGCTTAAATCTATGTTCCCTAATCCTCCATCCTCAATGTCTCAGAGAAAAATTGCAAAGAGTTCGCAGCTATTATCATCTACAGTGCATAATATCATCCAAAGATTCAGAGGATCTGGAACAATCTCTGTGCATAAGGGTCAAGGCCGGAAAACCAGACTGGATGTTCTACCATTTTAGTCGCTTAAGGGTGGGGGGGATTATGGTATAACACGCTAAACAGAACCAATGTCCAGACTGAGAAGTACGTTTGGTGGGTTTCTGTTTATTCAAAACAAAAACACAATGTTATGAATGAATATAGTAGTCCAGTGGTCTATGGCAGCAGGAGAGATGGATGGATGGATGGATATTGCATATGTCCTGGAGTTAATCCCTGTGTGTTTGGATATTACCTGGGGGAGGAGTGCTGTTATATCAGTGACTGTAGCACTTGGACAGATGCATGTAACAAATCTACTGTTTGTCTCTGACAGCACCGTCTCCAAGCAGCAGGATATCTCTGTCCTTCACTTTTGACATAGATTCTCTGTCTCTGTTTGCCTGGTGCTTTTTCACAGATTCATGTCTCCTGTTTTCCAGAGAATAGGTAACATTTACTCCATGTTTTTCAGTCACAGCAGAGTTTTCTGGTTCATTCACCTTTAGCTCAGTCAGTGGTTGGAATCTGTTTTTAGCTGGATGTTTGCTGATGTTACATATGCTTCTGTGATGCCAGCATTCTTTTTTTCTGATCCAGTGCTGCTTTGGCTGAGCACCAAGTTTATGCAGGTGGCATCATGTTCAAACAATTTTGGCAAAAAGAGTTTGTAGTAGTGTTTTTACCCCAGACATGTTGAAATAGATTCCAAGACTCCAGTCGCTCAGCAGGTCCAACGTGTTGTTGAAAAAGTTAAAAGAAGTAAAAACATAAAAATCCAGTTAAAAGAAAACAAAAAGTTGATCATAAAATCATTGGCTAAAGGTGGAAACGACTAAAAAGAAAAGTAAAGCTGGCATGAGCAAACAGAAGTGTCAGGAGCAGCAGGAGCATGCATTACCTCTAACCCAGTACAGTTCACATTTACTAAAGTATTTAGGCAAATGTTAGTTCAAATCAAAGTCCACTATTTTATAAAAACAGTCCTTACACACACAGTAACACACAGTGAGCTGGAGAATAAAACATTTGTTTCTGTGATTAACAGTAAATCTCATGTACAGAGGTGAACGGTCCCAACAGCAAGACTTGTTTGAAACATAGGTTTTTACTTTGTTCTGTCTTTGCAGAGCCCCTCTACAGTTACCTGTCTGCTGCTGCTTCTCTGTCGGTCCAGTCCAGTCTAGTCCAGTCTAGTCCAGTCCAGTCCAGTCCAGTTATCAGTCTGCTGCTCTGTCGGTCCTCTCTGCTC
This sequence comes from Perccottus glenii, assembly GCA_024416835.2. Lineage (NCBI taxonomy): Eukaryota > Metazoa > Chordata > Actinopteri > Gobiiformes > Odontobutidae > Perccottus > Perccottus glenii. Next base: position 36,651 of record JALDQB020000151.1, on the reverse strand, counting down.
CTGCACAGCTGACACAGCCCAGCCTCCTGATCCATCTACAACTTCAGCTTCTTTTAAATAAACTTAAACTCAATCAGGGTGCACGTGGCAGAGCACCATAAAGTATGTGCATTCGTATCAATGTAATCAAATACACCTTAAAATTTACTTTATGAATAAAAAAAAGTAAAACTACCAGACACTACTAAGCCTAAACATGTGTATTGAACATTTTATATAAACTATCCAAAATAAAACCATACTAAGCAAACCACACTTAAAATATAAGATTATTAAAGCTAGTTATTTTGACTTTATAAATTCTACATTCTGCCTTTATGTTTGTTATTAAAATGCATCCAAATGTTACATCGTTTACAAGTCTTTCACATTGGTGCAATGATCTACTGCTGCTACAAGATCAGCAGATTATGTAGCCATCTTTAAAAAACACCTGGAAACACATCTCTTCCATCAACACCTGACAAACACTAAATTCTACTTCCTGTCTTTTGATTCATTCTCTTTTAAAAATAAATAAATCTTTCCTATCTTTAGCTGTCTAAACTGTGCTGGGTTGTAACTGACTATTTTTTTCTACCTTGTATTGTTAAATAAAAAAGACCATTTATTATGTTTTTTCAGACATTTTTGTTAAATTGACAAAGTGAAGTGTTGGACATATTTATTGTAGACGACAGGAACTGTAAACTCAAAACTCTCTTTACATTTAAACCTGAAGCTATTATACATCTGTGTAGAACAAAAACTTGACAGAAATAAATATTCACACATTCCACTTCCTGTTTCCACATTTCATCAGCTCTTATCCTCAGCTGCCGACTGTGACCTGGCAACTTTTATTTCACTGTTAAATGTGCGACTTAAACAATTGGGTACAATCAAATGTAATTATAAAACATTATATAAGGCTTAAGAATCTTGTAAATAAACAGACACATGCATTGTGTTGGTGTGATAGAAAACAAAGCAAGCAGTGCCTAAAACCAAACAAAATCAGTAGAAAACAAGTTTTTTTATACATGTGCATGGTACTAAGCTAGTGCTATGAATACAGGGTGGGTAGAAGTGACTAGGTCACATGACCTGAAAGCTATTGAAAAAAAAAAAAATCCATATTTTTAACTTTTACATACAAAATATAAAATAAAATAAAAATATAAGTGGAAAAAAAGGTGTGCATGGTGCCACTAGATTAGATCCATTATTTTAAAGTGGTTTGGAGAAAATACATTTGTTTATCTTGAAGCTATTGAAACCACTTGTGCTGTAATGTCCCGCTGTAAACTAGAGTCTGGTCTGTTCAGAACGAGAGCTGCCTCTGAGGCTGGACATCAGCTCAGACACTGAGGTTTCATCAAACGTGAGTGTGTTTTAAATCCGGTCTTTTGAGAATTATATCAGGTCCTCATATAAATGTTGGTTTGGAAATGTTGTGCCTGGATGTTTTTTTTTGTGCGCAACAAAAAAAAAAAGTTATATACAGTATATGATTATATAAGTCATTAGACCCCACATTTATTTGGCTTACATTAAGCATCTATTCACCAGTGTTACAGCTGGAAAACCACTGGAGGCAAGAGGGGGGGGGTTAAGTGTCTTACTCAAGGACACAACGACAGTATGAACCGGGGGAGAAAGGGAATCGAACCACCAACCTCCCCCTACTGCACACAGCATTCAATTCATGTTTACTTCAAATGTTAAATGCAATTTTGAGTTATATGCTTTATTAGTAAAATGAAGACAGTTTTGAAAATACAGCTTATCTTTAAAATCCCCCCACAATGACTACACCTAGTTTAAAATTAAATGAAACAATATTGGCACCATAGATTGTATTAAACCGTGGACCGACTGTATTGTTGTATCCCTACAGCCTTTTGTTGTTCATTACTCTGTACGAGCAGATTTGAAATGCTGAGAGCTGTTCTCACACAGATCCTGCAGTTTATACAGCGCTGTCCATCCCAGTTCTTCAGGAGCGGGTAAAACATGTTATAATAATTTTTATTATTATAATTGTTTATATTGTTTATAGTTACTGGGTGCTCATAGTTCTCTACAGGTCATGTCAAATCATGTCATGTCCTCCATGTTAGTCCAAGCATGGAGTAGACATAACTGGAGACATGGCTTGTCATGGGACTTCTGCACCTGGAGCTGGGGCCTTGGAGGAGTGTGTATGAGAGATACACCTCCCACTGACAGCCCCCACTGCAGTGATATAAAATCTCATGTTTTGTTTACTTCTTGAAGCAAAACGCACTCTGTACCTTTGATATATCTGTGTGTCTTAGCTTCATTCTTGCAAGAATAAAACCTGGCCTTTCACTTTTTATAATATAATCTGTCTCCGTGTCTCTCTGGATAATATAAGGATATAGAATTCTTATAACATATGTCCATTATGGTTTGGCTAGTAAACAATTTTTTATAGAGTTTGTTTCATATTAATTGTATGTTATATGCTCTCACTCCTGCTCCAGTTCATATGCTTATACACATACACTTATGACTTAAGCTGTGTCTCCTTCTGGCTCCAGAATCCAAACTAGACAAAGACATCACTTTGCACTACATCTAATTATTGTTCAGGGACACTGTCCATGGCATATACATGTAAACCTATACGAATCTATGACTGACACGTCAGCTCATTACACGTCCATCCAAGACCTTGGAGTTGAGAGGCGGGCATAATGTACACCTATAAAAACTTCAGGATGCAGAGTCTCATTGTGGTCCATACCTCCCCATTTCCACCTCAGCGTGTTGCTTTAGGAAGAAGTCTGTTTAGAGTAAAATATCTCTCCACACAGCTCACATGGTATCACCAACTCTCGAGTGTGTTGAAGGTAATGTGTCCTAAAATTACTTGAACTTCTAAATGTCTTTCCACAATGGTCACAGTAGTACGGTCTGTGTCCTGTGTGGATGAGCTGGTGTCGTTTTAAATGACCTGCATGTGAAAATGTCTTCCCACACAAGTCACAGCGGTAAGGCGTCTCTCCAGTGTGGATGGGCTGGTGTTGTTTTAAATTACCTGCCTGTGAAAATGTCTTCCCACACAGGTCACAGCTGTATGGCTTCTCTTCAGAGTGGATGCGCTGGTGTAGTTTTAAACTACCTGCCTGTGAAAATGTCTTCCCACACAGGTCACAGCGGTAAGGCTTCTCTCCAGTGTGGATGAGCTGGTGTTGTTTTAAAGTACTTGCCTGTGAAAATGTCTTCCCACACAGGTCACAGCTGTATGGCTTCTCTCCAGTGTGGATGAGCTGGTGTAGTTTTAAACTACCTGCCTGTGAAAATGTCTTCCCACACAGGTCACAGCGGTAAGGCTTCTCTCCAGTGTGGATGAGCTGGTGTTGTTTTAAATTACCTGCATGTGAAAATGTCTTCCCACACAGGTCACAGCTGTAAGGCTTCTCTCCAGTGTGGATGAGCTGGTGTTTTTTTAAATTACCTGCATGTGAAAATGTCTTCCCACACAGGTCACAGCGATAAGGCTTCTCTCCAGTGTGGATGAGCTGGTGTAGTTTTAAATTACCTGCCTGTGAAAATGTCTTCCCACACAGGTCACAGCGATTAGGCTTCTCTCCAGTGTGGATGAGCTGGTGTTGTTTTAAATTACCTGCATGTGAAAATGTCTTCCCACACTGGTCACAGCGGTAAGGCTTCTCTCCAGTGTGGATGAGCTGGTGTTTTTTTAAATTACCTGCATCTGAAAATGTCTTCCCACACAGGTCACAGCGGTAAGGCTTCTCTCCAGTGTGGATGAGCTGGTGTTGTTTTAAATGACCTGCATGTGAAAATGTCTTCCCACACAGGTCACAGCGGTAAGGCTTCTCTCCAGTGTGGATGAGCTGGTGTGTTTTGAGACTCTGGCCAGTGGTAAACTTGTTCCCACACTGGTTGCACGTGAGCATTATAGAACCAGTTGCTGTAGTCAGCTTCTTTATTTAATGAGTTTGCTTCTGACCAAGGATCCCTTGTTTTTCTGTAAGAGACAGAAATGTAAAAGTGAGAAAAAGATCACTTTAATACAAGTTCTCAACATCTTACGCAGCATAAAAAAAGGCCCCTGGGACAAGAAAAGAAACAGCTTCACCTTTAAAACCTCGCCCAGATTTCTTTGCTTTAACCTTGCAGAACCTTCACAGACATATTAAAAAAGAATACATTATTTAGCAACAGTATAATGTACAAAATAGTTACTAAAATGTAGGGGTGTGCAAAAAAATCGATTCACATTTGAATCGAGATTCAAGCTTTGCCGATTCAGAATCGATTCATAGAATTCCAAAAATCGATTCATATATATATATATATATATTTTGTCGTGTTAATATTGTCCTGAAATGAGTTTAGCTCAGCATTCCTATAGATGGCGCGTAATTCACACTGACGCCTGCACACGCTTGTCATAACAAAAGAAGAATTGCAGCAAAAGTCATTCGGCGCAAACAATGGCAAACCTCACAGAAAGAATTATTCAACCTGCTCCATCCTCACTGAAGGTGATAATTTGGGCGCATTTCGGCTTTTATAACCTCGAGGGAAAGACGGAACTTGATAGGACTCATGCTATATGCCGGCTTTGCAAAGCAAAAGTGAAGTATTTTGGAAACACCACAAACGTGAGAAATCACATGGTACGCCATCACCCAGAGATTAAAATTAAAGACGCGGACAAACAACAACAACCTGTAACTAATTTGCCCGTCAACCAACGCACTCTTTTTCAATGCTCTAAACTCCCACCGAACTCTGAACGGGCAAAGAAAATAACGTTGTCCGTGATTGCTCCATTGCATGCACAGTTACTCCACGACACAGAAACAGGCTTCAGCGGTGAAACTCAAATTGTCCGAGAAATCAAGCAGGCCATTCACGAAGATCTGTCGAAGAGATACTCGACTCTGGCTGATAAAAATATGCTCTACACAGCTTCAATTTTGGATCCAAGATTTAAAGCCCTTCCATTTCTCTCCCAAGATGAGCAGCATGACTTACAATCCAAAGTGATAGCTGAAGCTGCAGCACTTGAGGTAGGCTAACTATTTCTATCTTTAACAATAAAACATGTAAAACAATGTTGCAAAATTGTATTATATCACAAGTATGTGTTTAACATAATAGCTTATAATACAGATTTTATTAGCACAACCATAGTGTGTGTGTGTGTGTGTGTGTGTGTGTGTGTGTGTGTGTGTGTGTGTGTGTGTGAGAGAGAGAGAGAGGAATGTTACTTGTGGAGAGATACACCAATAGCCTATGTGACCCTGGACCATAAAACCAGTCTAATGGGTACATTTTTTAAACTTGAGATTTATACATACACTGAACTAAAACTATTTGAAAATCTGGAATCTGAGGGTGCAAAAAAATCTAAATATTAAGAAAATTGCCTTTTAAAGTTTTGCCTTAAAATACATTTTTGTTATATTTAAGGTAGGACATTTACACAATATCTTCATGGATCATTATCTTTACTTAATATCCAAATGATTTTTGTCATAAAAGAAAAATCAATAATTTTGACCCATACCATGCTTTGTTGGATAATGCCACAAAAATACCTGTGTTGACTTGTTTTGTGGTCCAGGGTCACATATTTCAGATGTATTCCATTGTGTCTTGTAGTGGGATCTTGTTATACAAGGGTAATAACACTAAACTTGAAATTTAAACATGAGGATTATTTGTTAATTGTGATTTCTATTATGATCTTTCACTGCAGCATGAGGTGGGGCATAAGGACTATGCTAAGGTGCCCAGTGGCCCAGATGAAGGGCTAAATGATGAAGGCCCTCCTGGACCCAAAAGAAGATGTACTTCACTGGAGAGCCTGTTAGGCAAGACATTCAGTGATGCCGGGGTGGTCCCTAAATCCTCCAACACCAGAGCTGAGGAGGAGATGAAAAAGTACCTGGAAATCTCCCCATTATCACTCTCAGAAGACCCCCTCATCTGGTGGAGGAGCCATGAGACTGTCTTTCCCCTCCTGGCTAAGTTAGCTAAGCGCTATTTATGCATCCCTGGTACTAGTGTTGCGTCAGAAAGAGTGTTCTCAACTGCCAGAGACATAATAACTGCACAGTGGAGCATGCTCACTCCAGAACACGTAGACCAGCTTCTGTTTCTACAAAAGAATTTACACATTCCAGCTAGTGGTGGACCATGAACTGGTTACACACACACACACCTAAATGTTGATCCATTATGTGATTCTGATACATCACACAAGTTCTGTTAAATGGACTGTATTGCCAGAGTTTTAAAAAAAAAGGGCCTAGTTTTATAAAGTTCAATGTGCCCAGTCGTGTTCACATTTCAACAGTTAACCTAGTAGCCTACAGCACTTTAAAGCTAAATGAAACTTGAAATGTATTTGAAAGCTGGCCAAAGCTTGGCACTTTGCACTTTTTAGTTGAAAAAGTTTTTATTTTTGCATGAAGACAAAGTAAAGTAATATCAAACTACATTGAGTTTTTTGTGTTTCTTTTCTTTAAAATTGTATGTCTACTACAATCAATCACATAGGAAAACTTAAACTACATTTACATACTGTGAATCGTTTTTTTGAATCGAGAATCGCTTTGAATCGAAAATCGATTTTGAATCGAATCTTGAGCCTAAAAATCGGAATCGAATCGAATCGTGACATTTTCTGAATCGTGCACCCCTACTAAAATGTAATAGGAATAATATACCCCACCCTCCTCCGTCTGCGTGCCTTATCTTGAATGAAAAAAAATAATAAAAAAAACACAACCTTCATCAATAAATTTTTTTATTTTTTTATTTGGGTTTGTTATGGTGAAGACGTAGATGAGTCCCACGGTAAGGTTCTTAATTTACTGGTCTTTGTTCCTAATCTCTTATGGTCTACGACCAAAAGGGACATCTTAAATACAAAAGACAAAAACAATAAGCACTACTTTAGAGACAGTCACCAGGACAAGCTCAGAGAACAGCAGCTGCTCCTCCACATTAAGAGGAGCTGAGAGAGGCTCGGTCATTGGTTCTGGAAGCCTTTTGGAGACTTTCTAACACGGTTTAAATAATGTTAAGAGATAAAAGACTGGCAAGAAACGGGCCTCTGGAGGGAAAAGAATGTACTCTGGGAGACAAGACGTACAAGCAGCCGCGCCGTAAAGCTGGGGGTGATTCTCAGGGCCTATAAATATATTAGTTAAAGAAAAAAAAAATAATAATAATAACTTTGTGTTTGTTGCAAAAAACGTACAAGAAAAAAAAGCGGGGGTTTTGCTTGGTTCATTTGCCCAGATAAACAGTGATACATGGAGTTGTAAACATAGATAGTATAATTATGGATGATATCCGCCCATTGGTCCCCTATTCACCAATATTGTCATTACGAATGGGCAATAAAATGGCCGTTACATCCGGGCTTTTCGGGTTTTACTCCATAGTAAAACAATAGTTTTTAGATAGCATAAACCAACGTAATTTTCAAAAATTCACCCCCCCCAGAGTTATCACGTAGTAAAAACTTAGCTCTAGAGACCGGAGCCATCTTTTGTACCAGGCTGTAAACATGAGTTTTACTCTTGTAAAGTCGCCATTGGGTTTCTCCTTATATTTCCTATTTGGAGCCTGCCCTCTGGTGGACGAAGGTATATCGCTGTATTTTGCTGTAAAATCACCGTATGGCGGCGCCCTTACACGACAACCATTTAAGAGGTACCATGGGAGAGGCTTGGTTGTAAATAATATCTTTGTCGCCCTCTTCTGGTGAATACAGAGTAGTGTTAGAACCAAGTAGAGCACATTTTGTGTAAATACTCTGCCACTGAAAGATTTATATTATAAAACTGCATGTTTAAACTTTAATTTCATTGTATTTGAATATTGTCTTTTTTAAAGTGACCTGACCTGTGATTAAAAATGCATCAAAAAGAAGGTGGCATTAAACAGACCGCGGTGAAGTTAGATTGACGTTGGACATTGGATATTCGGCTCCGCACTTTCAGCGGGAGGCTTAGTTGTCTGTATCCGACTAGTGTGTCATGGTTGCGGGGAACTCACTCTCGAAGCACCGCCCTTAGCACGGAGCAATGAGACTTAGGGACCGTCAATAAATGACGATCACGGGAACAAAGTAAATAAATAAATTCAATAGCTTCAAGATAAACAAATTTATTTTCACCAAACTACTTTAAAATAATAGATATAATCTAGTGGCACCAGGCACACCACTTTTTTTTCCATTTTTCTCTTTTTTTGAATTTTATATGAATTTTTTATGTACAAAATCAAGGATTTTCTTCAATAGCTTTCAGGTCATGTGACCTAGTTTCTTCAATCCACTTCATATTCATAGTACTAGTCTAGTATTATCATGCACACCACTTTTTTTTCCAATTTTTTCTTTTTTGAATTTTATATGAATTTTTTAATGTAACAATTATGGATTTTTTTCAATAGCTTTCAGGTCATGTGACCTATTCACTTCAATCCAACTTATATTTATAGTACTAGCCTAGTAGTACCATGCACACCACTTTTTTTTCCATTTTTTTCTTTTTTGAATTTTATATGAATTTTTTAATGTAACAATTATGGATTTTTTTCAATAGCTTTCAGGTCATGTGACCTATTCACTTCAATCCACCTTATATTCATAGTACTACCCTATTAGTACCATGCACACCACTTTTTTTTTTTCCAATTTTCTCTTTTTTTGAATTTTATATGAATTTTTTATGTACAAAATCAAGGATTTTCTTCAATAGCTTTCAGGTCATGTGACCTAGTTTCTTCAATCCACTTCATATTCATAGTACTAGCCTAGTATTATCATGCACACCACTTTTTTCCAATTTTCTGTTTTTTCCTCACTCAAAAAAGAGCACTCTGAAGACCTGCGATTAAGAATTGTTGACTTGTATAAAGCCGGGAAAGGTTACAAAACCAACTCTAAAATTCTGGATGTTCATCAATCCACAGTTAGAAAGATTGTCTACAAATGAAGAGAGTTTGGCACTGTTGCTTCTCTCCCAAACAGTGGCCATCCACAAAAAATTACAAAAAGAATTTAGCACAGAATACTCGGGTAAAAAGAACACTAGAGTGTCTGCTAAAGACTTACAGAAATCACTAACCCACTCCAATATCTCTGTGCATACATCAACTATATGTAAAACACTGGCCAAGAATGGTGTTCATGGGAGGACTCCACTGTCTAAAAATAACATTGTTTAATGTTCGCAAAAAGGCACTTGGACATTCAACAGAACCTCTGGCAAAATATTTTGTGGACTGATGAAACAAAAGTTAAACTGTTTGAGAGGAACACACAACATCATGTGTGGAGGAAAAACTCCTCATCCCCACCGTGAAGCAGGTGGAGGGAGCATCATGATTTGGGGCTGTTTTGCTGCCTCAGGGCCTGGACAACTTGCAATCATTAATGGAAAAATGAATTCAAAAGTTTATCAGGATGTTTTGCAGGAAAAGCAGAGGCCGTCTGTCAGACAGTTGAAGCTAAAAAGAGGATGGACGCTGCAACAGAACATTGACCTAAAACACAAAAGTAATTCAACTTCAGAATGGTTTCAGATGAACAAAATACACATTCTGGAGTGGCCAAGTCAAAGTCCAGACTTGAACCCCATTGAGATGCTGTTGCATGACCTCAAGACAGTCATTCATGCCAGACATCCCACGAATCTGACTGAAGTGCAGCAGTTTTGTAAAGAGGAATGGTCCAAGATTGATCCTGATCGATGTGCTAGGCTGAACTGCAACTACAGGAAACGTCTGGTTGAAGTTATTGCTGCCAAAGGGGGGTCAAACAGATATTAAATGTGAATGTTAAGTTACTTATCCCCCCCCTTCTGTCATTGTTTGCATGTTATCCTCATTAAAAATATGAATATGAGCATCTATAAATGTTTTGGTGGTTTTAGTTAAAGCAGACACTGTTTTTATCATTTGTGTCATTTTGACAAACATCAGATCACATTTGATGGTGATTTTATAAAGAAATGTGGGAAATTGCAAAGGCTTCAGATACTTTTTCATGCCATTGTATTACAATCACACACACACATTTGAGGGTTTTTACTATTTACACTTTTTTATATAACCTTTTATATAACCAACACAGTATTTACAATATGTCTTTTAGCATTTTGCAAAGATTTCTTCTTGCTTAGCTATCCATTTATGAATTAAACATGAAAGTGTTTTATAACTATTAACTACTACTAATAACTATGTACATATTAACACATAAAGTAAACATTCATTTGCACAAAGCACATTTCCATTAATTTTTCATTGTCTCCTTAAATTCTTCATCATCCATCCCAAGACACTCTACATGGAACCATCGGTCACAGTTGTCACACTCCATCTGTTGTATGATAAAGAAACACAGTAAATCTGAAAATTTTATCACTTTATCTATCAGTCTTTCTATCTTACCCAGTCAGTGTTATCCTTGTCCCCACTTGCACATTTGTTTGGCTTGTTCGATGCACACATTGCACACCAGGAGTCCATTGGAAACACTAAAAAGTAGCATTTAGTTTTACGGTATTTCTTTTGATCAAGAGGAAAATATACTAGTAGCGTAACTCCTTTGAGGGTCATCAATGGTCAGAGGCTAGATTAGATAATAACAAGGTGGATAGCTTTCCCAGAGGTGTACAATAAAACAAAAATTTACTTTTGTACCACAGTGCCAAGTCACAGCAAAAGTTCAAAGAAAAGTGGGACTGGTTGGCAGTCATTATTTGTGTAAAAAGGGTACAAAATTTGTAAAACTGTAATTGTAAAAACTAATTTTGCTTTCTTTTATTTGGCTTTAGAATCACACGTACATAAAGTCTGCTTACCTGATCCTTGAAGAATTTCAAGAGCCATTTCTCTGCGCTCTCTTGCCATGCAACTTTTTTTGGTTGAAAACAGGATTTGGGGGATCAATGGAAAGTTCTCCATTGATCCCCCAAATCCTCAATGGAGAATTTGGAGGTCGCAGAATTACTAAATTTCTCTGGAGGTCTCTGGCCATCTAAACAAAATTTTTTTTTTAATGAAAGGTGGCTTTTGTCTCAATATTATCAATTAATAGAGGACATAATAAAAAACTCATTTAACCTTTACAACTATGACCGCGCAGCTGTTTTGATCCTGTTGAAAAGGATGAGTCATTACTCCTCCTTCACGTCAATCCAGTCTGTATTACCATCTAGCTTTTTTCTCGCCTGTAGGTATTCCCTGGATATATATTTAGACAGTTTACATATTGTATTTCATTTTTGTGAGCTGACATGTTGAAATAATAATAATAATTATTTATTTTTACTTTAATCTTTGAGCAGCATCTTTGGAAGCCTTACTCTCCAATTTTGTCTTTGCAGGATCCAACTGGTACACTGTTCTGGTCTGTTTATCAATAAACTGAAAAAGAAAAATACAAAATTACAAAATAACAGTCCTTTTCTCCAATCCTGTGCATTATATAAAGAATTACCAACCAGTAAATTCCAGTGGTTGTTATCTATATGGACAAAGGAAAGAACAGCTTTATAACTGCCCAGTTTCACCTATAAAAACATAGAAATTTAGTGAAAACACAATCAAATGCGTTATCTAAATGAAGTCTTTTTTCTGTTCTAAGAAGTGCTTGTAATTTCATTTTAGCATGCCCACTATTAATAAAAAATAATTTATAACAAAAACAAATAAAGAAGGGAAGAGACAAAGGTTTTGAAACTAGACTCACATCTTAAACATTTAACTGCAAGAGCACCATAACATTACACTGGCCACCTTAAGTATTGAAATGTTTTTTTGGTTCTTTAAAATATTCAACTTGAAATAAAGACCTTTAATAGTTGGATCCAAGAAAATACATTTATTTATGGGAAAAGAATAGCCTGACCACAATTAGAACTGAGTGAATTGTGCAGATGCCATTCGCTCGTGGAGAACATGGAATGTGGACTGTACGTTTGGTGGAGAAAAAGAATAATCTACAGTGTGAAGCACAATGAAAAATGTATACAACAACAATGTTGGTACATTGAAGTACTAAAATATATTAAAGGCTTTCTCCTCTTCAAGGGTGCAACATAAACACCTCCAAAACAAAATACCGTATTTTTCGCACCATAAAGACGCACCCGACCATAAGACGCACCTGGTTTTTAGAGGAGAAAAATAGGAAAAAAAAAATATTCTGAACCAAATAGTGTAATAAAATATTTAATAAATTATAACAGAATAATATTTGAATTATATGACTGGAGTGAAGGGCATGCGCACTGCTGTGTACTGTAACACCACCTACCACATGCTATCCTCCAATAGCATATGGCGGTGACACAGTACAGCAGCATCGGCTTCCGTAAGGAAGGTGAGGGAGGACCCGCTGCCGCTCTGCCACTACGGTAAGGCAAGGCGACACGGGGGGGGGTTCCGCTGCCACTCTGCCAGTATCTCAGTGGACTACTGAGAAGCCTGGACACGGGGCGGGGGAGGGATGATGCAGTTTCCAGGGACACGGAAGCTAGCGCGAGTTGAAGAGCGGCAGCGGGTCCTCCCTCACCCACTGCCGCTCTTCAACTCGTCTTATGTTGCAGAGCGGCAGCCTGCGGACCATAAAAAAGTGCCTGCGGACCATAAGACGCAGGCACTTTTCCTCCCACTATTTGGTGAAGAAAAAGTGCGTCTTATGGTGCGAAAAATACGGTAGATGGTTAATGATTTTTGCTGTGATACACCCTCCCTTCCAACTGTCAGCATCAGTGGAGAAGATACCTAGGAATGCATCATGTTGCAGCAGGAATCTGCAGAACAGAACAACACAAGAACTCCTTCTTCCCGACTGTCATAACACTTCAATCAATCAGTGTATGGAAGATGAAATCTGAGTCAACTATTTTGAAGTGACAAAGTGAATGACAACATAATTTTCCCTTGGGGATTAATAATATGGATAGAATTGAACTTCAGTACTCTACTTTACACTAAAATAAATAAAGTACAATAAAATACATATATTAAAGAATATATGTTGCAGTTTTATTACCCATAGATGCACAAAGCTGTCATTGATCTGGAAAAAAGTTATCATTATTTGAAGCCTGTAACATCACCAGCAGATGTCTGTGAAGGTTCTCAGTTCTCCAGGTCATCTTGAAAAGAAATTTGAAGCAAAGGAATCTGGACTTACTTTTCAAGGTGAAAACAAATTATGTGAGTTCAGCTCTCATCACTCGTATCGGCTGCTGAAGCAAAGGCCTTTGCTTCAGCAGAAATATTTTTTTTACCCCAATAGAACCCAAGTAGAGTGTCAAATATGGTTAACTTTTCAATAGATCTACAGAAGTTGACCTGAGCAATAATGACAATATTGTTGCCACCACAGAAAAACAGCTGCAAAATGCTTCTGAAAATGTTTCACAACACTGTACACAATAAAAAAAAAACTGTTATCCTTGAACTTTGAAACAGTTGTAACATTTTTTGTAATTACAAATGGTTTGTTACTAATATTATTTAATATATTTTAAACTTTAAATGACATGCATGTACTTTACCTTTGATAACTTATGCCGATTCACTTGAGACTTGTTACCAAATAACATTACTCCAGCTGTGTAGAAGTCCATCAAATAAACTGAATCCAGCACCCCGAACTTGTGTGCAGCTAGGTTAAGTAAGCCTTGGATTACCTGAGAAAACAAGTGTATTTCCTCAGCAACTATATATTAATTCTATTATGTCAAACTCGCAATAAAAAACATACTAACCTCTCCTATTAGCCATTGATGTGGTCTGAGTGAAAGGATGTCTTGATGGCAAATAATAAGGCTACATCCCTCATTTTGGGAAGGCAGAGCTGATACAATCACCTCTGTGCCCTCTTTTTTCCACCAGAAAGCTATCTGTAAATTGATTAATAATAATATTACAATTATTTTTTTTTTTCTTTCATAAAAACAAAGGTTAAAATTTTACCTGTGCCTCTTTTTCTTTTCTTTCTGGATCTTCTTTTATCTTTGTAGAGTGTCCTTTGGGCTTTGGCAGTTCTTGAGGAGGATTAAAATACTTTGATTTGGTGGTTGCTGCTGCAGAGCTCTCACGCTTGTTCCAGCTTTCTTGCTGCTCATCCTTTGAATTGGAACAATGATCTTTGATTTTATAAAGTATTGATATGGGAAGATTGTGTTGATAAATATGTTCTACATATCTTCCCTGCAGAGAGCAAAACATTTGGGAAACAAATTCTGCTGGTCTTAAATACTTTTTTTTTTGAAGAATGGAATGCTTTACCAGCCCAAACCACAGCTCAACATGGCAATTTGTGTCTCGTGTCTTTTGATTTTTAAGAAGTTTTCCTGGTGGTGTGTCTTTCTGATATCGTTTCAGGTCTCCAAGTAATGGGAAGACACCCATGTAGGTTTTCAGTAGACATTCCACAACCCCAGGACAGTAATGAATATTTTTTGCTTTACTTTCATCCTCTGATAAGATATCAACCTGTGCCTGGTCCCTTTTAAGTGTGAAAGCTTTGGCAAATGGGGGGTTGTCCGCAATTGTGTTTTTTTGTTCAATGTTTTCATCCTCACTTGTACATTCACTCTCAACATCAATAGTCTGTTTCCTATTAATGTAGGTGTCCAGGTATTTTTTGCTCACTGTTACAAGGTCATTGTCTTGTGATGACATGAACAGTACACACATGTGGTAAAAGATATCCATCGCCATTTCGATGCATGTGCAGTTAAGAAGAGCAGCAAAGCAGTAGGCAGCATACTCTTTAATACCTTTGTCATTTGTCTTTTTACCGATGGCTTGACATACCGCTTTTAGTATATGTGCAGAGCAAAGGTGAATAACTGTAAATTGTGGAATTTCTTCCACTCCCTCACAGACCAAAGAAAAAGCTCTCTTGATATATGCAGCAATGTCTTCCTTGTTAAAACACAACAATGAACTATTTATTATGGCCCAGCTGAAATCGGTTTCAATTTTTCCTAACATTTTTTTGGTGATGAGTGATAGTTCTCTTCTGAATTCCAATAGCCAAGAACTTATTGATGCAATAGTGTGAGAGTTGGTTAGGAGTTCTGTAACAGGTAAAAGGAGGCTTATCCTTTCCCATGCCAGGCAACACTAGAGCATAGTACAGGACTCGTTTGTTTTGTTCTGGTATTTTATGAACTACACTTCCAGTGGCATCAAGATATGACACCTTTTTTTCCTTCAAATGCTCTGCCAATATTCTAATGCCTGTTTCTGTTTGAAGGTAAAGTGACAGGGGATCAACTTTTAAATGGCTAAGATAGCCTTTAGAAGAGGGATGGCTGCTGCTCTGCTTTATTATTTTTTGTGTAAGCATGAGCTCAAGGATTATGTCGTCATGAAGCCTGTTGGTTTTTCTGACCTCTGCAGAAATCTTCTTTAAAACATCTTTTGTCAGGCTTCTTGTTATATTGCCAACTATGATTTCTTCGGCAGGGGTTTTTGTAACATTGAATAATAATAATTACTTACTCCTTCCTTCATTTTTGCAATCGCTCCCCTTCTTTGATATCTAGCGGGTCGGAATTTACTCTCTTTTTGTTTATGTGTTACATTTCCAAATCGTGTTACTTTGATTATAACTCTTTTATTTTTAAAATTTGGCTGGAATCTTTTTGTGAAATGATATACCGCTTTACAGCTTTCAAACTGGCATACTGCTGAGGCATGGAAATATTGGCATTTTTGTTTCCGGCTGTGATTTCTTCGTACATGTTGATACTTGAAGGCCAATGGACAACTTGGATTACGTTTGACAAATTCTTTGTAAAGTATGTCTGTCCACGGGGCTCTAAGGCGTGTCTTCCCATAGTTGGGTTTTATTTTGTCCCATTGTTTTCTTAATATTGAGATTTTGAAAACATTGGGCCCTGCTTTGCAGTATCTGTAATTTTTCCTTTGGCCAACTTTATTGTGGTCCTTTTTTGGTTTTGACAGGCTTGTGTCCTCATCTGTTTCAACGTGAGTGTCAATTATCTCAAAATCAAGGTGTTGATGTGACTGCACCTGTTGCTGCGCTTGTGGCTGCTGCTGCTGCTTGGGATGTTGAGAAACTGTTGTGACCTGCTTCTGGATTTGAACCTGCCGCTTCCGTGGTTGCGCTTTATGCTTTTCCTGGCTGATGGCTTGAGTCTGCTGTAGTTGTGGTTGAGTCCGCTGTAGTTGTGGTTGAGTCCGCTGTAGTTATGGTTGAGTCCGCTGTAGTTGTGGTTGAGTCCGCTGTAGTTGTGGTTGAGTCCGCTGTAGTTGTGGTTGAGTCCGCTGTAGTTGTGGTTGAGTCCGCTGTAGTTGTGGTTGAGTCTGCTGTAGTTGTGGTTGAGTCCGCTGTAGTTGTGGTTGAGTCCGCTGTAGTTGTGGTTGAGTCCGCTGTAGTTGTGGTTGAGTCCGCTGTAGTTGTGGTTGAGTCTGCTGTAGTTGTGGTTGAGTCTGCTGCGGCTGTGGCTCCATCTCTGGCTGCTCTGGCTGCTGCCCAGGATCCTCATCTACTATGCCAGTACAACAAATTGCACAAGTGTACTTATCTCTGTTTGATAAATAGCACCCATGGTATTAATAATACATTGTATTATAATAGTTCAATTTTCTAATTACTTTCATGTTTTAAATAAAAACCTATGTAAAAACACATACTTTGTTCATCTATTTTAGAGAATTGGCATTCTCTAAGACATGGCAATGTGAAGAAATATTCAGTTCATAAACATCAACGGATGCCAAGTAGGCCAATCTCCACCCAATGTCTGAGTTGTAACTAAATCTCAACAAAATAACAAGATAATTAATAGTTAACAAGCTATGCACATGTACAGCTCATTGACTTTGCAAATAGTTTTACATTAGTTTCAGTTTACATTACATTGAGCTAATTAGGCTAGTTTACATTAGAGGCATCAAAACAATTATTATAACAAATTACCTGCTTTAAGAACATCCGTCCGGACTCCTCTTCTGTCTTGAAACCAAATAGTTTTCAACCATTTTTCGTGATTTTGATTACCGTCTCTAAAAATTGAAAAGGTGACAGAAGACCATTGCTCCCGTTTTACTGTCCGTGAAAACCCGCTCCTCACGAACGACGCAATAATAACGTCCCTGCCTCCAGCTTTTTCCCATAGATCAATATTTCTTTTTCTATGCCCTCTCTTAAAGCGACCCATTCAGAAACTATCAATACAATAATACCGCCACTTACTGATCCACGTTTGTTCAATAAATTTGTCTCCACAAGCGGTTGAGCAAATTAACAAGATACGAGATAAGTTGTCTATTTGGTATTATCTTTCAATAAAAATTCATACATTACTCTGTAAATCCACCCACCCATCCATCCGTCTATCCACAACTTAGTAGACCTAATAATTAGGTAATTTGCAGGGGGTGACCTGTCTACGCCCGTTCTGGGAACACGTGCAGCGATGGTCAATTAAGGAGGTGCCAGGCAGAAATTAAGGAAGACCACCAAACCGGTACAGTGATATAGTATGTGCGTGATTCCGGTAGACGGAAAAAGTAAATCGTGGATTTGAGGATGGCAGGTTCAAAAGACCCAGGGCTAGCAGAAAGTTTTTATTTTAATAAATAGAAATTCATTTAAAACCAGAAAAAGAAAAAAAAAACACAATAAAAAAGTGGTGTGCGTAATTCTGCAATACTAGTATTAAAGTAATCAAGTTATTTGAGGTGAGTGGATAACATGCCATGGAAGCTATTGAAAAATATAATTGAGTTTTTATATCAAAAATGTATAAAATAGACAAAAGTTTGAAAAAAGTGGTAGGACTACTTAGGGCTGGGCCGATAAACAATATCACATCGAATCGCGATAAAATTTAAATCGATAACGATGATAAGCTCCGGACATTTTCACTCGATATGGATTGATCCATGAACCATAACCGGAAGTACTAGAACATGAATTACACACTCCGGTACAGTAGGTGGCGGTATGCACCGGAAACAATTGGTTGCGATCCGCCAATAATACTAGAGAAGAAGAAAAAGACCCAAGAATCAATCACACAGCAGAAATATGCGACAGCAGCGTGCACGTCAGCAGTGTTGCAACCTTAGCGACTTTGTCGCTATATTTAGCGAGTTTTCAGACCCCTCTAGCAACAAATTTTCAAAAAAGCGACTTGCGACAAATCTAGCGACTTTTTCTGGAGTTATTGGACACTTTTGGAGACTTTCTGAAGTGAAAGCACACATCGTTCTTACTCTAATCAATGAGCAGCGGGTGCTGCCGCGGGCCCCACCCCCATCCCAAAGCACTCATAGTCGGCCCAGTCCTCGCGCAGCAGCCCCTCCCAGCTGCAGTCAGAGCAGGAGTTGTTCACCCAGAAAGGAGATGCAGACAGCGAGACCAACCCCCTGGAATGGTGGAAGATCAATTCAGCAATATACCCCAGAGTGAGCCTCCTGGCAAAACGTTACCTGTGTATTCCTGCCACCAGCTCACCCTCAGAGCGTGCTTTTAGCACAGGTGGTAATATAGTGTCCTGCCACAGGGCAGCTTTAAAGCCAGACACTGTGGACAGACTAGTGTTTCTGGCAAAAAACCTGTAAAAGTTTACAAATTGTGTGCACTAGCTAAAAGTTGAATATTTTTGTTTACATTTTGCAAATTTAATCTACCTCTTAAAGCCAGACACAGTGGACAGACTAGTGTTTCTGGCAAAAACCTGTAAAAGTTTTACAAATTGTGTGCACTAGCTAGTTGTTGTATATTTTTCATGTTTACGTTTGCACATTTAAAATACCGCTTAAATCCAGACACTTTTACAGACCAGTCTTCCTGGCAAAAAGAATAAAAATACAACTGAAAGTTTTACAAATTGTGTGCACTTGCTAGAAGATGTATATTTTTATGTTTATATTTTGCACATTTAATGTACCTCTTAACGCCAGACACTGTTTACAGTTAGTCTTCTGGTTGGAAAAAAACTGTAATGTTTACAAATTATGTTTACAATAGTATTATGTTTACATTTTGGAAATGTGTAATTTTTTTTTAGTAAACTATACTTTTAAAGTGTAATTTAATGAACCCTCTCATTTTTGTGGCTTCAGTCATTCAGGCATACTATTTTTAAGCTGGAAGCATTAACAACTGGTATCGAATATCGAAAATCGTTATCGTTCAATATGGATATTTTATTTCGAGATCACATTTTTGCCATATCGCCCAGCCCTAGGACTACTAGGCTAGTACTATGAATTTGAAGTGGATTGAAGTGACTAGGTCACATGACCTGAAAGCTATTGAAAAAAATCAATAATTGTTACATTAAAAAATTCATATAAAATTCAAAAAAGAAAAAATTGGGAAAAAAAAGTGGTGTGCATGGTACTAATAGGCTAGTACTATGAATTTGAAGTGGATTGAAGTGACTAGGTCACATGACCTGAAAGCTATTGAAAAAAATCCTTGATTTTGTTCATAAAAAATTTATATAAAATTAAAAAAAACATAAAAGTGAAAAAAAAGGAGGTGTGCATGGTGCCACTAGATTATATCTATTATTTTAAAGTAGTTTGGTGAAAATAAATTTGTTTATCTTGAAGCTATTGAATTTATTTATTTACTTTGTTCCCGTGATCGTCATTTATTGACGGTCCCCAAGTCTCATTGCTCCGTGCTAAGGGCGGTGCTTCGAGAGTGAGTTCCCCGCAACCATGACACACTAGTCGGACACAGACATCTAAGCCTCCCGCTGAAAGAGCGGAGCCGAATATCCAACGTCAATCTAACTTCACCGCGGTATTAAACAGAGACCACAATAGAATCCTGTTTTACACTGCTTTATTTCTGGTTAATTGCAAACTAACTCCAGCATACTAATTATGAAATCAATTGGGTTGCTTGAATTTTTTAGTCTGGCTATGTCGCTAGGCTAACTGTAACATACCAAACAGTTTGTATAAATGAACACATAATTAACAATTTACGGCTTCGATCAAATGTTCACAAACATGTCTTGCAGCTTGAAAAACACTTTTTCTATTTTATTTATGTGTGCATTTTGAATCACATAAAAAGCCTACTTTTCTCTGACCTGTTGAGTAAAGTCAGAATGCATTAGGAGACGTGGACAAAGTCCTAGCGGACAGTTTCAGACAAACCCTGGCCTGGCCGTTTTTACAAAAGTGGCCGGACTGTTTTCGTAGAGGCTAAAACAAAGCGCCCTCGTGGTTGTGGCTTGTTTTTCAAAGCAGCTCAAACTCTGCAGATGTAGTCATTTTGAACATGGATTACTCCATAGACGTGTAACGCTAGTGAAGACGGGATTAGCTCCGCCAGTTTCTTCGTTGACTACATACTGCGGTCAAGCCATCCCCGTTTCGCAAAACACCAGTCAAGCCAGCCCCGTCTTTATTTCGGAGTGCTCCCGTATTAGCTGTTTTACGGTAATGCAAGGAAACAGCGCCTACTGATAGCATTTCAAAATAAAAGCCCCTGAAAATTCATAATTTTATTTAATATTTCACCAAATTTACATTTGATTTTATAGAAAATTCTGTTGCTCTCAGGAAATTTCAGAAGAATCTGATGTAGCATTTCAAAATAAAGCCTCCTGAAAATTCATAATTTTCTTTAAAATTGACCAACTTTAGATTTGATTTTAGAAACTACTACTGTGCCAAGGTCATTCCACTTCTGGTGTAGCAGAGGACCTCCTGTTGCTCTCCAGGAAATTTCAGAAGGATCTGATGTAGCATTTAGCATTAGCAAAATAAAGGTCAAACAAAAATTCCTACCAGTTATGAATTTTTGTTTGACCTTTATTTTGAAATGTACATCAGATTCTTCTGAAATTTCTCAGAGAGCATCAGGAGGTCCTCTGCTACACACCAGAAGTGGAATGACCCTTTGGCAATTAGTAGTTTCCTATAAAATTAAATCTAAAGTTGGTGAAATGTTAAAGAAAATTATGAATTTTCAGGAGGCTTTTATTTTGAAATGCCACATCAGATTCTTCTGAAATTTCCTGGAGAGCATCAGGAGGTCCTCTGCTACACACCAGAAGTGGAATGACCCTTTGGCAATTAGTAGTTTTCTTTAAAATCAAATGTAAAATTTGGTGAGAATGCCCTACCAGTTATGAATTTTTGTTTGACGTTTATTTTGAAATGCTACATCAGATTCTTCTGAAATGTCCTGGAGAGCAACAGGAGGTCCTCTGCTACACACCAGAAGTGGAATGACCCTTTGGCAATTAGTAGTTTCCTATAAAATCAAATCTAAAGTTGGTGATATATAAAAGAAAATTATGAATTTTCAGGGGGCTTTTATTTTGAAATGCTACATCAGATTCTTTGTAAGTTGAAAAATGTAAAAAACGAACATTCATCTGTTCGGGAGGACGTCTAGACGCTGTTTCCTTGCATTACCGTAAAACAGCTAATACGGGAGCACTCCGAAATAAAGACGGGGCTGGCTTGACTGGTGTTTTGCGAAACGGGGATGGCTTGACCGCAGTGACTACATTTACACTTTTCTGCAGCAAAGCCTCTAAAACACGAGCCTTTTAAAATGTGGTCACACTCACAAACAGACAAAGACACGGACAAACCTGGATTGTTGCAGGCGACGTCCCAGACGAGACTGTGACTCTGCAGCGGGAGGCGGACAAAGAGTTCTGCTGTGAGCGAGTCTTCGTGTTTACACAGAGACAGAGACTGTAGACGATCCGGTTTAGAGTCAGAATTACGATAATAGTCGACAAATATTATGACCACGAGCAAATGATTTCAATTCACTTGTGCAGATATGAACTCTCCACAAGCATAATATTATCTTCTTCTTCTTCTTCTTCTTCTTCTCTAGTATTATTGGCGGGTCGCAACCAATTTTTCAGTGCATACCGCCACCTACTGTACCGGAGTGTGTAATTCATGTTCTAGTACTTCAGGTTACATTCTATTAAAAAAAAAAAAAAAAAGGGGGTGGGCCCTATATTTTATGATCTAATCCTGTATATTTAAGAAATTTAAAGAGAGCTTCGTAGCACTCCCTTGTTACCTCACTTATCCCCAGTATCCCTTCTAAACTCCATCCCGTCCTAATTCATATATCTTATCACGTAAGATGTTCCTCTCAAAATCAAATTTACTACACTTCATTATGACATGCTCTACATTTTCAGGAACATTACATTCCTCACATTTATCAGACACACATTTTGTCATTAAGTACATCGTTGATTTTAACCCAGTATGTCCCAGCCTTAATCTTGAAAAGATCACTTCATCTCTTCTATATTTCCCTTTGAAACCCTTCACTTTAATATATTTCTGAATGCTGTAATAGTGTCCTCCCTTTATTATCTGTGTCCCACTTGTTTTGCCATTCGTCACTCACTGCTTTTCTGATTAATGATTTGGCCTCTCCTTTTCCAAAGGGAACTTTCATTATTTCAGCATCTTTTAATTTTAATGCTGTTTTTGCAATTTCATCAGCTTTTTCATTTCCCACTACACCAACATGAGCCGGAACCCAAACAAATTTTACATCCCCACCATTTCTTTGTATTCTCAGCATTATTGTATATATTTCAATCCATAAATCATCTCTTAAGGTCTTTTTAGAATTCAAACTAACCAGGGCAGCAGAGGAGTCTGCACAAATGACTACTCTCTCTGGTCTCACCTCTTCTATCCATTGTAGCCCTAAAATAATAGCAACCATTTCTGCTGTATATACAGATAATTTATCATTAATTCTTTTACATATGCCTACATCAAACTCTGGTATATAGACTCCTGATCCTACATGTTCTGTCCCTGGATCTTTAGATCCGTCTGTAAATATTAGCATATAATTAAAATAATTCCTCTTCACATACTCTTCAACCAAATATCCTATATTATTCATATTACTTTCATTCCATTCTTTTTCTTCTCTAGAAGTTTCAAGTCCACATTGCGTACAGGAAATATCCATGGAGGAACATTACCCCATACAGTATTTGGTCCATATTCAATTTTATTTAATCCATATTGTTCTGCTACAGTATTAATATTCCATCCAAATCCTTTTCCTTTAAGTTGTTGTGTATATTCCCAACACTCACACAGAACATTTGCTGCAGGTTGTTCCTCCCCAGATCCTTGTAACTTTATCCAATAAGCTAAAGACAGCTTAGATCGTCTTAAATATAAAGGTAATTCATCAGCTTCTACCAGTAGTGCATTAGTAGGGGTTGTTTTCACTGCACCTATACTGAGTCTTAAAGCTCTAAACTGTATTCTGTCTAATGTTCTTAAAATACTCTTGGCTGCTGCTCCATACCATACACCCATAATCAATACACGATCGTATTAAGGCCCTATAAATATCTAGCAGTGATTGTTTATCAGCTCCCCATTGATAGCCAGAGACTGACCTCATGAGATTTAGTACCTTTTACATTTTGTTTCAACCTGTTTAATATGATTCTTCCATATACATTTCTCATCAAACCACAATCCTAAATACTTGAACTCTTTCACTCTTTCCATATTTTGACCATAATTTAACTGTATTATATTATTAATCCTTCTCTTTCTGGTAAATATCATATAACAAGATTTTGTAACTGACATCTTAAATCCCCAATCATATGACCATCTTTCAACTTTTAATATTGCATTCTGAATACTATTAGTCACATGTCTAATGTTTTTCCCTCTTTCCATATAGCCCCATCATCTGCATAAAGTAATGATCCAATATCTCTATCAACATTTATAAAAATATCATTTATCATTATATTAAATAGAATAGGACTTATAGCACTCCTTGAGGGATACCATTTTCAATATTAAAGTACTCCGACAAATCATCCCCAACCTTTACACAAAAAGTTCGGTTAGACAGGAAGTCTAACACCCAGTTGTATAGCCTTCCACCAATACCCATTTTATGCATTTTAATCAATAATCCTTCTCTCCACATTGAATCATGTTTTTCAATATCAAAATATACTATAGCCATGATCTCTTTCATACTAATCGCCTTTTCTGCCTCATTGCTAACTTTAACCAAAGCCTCTACCGTTGATCTTCCTTTACGAAATCCACTTTGGTATTTATTTAACATTCCTCTTTGCTCTAAATAATATGTCAATCTACAAACATTTATCTTTTCCATCCATTTACATAGATGTGATGTTAAGGCTATAGGTCTGTAGTTCCTGCATTAGCTAAGTCTTTACCTGGCTTACCAAAAGGAAGTATCAATGCACTTTTCCAGCTATCAGGCATTACACCTTCTCTCCATATCTTATTAAACAGTTTTAGAATAATTTTCAGTACTTCTTTTGGTAATTGTCTAAACATTGCATAGCATAGTTGATCTTGCCCTGGAGCCGTATTTCCACTTCCTCTAAGGCCATTTTTAACTCATGTAATGTTAAATCCATGTCAAGTGCCAAATCTTCACTGTCTTTTTTCATAATTACCTCCCTATTTGTTCTTAAAATATCCTTTTTCCGTTGTTTATATATTTCATCTAGATGACTCCTACTATGTACACTTGCAAACTTCTTACCTAGTAGCTCAGCTTTCTCCTTATTTGTAATTGCCTGATGTTCTCCCTCTCAGAACTGGGATTTTAACTGATTTCCTTTTCCCACTCATCTTTTTGATCATTGTCCAAATGTCACCCAATTTAACTTCTCTGCCAATGGTGGAGCAAAATTGTCTCCATGCATTCTTCTTGGATGACTTAATTACTTTACGTACTATAGCTCTCTTTCTTTGATAATCAATCAAATTATCTTGGTTCATATTCTTTCTTAGCCATCTGAATGCATGATTTCTATCTTTTATAGCATTTTTACACTCATTGTTCCACCATGGAACTATTTTTTTTTCTCATTCACTGTACTCATAGGGATACAGGTTGTTGCAGCATTAATAATCATGGAAGTCACTTCTACTGTGCAGCTATTTACATCACCCTCCATCGATATTCTTTCAGAATACTCACTACAAAGTTCTTTGAATTTTTCCCAATTAGCTTTAGGAAAACACCATCTCTCTATTACATAACCCTCCTGAACATACACATCAAAGTTCATGGAACACAAAATTGGAAAGTGATCACTCCTATGTTGTTGTCATTCTTAACATTCCATTCACATAAATTACTCATATTTACAGAGACTAAAGTAAGATCTATACAAGAAACTGAGTTTCTTGTAACATTAACCCTGGTGCCTCTTCCATCATTAAGACAAGCAAGTAATCTCTCATAAATTAGTTCTTCCACCACTTCTCCATTTGTGTCTGTATAATCACTTCCCCACAGAGTATTGTGAGCATTAAAGTCACCACACCATATTTCTCTTCTATGAACACTTTCTGAGATTTCTTGGAATGTTTGCTTTGATAATTTCTTACACGGGTTATAAAAATTGACTACTTTGATATTTCCTCTGGGACTACACATTTCTATTACTATACATTCATATTCATTTGGGACAGTTACCCTTCTGTATGCCAAAGTATCCTTAATAAATGTTATACATCCTCCACCTTGTTTTCCAATTCTGTCACATCTAACCGCACTGTAACCTGATATTACAAAGTCTAAATGAGGTCTTAACCAAGTTTCTTGTATACACATAACATCAGGTCTAACTTCCAGATCATCTACAGCCTTTTTGAACTCTTGACCATTTGCAATTAAGCTTCTGGCGTTCCATTGAAGGATATGTAATACCATAATGAGGTTAATCACCTTGAGACATTCCATTATTTGGATTCAACATCTCATGAATCATTTCAGCTGTAACTTCAGTTATCCCCAGTATTTCTATGGCTGCCTCTACTATTGTCTTGATTCTATCACTTTTTTTCTTTTGATGTACTGCCACATTGACAATCTTACAGATGAAAGCAATAAATTTGGTTTTACCCACAATCAGCGTGTCTTCATTAATCTCTCTTATCCATGGATTTATTTCTGTTTGCCTCTGCCTTGACGTTGGAGATGAAGTCTCAATTGTTCTTCTGTTCTCAAATTCTTTTACTTTATTTATTACTTGTACCACACTGGGTCTGTATATTTCACTTTCCTTGACTTTTTTTGCTGCATCAGCATAAGACACCTGATTAGTTACTTTATATTTCTGGACCTCTCTGGCTTGTCTTTGTACAGGGCATCCTCCAAAAGCAGCGCTATGCTCATCACCACAATTACAGCATTTTACTTTTGTATCCTGACCACAATTTCCATACTCATGTTCACCTCCACATCTAGCACATCTTTGTTTTCCTTTACATTGCCCAGCAGTATGTCACATTCTTTGACATTTGTAACATCTAAGTGGTGCTGGGATAAACTCTCTTACATCATAACTCAAATATCCCAATCTTACCCTCTTTGGCATCTCTTTTTCAAATTCTCTGCTAACTGCTTGTAACTGTTGACAAACCTGGTTCTGTTTGCTCTTGCAGACGCGCTCACTTTATGGTATCTTCCTCTTGTGGTATAAGTAGGAACTACACTTACACTTGTACTGCAAATCTGAGACTGACAGACAACATTTGTGGTTTTAAAAGCAAAAGAACAAAATTAAATGACAGACAGATTAAACAATTAACAAAAATATAATTTGTAATTGTTTGTGTCTGTCTAATGCAACCACACTTTTTGAAACAAAAACGATTTTTCCACAGAATTTTCATTGTGTGAAATTTTAAGGTGTCTGAAAACTTTTTTTCCCACCACTGTAATAGTCACAGTCTGCATGAATTTGTGATTGTTCTGTTATTGTTTTATAGACCTACCATGAAATACTCGACTTGGAGGATGATAAAGAAGTAAGTTATCTAACACATCTTACTTCATCAAATGACTCAGCTGTCAATGTAAGAATATGACCGGCTTTATCAATGCAAGTGCAAAGACTTTTATTGACTATTCCTGTAGACATCCAGTTATCCAGTGGACTCTGAGATCAATGTAAGATAATCACAGACATTAACCATTACATTTCTTCTTGACATCATTATTTACAGTGTAAATATAGAGTGTTGTTTTGAGTTAATCTTTAGAGTAGATGTATGGATTTGAACAAAAGAAACATGCACTGTCACATCTTACACAAACAAGATCAAACTACCTTGATGTTTACTGCTTAGTGAAATAGTTATTGGGGTTCTTATGATTATTTCTTTCTGTTTGCTTGAAATTGTGTCTTTAATCGGTGTCTGGCCCATTATTTAAAAAACAATTCACACAAGATTACATTCATATCCATGCAGCATATGTGGCCAGAGGGAGAGGTAGTTACTACATTTCATTCAATATAGAATTTGATTTGTCTGTCACATGACCATCCCTTTGACCATGTCATTAAAAAAATGAATTTGATGTTTATCTGCATCTCTCCACATCAACAGCATCACACTGGAATCACCCGAAGACACTGTTGAGCACCACAGCAGGGATTCTATTTGTGTGGGTTTGTGTTTGTAGCTGTCTTGTTTTATAAAGCTAATATTGTTGTAATTTGTTAGCTTATCAGACATCCTAAAGTCTCATGGAGAAAAGGTTGACAAATCCAAAACATTTAATATAAATGTGACAAGAGAGGCCCTTTATCAGAGGGGTCTTAAGCAGTGGTCCAGACAGAAGCAAGCGTCTCCAAAGAACCTCCTTCGACTCTCTTTTATTGGAGAAAAATACACTGATGAAGGAGCCCTTCGTAAAGAATTCCTCACAGGTTTGTATTCCTCATCGAGGCCATAACAAATAATGAAATCCTCTTTAGCACAATTGCTTTTCCTCCTTACAGAAATGATGCGTGGCATTCAGTCACATTTATTTGAAGGAGATGCAGAGAAGGACAAACCCCCAAATATAGTATCACAGATGATCAGGAAAACAAATTCAAGTCTGTGCCTTTATTTATGAAATAGATTGTGCTAACAGGTAACCTCAATACTTTTTCATAAACATGTATGTTTGTTTTTTTGTCAGGATCTGTGGGAGATCTTTGCACTAGTTTGATACAGGACCTGCACCAAACTTTCTCACTAGATGGTTCTATCATTTTTTGTGCCATGGAGAAGAACAAAGTGATGGTTTACTGGAAAACTGGAATCACCAACTTGATTAAAGAAGTAATAAAAAATAAAATACAGTTTTCTATGTCACTTAATTATGTTATTGCTTTGTACCAATATCAAGATTAAATTTGTTTTCTTTTAAGGTGGAAAACATTGAAGGAGAAAAGCTTTTGGAATTATCAGATGCTATTGTGGTGTGTGGCTTTACTGGACCAATAAATGTTGAGCAGAAAAAGGTGATCCAGGAGTTTGTTAATACAAATTCACAATTGTTTTGAATGAATTTTTTTTTTTTTTATTCATTTAGCTGACGCTTTTATCCAAAGCGACCTACTTCAAGCGACTTAATTCTAATGTAATTACCAGTGTTACAGTCACTGGAGGCAAGGTGGGTTAAGTGTCTTGCCCAAGCACACAACTGGTATGAACTGTGGGGAGAGTGGGAATCGAACCTACCACCTTCCGGTTGAAAGACGACCACTCTACCCACGGAGCTACTGCCGCCCCTGACTAACTAATGAAGCATTTTCATATTCTATGTTAGTGCCATCACTTTGCATTCACTTGTAAGACTGAGTCCCATCCTTAATCAGATCCACGAAGGACGAGACATTTATGGATTTGACAAGGAACTGGCACAACACCATCAGCTGTTCCAGCAGCTTTTTGTTCCTGGAGACCTAAAAGAGGTACGTAACATGTTAACCGTAAAAGTTAATGCATGTTTGTGTTAATTTAACTTTATTCTGTAATATTTTATTGAATCCCTGATTTAAGGTGGAGTCAGACTTTATTTTTCAAGCTCTCTGTCCTCACTTCAGCGAGGAGGGCTCAATGAGAAGGCAGAAGGAATACAAAATAATAAACTTTCTGCAGGACCAAGGTTTGTATATTTGTATTCTGCTCCTAAATCTCAACTACCTTTTCTTTGATAAATTAATCATGTCAAATGAAAAAACCATAAAGATGTTGCATCATTCTTTTGCCAGCACTGTAGTTGAAAGTTAATTCTTTTTACAGGGATAAAAGATCAAGGGGGTTCAGACCAGGCACATGTACCATTGGTACATTGGTAGAGACTGAACGGGAAAGAGACAAAATAACAGTAAACTTTGACCATGACTGCGACTCACGATATGGACAACACACACTCTGTTTTCCAATCGTCAGTGCATGTGCTACTGCCATTACATTACCCATAAAGCACTTAAACACTTCCACTGATTTTGAGAACAACCTCACACAGGCAGTCCAAGGGGGATTTGACTTTAGTTGTCTCTAGAAACATTAGCAATCTCAACAAAGATTCAATAGAGTTAAAAACTCTGCTTTAGTTAAACATTAAGATTACTGTTCCTCTTTAATTTAAACTATTTTTCAGATCACATTAACCTCAAAGATGAACGTCTCATTGTTTCAGATTATTTCCTCATAGTTAACTGTATTATTTGGAGTTTGGGCTGTTGTGTTCCAAAGACAAATGCAGGGGATGATCCAAGTTTCCCTGTTTGGGATGGACAGCTGTACATGTCGATAAAAAATCCTGTAAAAGTGAAGTTGTAAATGTTTTCTTGTTTGCTTTAACAAAAAAATAATAAAACTTTTGTAATAGTTTAATTCCAATTTAACCAGACAAGACATAATTTACATATTCTCTACACATTAGGTAAAGGTCCCGGGTGTTTGTGTCTCTTAAATTTTGAGCCAACAATAGCTCTAGTCCAGCTGCTCTTCAGTCAGTGGAATATCAAATTCCAGGACCACAATTATTCCTCCATCCGCTCTGTATTCGACACCAACCTCCTGCAGTCGATGTGTGGCTCATGAATATCCTGACAATTAAAAACAGACAACACTAGTACTGGTCTGGTTTCAATATTTAGTGCATAAACCTTTACTTGTTTTACCTGAAGGTTCTCTGGCTGGTTTGTTGGATTTGACATCATTCCTAAGGTTTGGACTTTTATTTCCTTCTGTTCTCAGAGGCTGGTTGTTCCAACCTTCTACAGATGCCTGTAGATCAGTGTTAAGTTTTGGGAGGAATGTTTGGTGGACAGCAAAAAGATCTTCTTTATCAGAAAGAAGTATGAGGAAGTTAGTCTCACCAAATACAGGTTGCATTATTATTGTAATCATTAACTCGTGATTCATTTTGACCTTTTTTGTTCCTTGAGATGACACATCAAGAAGGTGATCCATCTCTAAGATGTAAAGTGTATCATAGTATTTTGATGTCACACACACTCTGACATCCCGCCATAAACGTTCAATTCTATTATTATAAAAAAATACATAATTATATTTAAATTGTAATCATGGCACAAAAACTCAAAATTAACAACTTAAAAAAGGTCACCTCTGATTATGGACACTTTTTCCAGATATAAAGCTTCCTCTGTCACTTCCACGTACAGTAAACATATAACGATCTTCACGTTCTCCACTCCTTGATCAGCTCTGACTCTGGGCAGTAGATAGGACATTAACCAGCTCATCATTTGTCCATGTTGAATCTTTAAAGAAATGTTTTGGCTATAAAAATGTTCTGATACTTACCTTGAGGGTATACCATGTTGCTCAGTTACTTTTCTGAAGGCAGCAAATGCAGTTGAAGCACGATTGTTGTTTGCTCCTTCCAAACACATCACCTGTATGGCATTATGTACACTGTCTTGAGATCACATTACAGACATTAGCTGAATGCTCTAAGACTATCCAGCAGTCTTATATGCAGGGCAATATATTTTTAAGTTGACCTTCCTTGAGTACTCATCCACTGCACCAAAAATAACTATATTGTACCTGTTGGGAAGATAATAAAATAAAATCTAAAACAAACACAAATAATTAGTATCACTAAACAAGTTTATTGTGGACCTGATGAGTTTGTGATTTGTGTCCACATGCCACAGTGACAGAGGGCCTCTGACTGAGTACTTTCTTCACACAACAGCCCAAACTTGTCAGTCTAGAGATAAGCCCAAGAGAGTCCCCTCGATGCATTGATGCAGTCACTCTTCTCCACTGTACATGGACGACCATGGACATAAGTCTTCCTTTGACAAACCGATACCCAGCTGTAGGCATTTCATTCTTTATCGTTGGACTGCATCATCAAACTCCTCATCAGTAACAGCACTGTACCTGTGTCTAGCAGATCGCCCAAACTCACTCATCCGTCTTTGAACACTTCAGGCTGAAACACAGAGTAACTTTGAAATACAATCTGCAGATAAATTCATGTCCAATAACTCGATCAGCCTTTCTTTGTCAATGTTGTACCTAGGACGGCCCATCTCTCCAGCTACAGTGTCCAAAGTGCTTAAAACGTCATCATTTCCAACATGCTCCATAACCACCCTCAGAAACTCTTGTAAGCCCTGTAAGATTTCTGGAGGGGTATCCACATGTCTTGACAATGCCTCCCAGAGCTACAGCTCCTGACGACATGCAAATTCTAAAAAATCAATGTCCAGAGGAGTTCTTTCAAAGGCTGACTGCAATTTTGAAATTAACCTGGAAATTAGTTCACTTCTGAGAAAGCCCTATTACTTATTTAACAAAATATCACATTTGATAAGTTTATCACATGTTACATATACTTACATGAATATCTTGAGGTCCTGCAACTGCCATAATCAAATCACCATCTGAAGTTACTGTATTCTATTAGCAGTCCTGGTTAAAAAGATTAAAGTTAGGAGACTAATTATTCTCACCTAATGACCTAAAATATCTATATTCTGTTCCTTGACATTTACAAGGCATTCAATAAAATAGAATACACTTTAGCACACCTTAGACCAAGCTCATAAGCGATGAAATACATTACAAATTCATAACAGTAAATTTGTGTAAACACTTAGATTAAGATGATGTATCTGTGCTGTGTATTATCTATTATCTCCAAATACCATACACACAATCTGCATCTGGAAGTAAAAAAACAGACTGTTTTCTATTTTATACCAAGAACAAATAAGATAACAGAGAAATAATCAAGACCAAAATATATGGAAAACTAGCCGAAGCTAAGCTAAAGCTAACTTATTAAACGGACTTGCAACATGTTTTCTGCATAAATCTATATATTGATCTACTGTGGCTCTAAACAAAAATATTTTTTAAGACTTAATTATCTCAGCACACTCCACGATCTGTAGCAAAGTTGATTTCCGTAAATCAATATAGTGCAAGGGTCAATAGGTCACGGGGCGGGATTACTGGAAAGGTGACCAATCACAAGAGGGACAGTGCCACCGGTAGTTCCCGCCCCCAAACCGCCAAAATTCTTTCTACGAGCCGATGCGTGTGGAGAGTTCATATCTGCACAAGTGAATTGAAATAATTTGCTCGTGGTCATAATATTTGTCGCCTATTTTCGTAATTCTGACTCTAAACCGGATCGTCTACAGTCTCTGTCTCTGTGTAAACACGAAGACTCGCTCACAGCAGAACTCTTTGTCCGCCTCCCGCTGCAGAGTCACAGTCTCGTCTGGGACGTCGCCTGCAACAATCCAGGTTTGTGTCCGTGTCTTTGTCTGTTTGTGAGTGTGGCCACATTTTAAAAGTGTCGTGTTTAGAGGCTTTGCTGCAGAAAAGTGTAAATGTAGTCAACGAAGAAACTGGCGGAGCTAATCCCGTCTTCACTAGCGTTACACGTCTATGGAGTAATCCATGTTCAAAATGACTACATCTGCAGAGTTTGAGCTGCTTTGAAAAACAAGCCACAACCACGAGGGCGCTTTGTTTTAGCCTCTACGAAAACAGTCCGGCCACTTTTGTAAAAACGGGCAGGGTTTGTCTGAAACTGTCCGCTCGGACTTTGTCCACGTCTCCTAATGCATTCTGACTTTACTCAACAGGTCAGAGAATAGTAGGCTTTTTATGTTATTCAAAATGCACACACAAATAAAATAGAAAATGTGTTTTTCAAGCTGCAAGACATGTTTGTGAACATTTGATCGAAGCCCTAAATCGTTAATTATGTGCTCATTTATACAAACTGTGTTTGGTATAATACAGTCAGAGCCGGATTAAATAAATGGACTACACTAGGCAGGCTGCATTTTTTAGATAGATTAGATTAGATTCAACTTTATTGTCATTACACAAGTACAGGTACAAGGCAACGAAATGCAGTTTAGGTCTAACCAGAAGTGCAATAGCAGCAAAGTGCAGGATATATACAATGGTTGCGTACGTGCAGGATATGGAGATGTACAGGATTTACAGGTAATATGTACAATGAATGTAAATATACAGATGGTTATTACTATAACAGGTGAGTGTGTGCCATAAATATAATTACAGGTGTCTCTTTTCTATAAACAGCATTTACAGGTGAATATGTGCTCTAAATGTAATGTAATACACACGTGTCGCGCCGCACACACACATACACACATACACACACAAACATACACACATACACACAGGGGAATTAAACCGGGAGAGCTATACACACACTCACTCACATACACACATACACATACACTCGCATACTCACACACACACACACACACACTCACAAACACACATACACACATACTCACACATACACACACTCACTCACACACACACAAACAAACATACACGCACACACACAAACAAACATACACACACACACAAACACGCACACACACACACACACACGTGATATACAGATGTCTCTAACTATAAACAGAATTTTACAGGTAGGTGTATACAATTGTATGTTAGCTTAAGGTAAGCAGTAGATTTAAGGTAGTGAAAACAGTAAAATGTAAACAGTTGGTACTGTATGAACAGTTGGTAGCAAAGGTGCAGTAGTGCAAGGGATGGTGGGGGATGAGAGGAGAGTCTGTGAGGGGAGTGGGATGAGAGGAGAGTCTGTGAGGGGGGTGGGATGGTGGGGGATTATAGAGTCCACTATGGAGTAATCCATGTTCAAAATGACAACATCTGCAGAGTTTGAGCTGCTTTGAAAAACAAGCCACAACCACGAGGGCGCTTGGCCACTTTTAAAATTGGCCGCCATTGTTTTAGCCTCTACGAAAACAGTCCGGCCACTTTTGTAAGAAACGGCCTGGCCAGGGTTTGTCTGAAACTGTCCGCTCGGACTTTGTCCACGTCTCCTAATGTATTCTGACTTTACTCAACAGGTCAGAGAAAAGAAGGCTTTTTATGTTATTCAAAATTCACACACATAAATAAAATAGAAAGTGTTTTTCAAGCTGAAAGACATGTTTGTGAACATTTGATCGAAGCCGTAAATCGTTAACTATGTGCTCATTTATACAAACTATGTGTTTGTTATTTTACAGTTAGCCTAGCCACATAGCCAGACTAATAAATCTAGCACCGTGATTTGTAAAACCCAATTGATTGCATAGTTAGTATGCTGGAGTTAGTTTGCAAATTAACCAGTAATAAAGCAGCACCTCTACTCGGTGTTGCCAACTATTTTCAAAGGAAAGTAGCTAAAGCCTGGCCAAAAAGTCGCTAAATGTCGCTAGATGACGCTGCGCGAGGACTGGGCCGCCTATGAGTGCTCTGGGATGGGGGTGGGGCCCGCGGCAGCACCCGCTGCTCATTGATTACAGTAAGAACGATGTGTGCTTTCACTTTAGAGAGTCTCCAAAAACTCCAGAAAAAGTTGTTAGATTTGTCGCTAGTCGCTTTTTTGAAAATGTGTTGCTAGAGGGGTCTGAATACTCGCTAAATATAGCGACAAAGTCGCTAAGTTGGCATCACTGCCTCTACTTTGTTCAAACACTACTCTATATTCACCAGAAGAGGGCGACAAAGACATTATTTATAACTTTAGTTTTAACTCTAGTCCCGCTTTTTTTTCTTGTAGTTTTTTTGCAACAAACACAAATCATCATCATCATTGTTATTTAAAATTTTTTTGAACTAATATCTTCATGGGCCCTTAGCATCCCCCCACCTTTAAGGTGAGGCTGCTTGTACGTCTTGTCTTCCAGAGTACATTCTTTTCCCTCCAGAGGCCTGTTTTTTGCTATTCTTTTCTTATCTCTTAACATTATTTAAACTGTGTTAGATTAGAGACGTAGGGCTCATCCATCTCGGCCTACTACTCGGTGTCTACATTGGATTATTCGCTCTGTTTAATTTTGTTTCACTTTTGGGAGAAAACCAAAGTGTTCTTAGTACAGATGAGTAAGCACAGCCCGTCTAGTCTTTTCAGAGTCTTTTGCAAGGCCTTCTCTTGGTGGGACATGCTTGCAGAAAGTCTCAAAGGCTTCCAGAACCAGCTCTTCTTAATGTGGAGGAGCAGCTGCTGTTCTCTGGGCTTGCCCTGGTGACTGTCTCTAAAGTAGTGCTTATTGTTTTTGTCTTTTGTATTTAAGATGTCCCTTTTGGTCGTAGACCATAAGAGATTGGGAACAAAGACCAGTAAATTAAGAACCTTACCGTGGGACTCATCTCCGTCTTCACCATAACAAATCAAGTAAATCCAGGGCTTGTAGAAATGAAAATGCCTTGTACACTTTCAGACAGGTAGTCTTTAGTAGCCCGACATGTAATTAACCAACCCAAATAACAATTTTATTTTATTTTTTTCATCCAAGACAGGGCACGCAGATGGAGGAAGGTGGGGGTATAATATTCCTATTACATTTTAGTAACTATTATGTACATTATACTCAACATGTTGCTAAATAATACATTTTTTTAACACGTCTGAAGGTTCTGCAAGGTTAAAGCAAAGGAATCTGGACGAGGTTTTAAAGGTGAAGCTGTTTCTTCTCTTATCCCAAGAGCCTTCTTTTTTTTTTTTAATTGAACTAGGGCTGGGTCGATAAACGATATCACATCGAGCTATAGACATTTTCACTCGATATGGATTGATCCAAGAACCAATCACACAGCAGAAATATGCGACAGCAGCGTGCACGTGCACGTCAGCAGTGTTGCCAACTTAGCGACTTTGTCGCTATATTTAGCGAGTTTTCAGACCCCTCTAGCGACAAATTTTCAAAAAAGTGACTAGCGAGAAATCTAGCGACTTTTTCTGGAGTTATTGGAGACTTTTGGAGACTTTCTGAAGTGAAAGCACACATCGTTCTTACTCTAATCAATGAGCAGCGGGTGCTGCCGCGGGCCCCACCCCCATCCCAAAGCACTCATAGTCGGCCCAGTCCTCGGGCAGCAGCCCCTCCCAGCTGCAGTCAGAGCAGGAGTTGTCCACCCCTAGTGATGAGTCGTTAATGAACGATTCGTTCTTTTTGAACGAGTCTTTAATATGACTCGGGAACAACCAGTCATCTCAGAGAGCGAGTCGTTCATGTTTGTGTAGAGTAGACCCGCGCATGCGCATTCCGCCACATCTCATACAGGAAACAGAAAGGAGAGGCAGACAGCGAGACCAACCCCCTGGAATGGTGGAAGATCAATTCAGCAATATACCCCAGAGTGAGCCTCCTGGCAAAACGTTACCTGTGTATTCCTGCCACCAGCTCACCCTCAGAGCGTGCTTTTAGCACAGGTGGTAATATAGTGTCCTGCCACAGGGCA
>JALDQB020000150.1:0-123326 GCA_024416835.2 Perccottus glenii | reverse complement strand
CCTTTATCAAAGCATTGAAAGCCAACATTTTGGCTTAATCGTTGTTCATAAACATAATGTATTTATTATTATTTATTGTATATTTCTATACTGTGTGTGCTGACTGGGAATTGTGGTTGTGTTCCAGTGCCGTGATGGAGCGTTCCCCTCCGAGCTCTGGTTGGGCGTGAGCAGGAGGCCATCTCCGTCTACAAACGAGGCGAGCCGTGGCCGCTGCAGGTTTTCCGTCACGAGCAGATCTTGTCGTTTGGAGCGCCGCTGGCCAACGCGTCTACAAGATCACCGTGGAAGGACGAGAGCTGGTGTTCGAGACACAAATGGTTTGTACTAGAAAGCACTAAACCAGAATCTGTCACTTCAATGGGCACTTTAGACTTTGTTGCTCGACCATAGCAGAGCTTTACAGTAAAATGTTGTTGTATTAGCCCTAAGAGTGTTCATATTTTCTACCAAACCTTCTGATACAAATGTACACTAAGTTTTTAGGTGTGGTGTGAAAGCAAAGATCCAGATTACATGAACCTCTGACTCATCTGGAGAGTTAAAAAAGTGTCTCAACCCTCCTCTCTCTGTGTGTGTCTGCAGGTCATGGACATTGCGAAGCTGATGAAGGCCTACATCAGTATGATCGTGAAGAAGCGCTACAGCAACTGTCAGTCTGTTAGCAGCCACGGCAGTCAGAGCAGCGCCTGGTGAACCTCTGCGCTTTCAAAAGACTGAAAGAATAAATGAAAGAATGCTGGAGAAAAACCACAAGCTCTTAACGAAACCACCACAAACTGTCGCACCCAGTTTTTGCTTCAGAAAGACAGAAGGTGAAGCTAATCAACTGTTGTGTCTTAAAAACAAAATCATTGTACAAACCTAATCTAAAAGTAGAAGAAGACTGCTGACCTCCAAAACAGTTTGTTTGGTTTAGCACTTATTACAGAAAAAATTCACAAGAAAACATTTTTAAACACCAATAATGTACAACTGTTTCAACTTAAACTTAAACTTATTTGTCATCATTTTTCCCTTTTCAAATGTGACTTAAGCCCTTTTCAGATCTACATGCTAAACAAACTTTTCACTAGAATATAGGTCTTTTTTTTTAATATGCCTTTGTGCAACATCATACTTTTCAAAATCTGGCAAAATTTACCAAACAACATGCAGTTTGTAGTTTTCAGTGTCATCTGGTGGTAAAATGCACATTGCAATAGCGCCCCCTTCCTTTCTACAGCCTGTGAGCACCTACAGTAGCCCTGCAGGGACATGCTGTTGTGTACAGTGGAAATAGGTCCAATTAGGATTTCATTTTAGAGAAATACAGAAACAAAGACACATTTTTACTTAATAAATGATAGACCTGAACAGGGCTTAGTCACCACTATTCCTCAGACCAAAGAGACCTCCGTTTTTATTCCCATGTGTGGATTTATTTTGTTTAAAGGGTCATTTCATTATGTTTGGGGTTTTGACAACGAGGTTTGGATTGTGAGTGAGATTTTTGAATGTAAAAAGTAAGGCATGAGAAATTGTGGAATGATCTGTTTGTTGTAAATAATAGGTGCAAGTCCCGTGCATTTCAGCGTTATTTTGTTGTGATGCTACAAAGTGCCTGGTTCCTCTCAGACACTTCCGACCTTGAATCGTTCCTGTGTAACAGACTCTAAAGGTGCTCAGATTTTCAAATTTTTTAACTGTGCTACGTAAACCATCAACTGCACAAATCAACAGCAGAAGTCTTAGCCCAGTTAACTCAGAGTTTGTTCCTTTTAGTAAAGAGCGTAAGTAGAACTGAGAAAAGAATACTGTGCGTGGCAACAGAAATCAAACGGAGGCCACCATTACTGCAGTAAAAGTCAGAGATGGGGAGGCTAGGCTCAGAGGTAAAATTTACTTCTGCAAAGTAATTCACAATAATAAATTCTATGTCACTTTTACAAACCATGATCTTGTGAGTTATATAGTGACTGGTGCTCTTTATGAAAAACCTCAGTAAACATTTTTTGAACCTCTGGGCTTTGACTTGGCTGTAAAGCCCTTGTGCAGTTGACGTTCAGCAGTGAGACATTCCCGGGACATTTCGCTGGAACTCCGCTGGCGGCAGATCCATCCAAAGACCACGCAGCTTTCCTCCACAGTGCCTTGTCTTGTATATTATGTACACTTATTTTCATGTGTGTTTCCATTGTTTTTGGTATTATGTGCAATGTTATATATGTTATATCTATATTCTATATAATCATCGTGGCTGTACATTTTATACTGTATTTTCTTCTGGATAAGTACCACATGGTTTTAAAGTCAAAAGGCCTGTATTTTTCTCAAATGCATCAGAAACAGTGGACTTTTGACACGTTGGACCTTTTTTTTTTTTTTTAATCTGTATTCAATGTGTTGTTTATGGAAATGATTCTAACAATAAATGCAAACATAATTGACACCATGGTATTAACGCGTTACATTTGTAGATATACAGTACTGACCAATCATTTTGCTAACCTTCATTTAAACATGCATTACTTGTAAACCTTCCTCACAACATAATAGCAACCTACCTGCTTTTTTAAAATAATTTAATATGCTTTTTGCATGTCATAGATGTAATTGATTTCAATAAATCTAGTGACATATTTAAAAATTATTCTTAAAGTAGATCACTCTGAGCCTCAGGACGTGACATGCAGGAAAAAATAAGCTAAATCGTGCGCACGATTTACTAATTTGTTCCCTCGAGTTTCAAAATCATGCACATAATTTGTAAATTGAGGAAGCGAAATAGTAATAGTAATACAGCGCACGTTTTAGTAAATCAGTCTGGGGGAAAACACAGTAATGTTAAATCAGGCACAATATTTTTTTTTCTTGCATGCCATGTGCAGGGCTCTGTACCTCAGTCTTTGGAAGCTGAACTTTTAAAAAGAACAATCTCGGTTTATAAGCAGCACTCCACTCCACCTTTCAACTGTTTAGCATCATAAGCTGCAGATAAAACTAGTCAAAATTTAATTTATATTCTACCAAAAGTGTTAACATCAATCGACTGTCATTTCACAATCGAATCACTCAGTTTAAAATAAATACTACAAATGTTGGTGAAACAGCGAACTAACGTTAACTTAAACACAATGGTGCGAGATACTGTTAGATTACTCAATAAAAATGACCACCAGAATGAAAATGGCTTACCTCAATGTGTTTCCTAAGATTGGAAGGAGAATTCCAGAACGAAGAAATGTTACAGTTCCGAGGCAGGCAAAGAAGGCAGTTAAAAATGAAGGACTCATTTTTCTTTTCAACGACTTCAAAATAACACCGCAAATAAGGCCACGGATGTTGTGGCACTGGCACTTTAGATTCAGGAGTTTGTGATACTTCCATCCTAATGAAGAGTGAAGACAATCGGCACTCTCAGAATGATATTCTGTTGCACTGACGCACTAAATAAGCGGTAACCAGAGTTACCAGACCAAGTTCAAAACAGAGCGCGCGCTGTATCCTGATTGGTGGTTTGCCACGTGTGATTGCCCTCTTCAGTTTTTTTCCACAAATAAATAAAAAAGGAACGACTAATTTTGCAAAATGTAATTGAGTAAAAAGTAAGATATTTGACATTGAAATGTAGTGAAGTTAAAGTAAAAAGTATCCCCGAATGGAAATACTTAGTAAAGTACAGATACTGAAAAAACTACTTAAGTACAGTAACAAAATACATTTACTTCATTACTGTCCACCACTGGACAACAGTACTAGTAGTGAATGTCTTTCCGACACCACTATGACAGGCATGGATGGGAGTTGAACCCATGATCTTTGGTTTACAAGACCAACGCCTTACCGCTTGGCCACCACACCTTATATCTCTGATAAAAATGGCAAAAATTAAAACGAAAGCAATATATTGCTGCATTGTGGCGAGTTCCGACAAAAACCCAACTGGACTTGGTCCCTAAGGCTAACTAGAGATTGTTGAAGGTATACCCCACCTCAGACCCTAAGAAGCTAGGATAGGATCCCCCCCAATCCCCAAAGGGATAAAGCGGTAGAAGATGAAGGGCTTTTGCTACTTGTGCTGATAAGGGATAAGTTATACAGTTTAGATCAGACTAGTTCACACTAGATAACCAGAGAATGTTTAATAAATAAGTGCTTTAATAAAACTTTTCCAGTGCAACAATTATATAAAAGTAATGACTAA
Organism: Perccottus glenii; assembly: GCA_024416835.2. Taxonomy (NCBI): domain Eukaryota; kingdom Metazoa; phylum Chordata; class Actinopteri; order Gobiiformes; family Odontobutidae; genus Perccottus; species Perccottus glenii. The sequence continues at coordinate 119,140 of JALDQB020000150.1, read as the reverse complement.
AGGTTACTGGTTTGTGACCAGTTTTATTTATTTTTTTATCTTAAGAGCCATTGTTGTTGTGAGAAGTGCTCCGTTTCTTTAACCTCTTGATTTACCTTCCAGTCGTTGGCCAGTCAATGAGATACCTGTATTGTCTTGTCATTATTGGTCCTGTCCAGGCCGAATCACCATTCTCGGACTAATTATTGTAGGATTTCAACATCTAAACTTCCTTTTCAAATAAAGTTATTAACTTCTTTTAACCATTTATTGTGTGGGTCTTAAGCATAAAAGATTTTTTAGACCATGAGTCTGGACAAGCTGAACAAGTACACGGTGTGATTAATTACAGATTCACTTTAAACAAGACTTCAAAGCCCTTATGAGGTGGATTTTGTCTAAAACTGAATTTTGACAGCTTATACTCTCTGCTATCTCTATTCATGTTCCCACAGGTGCTTAAACTATACTCATGGTTGTGACAACATGTCTAAGACATAAAAGCTGAGCCACTTGAGAGCATGAAAACACAACAGGCACTACTGGAGTGCAACTACATCAAGAAAATGGTCAAGAGTGAGACCTTCATCTGTTCCATCTGCTTGGATTTTCTGAAGGATCCAGTCACTATTCCCTTTGGACACAGCTACTGCATGAGCTGTGTTAAAACCCACTGGGATGGAGAGGTCAGTAAGCAAAGCTACAGCTGGCCTCAGTGCAGACAGAGCTTCACTCAGAGGCCTGTGCTGGTGAAAAACACCATGTTGGCTATTTTAATGGAAGGACTGAAGAAGACTACACCCCCTGCTGCTCCAGCTCATCACAGACAAGCAGGACCTGGAGATGTGGCCTGTGACATGTGCTCTGGGAGGAAGAGGAAAGCTGTAAAATCCTGTGTTTGGTTTCCTATTGTAAAGAGCATCTTCAGCCTCATTATGAAGTTGCTGTGTTAAAGAGACACAAGCTGATGGACCCCATTGAGAATCTCCAAGACAACCTCTGATCTCAACATAATGAGATTGACATAATGAATATGTTCTGTCGTACTGATCAGCAGTGTATCTGTTACCTCTGCTCTGTGGATGAACACAAAGACCATGACACAGTTTCTGCTGCTGCAGCGAGGACTGAGAGGCAGGAAGAGTTACAGACATGTCAACAAAAAATCCAGCAGAGAATTCAGGACACAGAGAAAGATGTGGAGGTACTTCAACTGGAGGTGAAAAACATCAGTCGCTCTGCTGATAAGGCAGTGGAGCACAGTGAGAAGAGCTTCAAAGAATTGATCTGTCTGATGAAGAAAAGAATGACTCAAGTGGAGCTGCAGATCAGATCCCAACAGGATCATGAAGAGCGTCGGGTCAAAGATCTTCAAGACAAATTTCAACAAGAGATCTCTGGAAATAAGATGAAATACACAGAGCTGGATAAACTTTTACACACAGATGACCACTACAAGTTTTTACACAACTTTCCATCTCTGTCCAAACTTAGTGAGACTTCAGACTCGTCCAACGTCAGCAAGACCCCACTGCCTTTCTTTGACATGGTTACAGCAGCTGTGTCTGAAGTCAGAGACAAACTACAAGACACTTGTCCACTGGATCCACCTGCTAAGGTTCAAGCACCACAACAGAAAGCTCCCACATCAGAGGAGCGCCCTGTCTGTGCTCAAGTAGATATGTCATCACAGCAGAGCTGCATCTCTGAGGATCGGCCTGCTCTCACTCGTGCCACTTTAAAGTCAAAATTTATCAATACGTCTTCATCACAACCTGCCATGTCACCACCACACAATGGCATCATTTTTCAGTCAGATGTTCCACACCAACAGCTGAATTAAACTCTGGACTTTTTGATTTTATAATAAAATAAATTCAACTGCTCTCACTCATGCAAATTTGATGGACACTTTTAAATATGTTGATTCACCAATAAAATGATTAAACTTGATCAACCGTGTTCAATTGTGGACTTGCATGATGTAATAAAATGTCTCTTTGACAGTTAACCATAACACTTTAGAGGGACTTAAACAGGTATTTAACTGCTGCTGTGGCAGACAGGCGTTACCATGGACATTAGATTGTCATTCGATCTACAGAATATGACCATCAGTTGGGATCCAGCATGACGGCAAACATTAAAAATCTAATGTGTCAATATTAGTTACCACGGTGATCTACCTCGATAGAAAGTGAACCAGCTTTGAGAAACCGAAAACCCAGGGTTAACCCTGAACTTACCTTGCTAAACTTCTAATCCTCCTAAAAGCTGCCATAGAAGTATGATCTAATAATTTATAATCTCTCAGGATATGACAATGACATGTCACTCGCGCCTAACGCTTGATTCGCGTTTGGTGTGAACACACCTTAAGCTTGTGCTACAGAGGGTGGTGGGAATCAAACAACAAATATGAAAATGTGTGTGATGGTTTCCTATAAATGTCTGCTTGGATAACCACTGCACAGTCTAAGAAGGCCTATTGCATCTATTGCATCTTCACGGGTGAACTTGATGTTCTTCAAGATGACCTGGATGACAGAGACCCTTAACAAACAAACTACATTGATGGTATTTGAGTGAAATGCCCCACATCTGCATTGATGCCTATAGAAACATGCACTGCCTGTAATAGTTCATGGGTTACTATATTTACTATAGATAATTATAATTACTATAGATTAATTCCATGCCGGGCTTGTGCCTATATCAGCTAGTTTGGACCTAATATCAGGCTAAAAACCTTGTGAGTCCAGCTTCATAATCCTGCCTTATTCATTGGTGATAACCCCCTTTATGTCCTCCACATGAGCAAGGATCAAATTTGCATGGACTGTTTCAAACCACTTGACAAGTGGCAAGGGACCTCCTCTCTCTGGATGAAAGCACTATTTTCTATGTGGTGTTCTACTGTGCAGCTCACAGTAAGGACATTGATCGTCCACTAGGCCCTTTCCTCACTGTGGATCTCTTGAGAAAACTTGAGCTGTTGCCTGCAGTGCGGCAATTTTGTACAATTTTGTTAAAGTGTATTATGAATTTTACAAAGGAAAGTCAATTTAAATGTCTCCTTCTGTCATTGAACTATCAATTATGTGCAATCCTTAGTCTTTTATGGTATTATAAAACTCCTCTCATTTTATACATATGCATTATACTATAAAGGAATGTTTTTTTGGTATTTTGTATAACATTGTGTATAAAACAAATCTTGTGGTTTTGCAAGTATTCATTCACCAGTAAAACAACTTAATATTGTCATGTCTACACATCTTGTATTATGTTAATTATTAATTTTGCTGCAGTTTAAGGTAATCTTCATTTGTGTATATTATGTATCTAGCAGACTTCACTGTTTGGTAACTTCTGGTACAAGATTTTGCCTTCAGTAAAGTAGTACGGTCACTGAGCTGGAGGGAATCAGTCGCATTCTGTCTTTATGACCACCACAGCTCACAACAAACTGTCCTTACAAAACATGCCCATGCTGTCTGAATAAACTGTAAAATAACTTTTTCTGCCTCGTAATTGCAAACATTTTTAGCCTAACAACCAGCAATTTGTCTCTTTGAGGAACATAAAATCTGCTTGTGGAGCATTGCCAGGTTGGCTTTTATTCACCACATAAAAGCGGACATTGGTGGTAGAAAAATGTGCAAGGTCCTGTCAAAGAAAAAAATATATATAATAAAAAAAGAAACATAAATTGTTTTCCTGTTTTTTAAACGCACCTGCATGTTGTTGTTGCATATTACTGATACAAAGTTAGTGTACAGTCCTGTTTGATTGGCTCAGTCTCAGATAAACAGGAGCTGCTCCACGTTCATAGCACACAGCCTGTGTTAATGTTTTTAGTCACACCTGAGTTTGACATGTCACAGAGTCCCCTGTGTTGCAGCCTCAGAACCTTTGATGTATCTGTTTATTTAAAAAAAAACTACACCCGATTTGGCTCATTTTTCAGTTCAGCCTTCCTCCTCTTCTCTCTGTTTTGAAATGGTTTCAGAGGCTGGTTCTTTGTGTGAATAGGAATTATAAGCAGGTAAGCTGTGAATCATTTATTGGTATGACAAAGAAAGTAGTCCAATGCACAATGCAACCCCCCCTCTGTCTGTCTCTGGTGAAACAGTAGAACACAGGGTTTATAAGCTTTGGTAAAAGCACACAAATTGAGCAAAGGAGAAATGAAACAGAAACTTGAATTGACATTTCTATTTGATTATTTTTGTGTTTTAATTGTTTTTGATGTATGTCTTAATTTACTTTACACTTTTATTGTGTAAAGGGGTGCACGTGGCAGAGTGGTTAGCACTCCTGCCTCACAGCAAAAGGTCGGCCTACTCAAACATTCTCGGCCGACTCTGGTCTTTCTGTGAGGAGTCTGTATGTCCTCCACGTGTTACCGTGGGTTCTCTCCAGGTACTCCAGCTTCCTCCCACTGTCCAAAGACATGTTTAGGTCAATTGGCAAATCTAAAGTGTCCCGAGTGAATGAATGGTTGTCTGTCACTGTCTAAATGTCAGCCCTGCGACCAACTGTCCAGTATTTATTATTGTGTAAATTATGTATACCTCTATTAGTTTCTTTTTGTGTGTATTATCTTGCTGTGTACTATTGTACTGTGTCTGCAGGGCACCATTGTAAAAGAGAGCTAGACTCATTTATATGATAAATAATACACATATATAGTCTATTGGAGGAAAATAAAACATTAAAACAATGGGCAATGGCTACAAATTCTACCTTGTGTCAATACAAAATATCATTAGTGAGAAAATGTCAGGTTCAAACAGAGACTGTAGGCCTCCTATTGACTGCACATACTGCTGCTGCAACCTTGAAACGGTCATAAAAACATGGTCTCTGTGAGAGCTTCAACATTAAAACCAACGACACAGCCCCAACTATGCTGACCTGGTTCTAGAAGGAAGGGTATTTCTTTCTTTTTTTTGTGTCTGGGTAAATGTGTCTGTTCAACCTTTACCAAATGTATTGAAATAAATACAATGATCCAGACTCATTGCTGACCAATACAACTTTTTTTCAATTGATATGTTCAGTCCTAAAGAGTTGTGGTTAGTATCAATTTCAGTTTCCCCTCACACTCTCCAACATGTCAATAGAGTTTGAGTTCAACACTTTGGTCGACTGTTATTTTTAAGGTGCTTTGAGACATGTTTGGCTGTTTAGGTGTAACTAACAACCCTCATGAATATCATGTGTTCTGTATAATATTGTGAAGGAAAGTTACAACAAAGTAATTAAATTAGACTTCTCAGCACAGAAAGATATACTTCAAATAATTAAAATTGTATTCAGACCATTTATTGTGTATATCATGTGATTTTAAAATAAAATCAGAATGGTTGAGTTCTTTAGTTCATGTTATTTATTTAAAAGAATTTATATTAAAATCTTCTGTGTAGTCTTCTGGTCCTTCTTTCTTCTTCTTATGCTTTCTTCTACTTTGTCTTCCCACCGTCACATGCTGTGTTTGTTGTTGTGTCATCTGGAGACGCTGCAGCAGAGTAGGTCATCTTTGATGTAAAGAAGGGCATGTTTTCTCCACTGGAAGCAGAGGACCATTCAATTTGGAACTAGACGATATAAGACCATATTAGAAAATACAATACTACAAAAATATTCTAACAGCATTAAACCAAGCTTTTTCTTACCGGTGTTAGGAGCACGTTTCCATGGGTCTGGGTTCCTCTGGGCATTTCATCAGGAAAGGCGTTTAGGTTCCATAGGTTTTATCCACCAAACCGGACAGGATCACAGGCAGGTTGTAGTCAGCCAGGATTGGACAACTCTTCTTTTCTTTTCCTGGCTGCAAAATGCACAAATGTTCTTGGTTAAATATACTGCTATGATTAGACTTAAACCATATAGATTTACAGATAAAGTACTTACTGGGGCAGGATACATCTGTGTTGTCCTCACACAACACAGATGTATCCTGAGATTTGTGAAAACCCTCTGCCTCCTGAGCAATGGTCCTTTTGTACCTGCAACATTTTTTAATACCTACATAGTATTATAGTACACACACACACACACACACACACACACACACACACACACACACACACACACACACACACACACACACACACACACACACACACACACACACACACACACACACAGCTATATTACTACATTAGCCTAGTGTGGGAAGAAGAAAAAGCTAATTCATTTAACAAATATTAAAGTACTATTAAAAGAAAATGACTTAAAGCAAGGAGGGGGTCGCACCATCAACCCTCCAGTTAGTAGACAACCCATTTCAACTATGTACATTCTCCCAATGTGGGAGGAATAAAGTATAACTTCAAGGCAAAGCGTACTATGGAGGAAATCCTTGAAAAGTAGTAACAAAACAGTCTGGTTTTGTTACTCGAGGTAACACTAATGAGTTTTACATATATTTGTAGATTTCCTGTATTTGTGTTCAATGTAATTTTTACAGTAATACTATGTAAACAATTAATATTTTAAAAAATCCTACATAATATACCTTGCCTTTAAAGAATTTTTTTGTTTTCTTTTTTTTTTTACACACACTACTAAGTACTAAAGGTAACAAAAATAGTACAAAAACAGATATGATGGAAATAATATCCAAAATAATTTCCTCCATTGATGTTGCGGTTCGACAATGTCGAACAAAGAGAAAATTTAAAAAATCATCTACAGCTGATGCTACAGAGATTCTAGTTGGAGTCTTCTGAATCCAGGTGGTGGTGGTGGAAATAACGGGTGTAGCCGCTGGACGTCTCAGCAGAGGTTGATGGGGATGGATAGTCTGCACTTTCTTCAGCCTGGGCAAAACGTCGCCTCTTGAAGCAATGTTCCTCACCGTCATCCTCTTCAAGGGACCGTTTGTGGATCCAGTGAGGGCTGGGGAGGAAAGAGCAGGAGCAGGAGCCACTGCAGGCTCAAGAACCTCTTTAAAGATCTTCTGGAGACAGCTGAACCCCAGATCGTCAGTGCGTTCTTCAGGCTGGGCCAAGCGTAGCCTCTTGAGTAATGTTCTCACCGTCATCCTCTTCAAGGGATTGTGGATCCAGTCCTGGGAACCCAGAATCACTGAGGCTCAGAAACCGGGACCTCTTCTGCTGGAGACAGCTGAACCCCAGATCGTCAGTCGTTCTTCAGGCTGGGCCAAAGCGTAGCCTCTTGATCCAGCTCAGTCATCCTCTTGGGCCGACCTCTTCATAGTGTTCTGGCAGAGGCTGAACCTCTTCACTGCAGGCTCAAGAACCTCTTCATCATCCTCTGGAGGTAGAGCAGAGGCTCCTGCTGGTCGCTGAAAGTGGAGGCTGGCTGCATCACCAGTTCTCCCAAAAGCAGGCTCCCCTGGCACCATCCACGCCAAACATCCGGAGGCTTCTTTGTCCTGCTCCTCCTCCTCTTCATCAGATGAAACGGGGAGAGGCTACGATAGAAAGGCACAGGACAAGCTACATCATACTCACCCTCATCAGATGACATTTGGATGAGGGCGTCACGATACCACAAAGATTCAAGACACCTTCAGCGTGTTCGACATCCATCGTCCGAGGGACGTCGTCTGTGGAGAACATAAAGATAAACTATTTAGTACATTACAAAAATAACAATATTTTCCATTTCCTGCATTGATAGGAAGAATCTTTTTTTATCTTTTAATACTAATAATACTAATAATAATAATAAAAATAATAATAAAGCTTTATTTATATAGCACCTTTCAAAACAAAGTTACAAAGTGCTTTGCAGCACGAGAAATCTATACATAAACACAATAGTAATAATAGTAAATACATTAGCAACAAAAATAAAACACTAGATAAAAATAACTAAACACAATCAAATTAGAGGGATATAGGATAAGCTATCATAGGAAGACTGTTCTAAAAAAAAGAGTTTAGATTTTAAAGTGGTCACAGTGTTAGCTGATCTGAACTCCTCAGGCAGAGAGTTCCATAGTTATGGAGCACAGTGTTTAAATAACATTTTTAGCTCATTTACATATTATAAACACATATTATTTTATAAACACTTAAAACACTTAATTTTTTCAAACTGTATAATTATTAATTTAATATTTTTTTACCAAACTGAATATATTTGTGTGTCTAACTTTGTATGCAAGTACAGAGGAGGAAGTTGAACCGTGATTTGAAATAAATGATTGGAATAATCCAATAACCTATTTTAAAATCAGGTTTATACTTGTGCAGGCTGCAGTAGGCAATTGTGTTATAAAAAGCTACATTTATCTATTTCTCATAAATTAATTGAACTCGTCACTTGGGCCAAACATTTCTAGAGTTTTATGCCTAATGAAGCTGTTATTAGTGTTTAACACTCAATTAGTTCTATTCAGTCTGACTGCTCCTGCATTAACCTGCATCACACCTGAGACATCTCAATTAAATCATAACAGTTGGTTTCCATGGAAATAAAATGCAAATTTTTAATGCATTCCAATTTAGAATGGCAGCTTGGGCCATCTTTTCTTGAAAATATTACTCGTACATTTGTAAAATTCGACGCCCAGAAGCTAAAATCACAATATCTTCAATGATAATCTATGATAATAATAAACTTTGGACCCCTGAAAACAAATTTAATCAATTTCCATATAATAATAATCATAAAAGAGGAAGAAATCGTCGAGTGAGAGTCACTCTGTATCAATTATGATTTTTCCCACATTAACAATTTGAGATGCCATTACTTTTCAATTAAAATGCGCTAACCCTCATCTTAGAGGTTATTACAAGAAACGCTCAAGACCTTATATGGTAACATTAAATAGTGAAATTAATTATTTTACCTTCCGCTGGGAAATCCAAGTCGTTGATGAACAGGAAATCAGAGGGGTCCGTTTCTCATTTTTTTTAGCAAACCTGTAACATACAAGAGCAACATATTAGAACACAAATAATTCGTTTTATCTGTTTTTACCAAAGTAATTGTAGTTTCATATTAAATGAGTAAGAAGACCACGCACCAGTTTCGCACTCGAGAGTCCAAGTGAAAAGTGAGAAATTCTGAGCGAGCACGGACTTATATAGCCCACTTTAAGTTCTGTTTCCATGGCGATGACGCACACGTGGCGGAGCGCTTAAACGTCGCTCTTATTAGCTTTCAGCATAGGCTATGGGTAACACATAGTTGCTAATTCCTCCGTAATGTCCAGAGCCACCAGTTCACCTGCCATGAGGACATGTATCCTACTGCGGCCTAACCTGCGGGACAAGTCCATCTCTGCCCACATGTTCGCTCGACCCACAGGTGAGCCGCTATATGACATGGGTAAGAGATGCTGATTGAGCTAACCCCTATTCTGGCTGTACTTCTTTCACTGTCTCTGAGCGCTTTTATGGCTACTGGCTAATCCAGGCTAAGCCCATTGATTCTTTTAGTGCGGCTAAATGGGGTTGTCTCCACTTTGATTTGAAATGACCTATAATGAGGAAAAAAAGAGTGTGTGTGTGTGTGTGTGTGTGTGTGTGTGTGTGTGTGTGTGTGTGTGTGTGTGTGTGTGTGTGTGTGTGTGCGTGCGTGCGTGTGTGTGTGTGCGCGCGCAGTAGTGCTATTTGTTTATCTTTGTCATATAGCTTTCTATTTTTCTTTTCTTTCCTTTGTAGCTTTTCAGCAGCACTCAAAAGTGTTTTTATTTTTCTCACATCAGCAGTTTGGGGTCAAAGGTGCCATTATTCTCTGGAGACCATCAGAGTGCAGTGGTATTAGTTTGTGAGAATTCTTTCTGTTTTTCAATGTATACTAACTCCTCTTCTCAACTAGAACCTATAATGTTAATGTTAAGTCGAACTGTCTTTGAACGCTTTTATTAATGACAAGAGGATAATGGTGATGAATGTTGGTGTCAGGACTCTCATGATAGAAGCAGTGGCTTGTGTACTGACCAGCTAACCCTCACTTTGGTCCTGCAGCTTCTATGCTTCAGCTGTCAGACAGAATTTATATACTATTTTAATATCAGTGGTCAGCAGTTGGTTATAAAATAAGGGGGGCGCCACAGACTCAGAATTAGATTTACAAATGTATAGGAAATACTCGATTAGAATAGAATAGAATAAATCATTTATTTTTGCAGCTTGCACACTGACAGCTGGTTGTGTTTCAATTTTCAGTTAATCATTGTTTACACAAAAGAGCTATTTAGATTAAAAGCAAGGTTCCTCACCGTCATCCTCTTCAAGGGACCGTTTTGTGGATCCAGTGAGGGCTGCGGAGGAAAGAGCAGGAGCAGAAGCTGGAACCACTGCAGGCTCAAAAACCTCTTCAAAGATCCTCTGGAGACATTCTGGAGACTATTTAGAAAAAAAAAGAACCATAATTTTTGTATACAGCATAGCATTGAGCTTTGCCAGATGCCAGACTTTTTGCCAGACCAAAAATCTTCTGCACTAACCAGTGAACAAACTAAAGTGGCATTAATTTTATAGCCTTCCCTTCATGGGTCAGCTGCTGATTCTGCTGAGTTCTGTTTTAAAGTTTCACAGTTACATTTCCCTGTTTTCTTCAAGAAAATGCCTGCAAATGGTAGTTTTGAAAACAGCCAAATGTCCTCCTACCTTAGCAACTCCATCTTGCTTACAGGATGTATGAGTTTGGGCATGTGCTGTTGATGGGCGGGCTGTTATTTGGCTGATAGTGTAAAGAACCAATTATCAAGGACAATGACATGATCAAATTGTCTGATTAGCTCTTGGTGCCCCGGGACATAACTTAAAGTCAAATATTGTCTGTCTAATGACACATGTTAGACTGGCGTCCTGCTAACAGGATATGCACTATTTACATCAGTAAGAAACCAAATTAAACATGTAATTATTCATTTACAGTGGAGAGGCTAGCACCAGCCACACATTATGGATAAATAATATAGATTTTAAATAATTCTTGGCATTATTTTAGTTGTTTAAGTGCTTCTCTCCTGCAATCCTTAATCCTGCTGCCACTGGTGGTCTGTGGCACATCTCGTCTATGTGGACACACATATTTAGTCTTTTCACGCATCTGATTTGCACAAACCTTCATTTCACAAAATCAAAGAGCTGTCTCTTCCTCTCAGCCCCAAACCTTCTGTTTATTTGCTCCACTGAGCTCCATTTTCCCTACCAAGTAATGCCAGTCTGTGGCTTAAAGAGGAAAAGGTGGCAATGAAACGTTCAGGAGATGAATTACTTTTTCACACTTGTTTTTTTAATTATTAGTAGAAGCTTCTTCAGGCAGAATCAGCTGATGTTTATGAAGGTGTTACAGTAACATAATTAAATGTGACACATCACTAGCAGTGAGCAAGGACTCACTGTGCTCTCTCCATTTGCTCCCACCAGTGTCTGTTTCATGAAATGGCACCTGCATTCTTTAAGTTTGTAGAATAATCTGTGCTTGACCCCCTGACAAGAGGTTAGGAGCAAAACCATTTTCCTGCTGTTTTACAGCCTCCTGGCTGGGTGCATTTACTGTGTGCCCCAATCTATCTCCACTCGACCCTGAGGTCAGTCTGGAATGCAACAGCATTCTCTGAAAAAAGCCTCATCTTTATGTTTGTAACAGTTTAAGTTACAATGATAGATGTGAAGCAGGGCTTTGAAAAGTAGTGTCAGTCTAAGGTGCTAAAACTGCAGGTAAATGTCCAGATAGAGCAGCAGTAATAGTTCTGAATATTGCATTAATACTATACATACATACAGTTATTCAGAAAAAACATACTCTGTAAAACATGTGCATTTGAGGATTTGGTTGTGGATTTTTGTAGTTTCAAAATCACTTGCTAGTAAAATGAGTTAAAAGGATATTTAGAAAAGTAAGTATGATTTCTTTTGAAGCACAGCCTATCCATCTAATATCCCATCTTTATATTCCAAATGCAGTCTTGCTGGTTTTCATTGACAGCTCTCATGAACACCTCCTCCCTGTGGCTAGCCACTGATCCAGCTTCAGGAGGCTCAGTCCTCCCACAGAGCATACACTTGCACACACTCGACACCCCTCTCTCTGCGCTGAGATGCTCTCATTTACTAACCTCACTACTGTACCTATGCTCAATCAAAACGACAGAAGCCCAACACCTCAACCAACTGTACCTTCTTGTAGTCTTGTTAGGGCCTGGTGACTCATTATCATCATATGGACACGCAGACGGCTAATGCCAAATCACAGGGTTCAGAATCTCCTGCCCACACAGGAACTGATTATAAATATGTATGTAGCAACTCTTACTAATCAATTATAATTTGTGACTTTGTGTCCAGGACATTATATTTGAGTTGCACTATGGACTTGAACTGATAAATCTGAGTTGTGTTCACATGTTTAAGAGTATGTGTGAGGTGTGACAGAGCTAACAGAACAGACCTGTTGTGCTCCTGCATGAACATGTGAGAGCCATCGAGTTGTCTTACTGTGGCCTCTAGTGGTTCTGCCCTGCAATTACACCTCATTGAATCAAAACAATACTATGTAAGAAAATACACTGATGCTTTCTTTCTGTGTCCTATAACTAGGAAGGGACGTCCAAGCTGGACACTGTCTGGCCGTCTAGAACACAATGAGACATCCCTGTTCAGAGAGAAGTTCCTGGACTGGGCTGAGAGGAAAAAGGAAGAGGCAGCCGCAGCAGAAGACAAAAAGGTATACATGTTTACCAGTCTTCCTAAATTTAAGACATTGGAAGTATGTGGTTTTGTAAATGTACTTTATTTATACTTTACTTTTACTTTACAACCACCCAAAAGTGAACCAAAAACCAAAAGTGCTTTACAAGAGGTCAACCAGTATAAAAAAAAAAAACGGAAAACAAGTACATGAATAAAAGTAAGATAAAAACAATAAATAAAATGATAAATAAGTGAAAAACAATAAAGGAAAAGAAAAGTGTCACCACACTATCGGGTACTAAAAGCCATTATAAGTAGATATGTTTTAAGCTCAGTGAGGAGCTTATTCCAGAGCCTAGGTGCAGCAGCTGAAAAGGCTCGGTCACCCGAGTGTTTCAGCTTTGACCTGGGTACTTTAAGCAGGAGTTGGTGGAAAGACCTCAATGCCCTACCACACTCACTGACAGTTAGCATCTCAGATAAATAAGATGGGACGAGGCCATTAAGAGCTATAAAAACAAACATGAAGCATGATCATCCGCTGGATTTACTCAATCACTTCACCTGGTGAGTCACATAGCCTGGTGAGTCCAGCGCAGAACTACTGCACACAGCTGGAGTGTGTAGTGTCAAAACTGACCTCTCAGTCTTTGCCACTATTGTATGGAATAAGTTATGAACGCAACACCAGATCCCATGCCATTAGTCTTTATTGTTTCACAACCAACACAATAAACGACCCGAGTAGACTTAACTCTTTCCTGTAAAGCCTTAAAATTCATTATTAACTTTCTGACATCATCCTGTAAGGCCTGGTATATCTCCTTATTAACTCCCTGATGTCATTCTGTACGGCCTTGGGCTACTCCTCCTCGGCTCCGTCTCCTCTGATAACAGACACCTGCGTCTTTATCTGGTCCTTCCTGTGTGTGTGTCTGACATTAGGTTTTGTCTTTTATATTAATATGTTTAAATGAATAACTAACTGGGTCTACATAGTTTAAAACACATAACATCTAAAATATTACACCACAAGTGTTAGAATCAAACTTTTGTGATAAACAGGATATTGGCTGAAACAGAGCAAAGACCACCATGAAGAACCTGGTTGTTGTCTGGTTTTGTCTCAGTGGGGAAGCAGCAGAAGCCTGGGGAGCTGAGCACTGGTACTCCTGGAAGAGAGAGGATCGCTTGCTTCTTGTGGCAAGGACGGCACTCCGGCGTCAGTGACAAGGGAACCTCAGCTCTCATGACAGTGGAGCTGGGCAGCCACAGGGGGGCACAAGTGAGTTTTATGTCTAAGCTTTTGGAAAATGTACAAAATTCTACTTATTCACTTTTTTATACTCTCTTCTGATGGATTTAGAGGATAAATTCTTACTAAAAGGAACTCTTCAATTGTTAATGTCTAGATGCTGTGAGTCAGGGGAAAGAGCCCCCATGCTTCCTCCAGCTGTTTCAGGGAGGTTTGATTATCCACTAAGGAAGCAGAGACAAAGCAAGTTCAGGTAAAACATGACCTAATATAATCCAGTAGCTTTATACTGAAACCATTTGTGGTGGTTTGCATGTTAACAGTCATTTGTCCTGACTCTGCAGAAGGTTGGACGTTATTCTGTGTGTGTGGGAAGACAAAGGTGGAGGCCTCACTGGTGGAAGTGGACTGCCAATATGCCAGCCTGCACGCCAGTCTTTTTGTTTTGCTCAATGCTCAGAAAGGTCAGCTCTACTTGTGGCATGGCTGTAAAGCACACAATAGTGCAAGGCAGGTGGCCAAAAGGGCAGTGGACAAGCTGTCTCAGGGGTAAGGATAGTGCATGCATAATAAAGCCTGTTGTGCATTGGTCAGAATAAAACCCAGTTAACCTGCTTAGGAAGCAGCTATGCTTATCACTAAACCACCAAGGCACAAACTTCTAAACAGATACCCCGATGTTCTGAAAATTCAGGGAAAATCAAAAGAAAAAAAAATGAGATATGACCACTTGCCATCTTTGGCACAGAATGGCCTTGATTACATTGTGTCGATCAACAACATACAATGGCTTTCATTTATTAGGCCCGAGCCGGTGATGACCGGGAGGGCCTATTGTTTTTGCTCGGATTATTTTTTATTTTTTATTATTTTTTTTTTTCTTCTTCTCCCCATATGATCCTAAATTTGACCCAGTGAACATGCACGAAAAGTCATTTTATTGGTCCCAGACTTCAAGCTCGGCGAAAAATTTATGTATTTGAAGTTGCCGAAAAAAATACGAAAAATGACTCAGTGGCGACCCCTAGAAATCAAAATACATTGGGCCTATGGAAAGTGAAAGTAACTTTTTCCAACGTAGAAAAATGAAACTTGGTACATCCATAGGACACCTCAGAGCAAACTAGAAAAGTCAATGACAGTCACACACCTAAACTCAACAGGAAGTCCGCCATGTGGGGTGAAACGCGCGCCACTAAAATCGCACCTTGCGCAGAAAGATGCAAATCATTGTGTTTTAATCTAAATGGCCCCAAATTTGGTGAGTATCATCTACACACATGTGCCAATCAAAGTTGTGACTTTGTTTTGATATCTTATCGGGTATGGGTGTGGCAAGCCTGTAACGAGGTGGCCATTTTTGTGAAAATAAAACGTCTCTTAACTCTCAAACGCCTTCTCGGATCGAGTTGGACCCAAAAAGGCGTTTGTGCACATTCATGACCTGAACACAAAAATATGTAAATAAAAGGGTTATCTTTAGAAATGGCTCTCCAGCGCCCCTACAAATTTATAATGGACCCAAGAATTTAGTTTGTCATAGAGACATAAAATTTGTACACACATCTCTTATGTCATGACGAGCATAAAAGCCAATGACAACCACCCCCTATCTATAAATGTGTTGCCATAGCAACGTCCCAAAAATGTGAAAAAAGTCAATGGGAAGTGAAATTTTTAGTTTGTTGTAGGCAAATGAAACTTGGTACACACATCCACCATGGGCTTATGAACAAAAAGCCAATGGGGACCACACCCTATCACACACAGGAAGGCGAACATTTTGAATTGAAAATGTGAACCGACTTAAAATACACCTCTTTTTTAAAAGAACACAGAAAATAGCTGCTTCATTCCACAGACACCAAACTTGGGCAAAATGAGCTAAACACATGTATGTAAAATAGACAAGTGTTTTCTAGACTTTTTGCTCGAGTTATATTTTTATTATAATTCGGTATATATTTTTTATCATAATTTTTCTGCAAAATGATCCTCAATTTAACCCAGTAAACGAACAACTAAAAGTCATTTTTATTGGTCCCAGACTTCAAGCCCGGCACAATTTATGTATTTGAAGTCCCCGAAAAAAATATAAAAATGACTCAGTGGCGACCCCTAGAAAAGTCAAAATACATTGGGCCTATGGAAAGTGAAAGTAACTTTTTCCAACGTAGAAAAATGAAACTTGGTCATCCATAGGACACCTCAGGGCAAACAGAAAAGTCAATGACAGTCACACCCTAAACTCAACAGGAAGTCCGCCATGTGGGGTGAAACGCGCGGCCACTAAAATCGTGACCCTTGCGAAAAAAGATGCAAATCATTGTGTTTTAATCTAAATGGCCCCAAATTTGGTGAGTTTAATCTAGACACGTGTGCCAACCAAAGTTGTGACTTTGTTTTGATATCTTATCGGGTATGGGTGTGGCAAGCCTGTAACGAGGTGGCCATTTTTGTGAAAATAAATGTCTCTTAACTCTCAAACGCCTTCTCGGATCGAGTTGGACCCAAAAAGGCGTTTGTGCACATTCATGACCTGAACAAAAAAATATGTAAATAAAAGGGTTATCTTTAGAAATGGCTCTCCAGCGCCCCTACAAACTTATAATGGACCCAAGAATTTAGTTTGTCATAGAGACATAAAATTTGTACACACATCTCTTATGTCATGACGAGCATAAAAGCCAATGACAACCACCCCTATCTATAAATGTGTTGTCATAGCAACGTTCCAAATATTTGGAAAAAGTCAATTGGAAGTGAAAATTTTTAGTTTGTTGTAGGCAAATGAAACTTGGTACACACATCCAGCATGGGCTTATGAACAAAAAGCCAATGGGGACCACACCTATCACACACAGGAAGGCGAACATTTTGAATTGAAAATGTGAACCGACTTAAAATACACCTCTTTTTTAAAAGAACACAGAAAATAGCTGCTTCATTCCACAGACACCAAACTTGGGCAAAATGAGCTAAACACATGTATGTAAAAAGAGACAAGTGTTTTTCTAGACTTTTGCTCGAGTTATATTTTTTTATTATAATTGGTATATATTTTTTATTATAATTTTTCTGCAAAATGATCCTCAATTTAACCCAGTAAACAACAACTAAAAGTCATTTTTATTGGTCCCAGACTTCAAGCCCAGCAAAAATTTATGTATTTAAAGTCCCGAAAAGAAATACGAAAAATGACTCAGTGGCGTAGAAAAGTCAAAATACATTGGGCCTATGGAAAGTGAAAGTAATTTTTCCAACGTAGAAAAATGAAACTTGGTATATCCATAGGACACCTCAGGGCAAACAGAAAAGTCAATGACAGTCACACCCTAAACTCAACAGGAAGTCCGCCATGTGGGGTGAAAGGCGCCACTAAATTCGCACTTTTGCGCAGAAAGATGCAAATCATTGTGTTTTAATCTAAATGACCCCAAATTTGGTGAGTATCATCTAGACACATGTGCCAACCAAAGTTGTGACTTTGTTGTTGATATCTTATCGGGTATGGGTGTGGCAAGCCTGTAACGAGGTGGCCATTTTTGTGAAAATAAAGCGTCTCTTAACTCTCAAAGCGGCTTCTCGGATCAAGTTGGACCCAAAAGGCGTTTGTGCACATTCATGACCTGAACACAAAAATATGTAAATAAAAGGGTTATCTTTAGAAATGGCTCTCCAGCGCCCCCTACAAACTTATAATGGGACCCAAGAATTTAGTTTGTCATAGAGACATAAAATTTTGTACACACATCTCTTATGTCATGACGAGCATAAAAGCCAATGACAACCACCCCTATCTATAAATGTGTTGCCATAGCAACGTCCACATATTTGGAAAAAGTCAATGGGAAGTGAAAATGTTAGTTTATCGTAGGCAAATGAAACTTGGTACACACATCCAGCATGGGCTTATGAACAAAAAAGCCAATGGGGACCACACCCTATCACACACGGGAAGGCGGCCATTTTGAATTGAAAATGTGAACCGACTTAAAATACACCTCTTTTAAAAGAACTCAGAAAATAGCTGCTTCATTCCACAGACACCAAACTTGGGCAAAATGAGCTAAACACATGTATGTAAATGAGACAAGTGTTTTTCTAGACTTTTTGCTCGAGTTATATTTTTATTATAATTCGGTATATATTTTTTATCATATTTTTTCTGCAAAATGATCCTCAATTTAACCCAGTAAACGTACAACTAAAAGTCATTTTTATTGGTCCCAGATTTCAAGCCCAGCGAAAAATTTATGTATTTGAAGTCCCCAAAAAAATACGAAAAATGACTCAGTGGCGACCCTAGAAAAGTAAAAATACATCGGGCCTATGGAAAGTGAAAGTAACTTTATTCCAATGTACAAAAATGAAACTTGGTACATCCATAGGACACCTCAGGGCAAACTGAAAAGTTTATTACAGCCATATCGTAAACTCAACAGAAAATCTACTATGTTGGGTGTAATCCGTGACCACCTAAATCGCACCCCTTCTGTCTAAAGTCTAAACAGCTCCAAATTTGGTGAGTATCATCTAGACACGTGTGCCAAAAAAGTTATCAATTTGTTTTTTGATACATTTGTGGCTGTGGTCGTAATGGGTCTGTGAAGAGGCAACCTTTGGGAAATAAATGCCATTTCCCAATTGCCAGGATCCTTCCTTTAGAGGAGGCCCCTCCAGAGCCACGGCTAGAGTCTTAGAAAACTCCTCAGAATCCTTTTACCGTGAAGTTTACGCTTTAAAGCACGAGTGCATGTGTCCCGCGGTCTCAAGGGAGGCGAGGGCCTTTATCGCGCTTTAATTCAATTTCTGTTGCTTAGTCCCATGTAGGTCTTGTGTGGGGCTGGAGCCTATATCAGCTAGTTTCGGCCTCAGACTTCTTAAACCCTGTACATTGACAATGGCAAAATGCTGACTAGTGGCCTCACATCAGAAGTGCTGTATATATTCTACAGTATTTCATGAATTCTTTTCAAACAATTCCAAGAGACTTTATCAATTCTGAGATCAACTGGTAAAGCTGAGCTTATTTCTCTAGAGGGAGGAGTTTCCCCTGAAACCAAACCTGATAGGCCAGGCTGTTCTGGTCTCATAGTCATTGGCTATGAAAGGGAAGTGTGACTCCTGATGTGAGAGTCGTTAAGGCTCAGGAGAGTCGTTAATTACACTGCTCCATTCAGGTGCTGTGTTTGTTGTTCTAGGGTGCAACTCTTTTGTTTTAGGTTTCAAAACACTGTTATAAATACTAGGCAACATAAATCTGAGGCCACCTCCTCTGTTCAAAGAAGGCTTTTTCATTTTCACAAAAATGGCTTCCTTCACACCTCTCTCACACCTCTGGCCAACATTCGGACATTGCTGTCCTCAAAAGAATGCCGTTTCTCTTTCAGGTGGAGGTGGACTGAGGACTCAGGTCCTCCAGGATTGGCTCTTCTGTGCTGATACATCCTCTTGTGAAGCTGTTGTTTTGTTTCACCGACCTAACTGAACTGAATAAACTATATTACTCTGTTTGTGCAAGGAGATCTTGGCTTTAGGATAGACCAGTTTTTGACACCTGGTTTTTAGAGAACTGGAATGTTGTGTTTATAGAAAATCTTTTTAAGTTATTCAGATAAACCAGACACATAAGGGATAACTACACCCTTCCCTTTTGTCTCTGGTTCTCAGGTCTCTCAGGGCTTTACAAATGTGTTGTTCTTCTTTCCGTTTACCTTCTGAGGTTGTGGGCAGCTCTTGTGCTCTGTGCTGAAGAGTCCTGATGACTCCCAGCTTGTGCTGCAGTGGGTGGTTGGAATCAAACAGCAAATATTGATCCGTGTGTGTTGGATCCTTATAAACTTCTACTTGGAGAGTCCTGTCCTCGCAAAGAACCACTGCACAGTCTAAGAAGGCCAGGCGGTTATCTATGGCATCTTCACGGGTGAACTTGATGTTCTTGTCCACTGCGTTGATGTTTCTGTGAAGGCTTCTACTTCCTGGGTTCTGATTTTGAACCATGTGTCAACATATCTGAACCAGTGATTGGGCACTGCACCTGGGAAAGAGACCAGAGCTCTGTTCTCCACTTCCTCCAGGTTAGCCACATCGGGAGGACAGGTGATCTCATGGCACACCCGTCTTTTTTTTGTCTGTAGAAGTTACCTCTGAACTGGAAATAAGTAGTGTTCAAACATATCTCCAGTAAACTGCAAACATGGTCCGGGGTGAGGTTTTGTCCTGTCCTGTAAACATGTGTCCTGTAGTAGTCTCTTCCTTACAACCACGAGTGCTTCATTGGTGGGTATGCAGGTAAAGATATTGACACTCAAGGTCAAAAATGCAATATATTATATAATGGTCTAGCAAGAGACACGAAAGAGGCGGGAACTCAGACCCGGTGTGTTTTTCTAGAGCATCAAGAATTTTGGATTTTTCTTTCACTCAAGCATCAAGATCAGCGATGTCCAAACACAGTGTTAATTTGAACCAGTGCGGGGAAAACCCAATGGATTTCAAGTCCATTGCTTTAACCACTCGGCTACATGAAGTTTTGGCTTTAGTGATGGCTGACTCTAAATCTGAGGGAGAACATCTGCCTTTAGAGTCTTTTCAGTCGAGTGAAAGTGAGAATGAGTGCGAGAGTGAGTGTGTGAGCGGGAAGGAGTGCTTCTCCGGCAGTGCTGCTTACTCTCTCAGTGTACATGAAGCACACGCTGTTTTTCCCAACATAAGTGAAAGAAACAGGGAGAAAACTAGTCGCTCTGGCTGCGGTGGTGACGGGGATGTGTGGATGGGAAGCCCTGTGGGTATAATAATATAATATAAGTGGTATCAGACGCCAGATCTATAAGAGTTTCAATCTTCTGGTCTGCGTTGGCTGTTACCTTCATCAGCATTAGAATGACTGGTAGTTCAGAAAGTCCAAGCCTCTTCAGCAAGTCAGAATTAGCATCAGTCAACTTGTCAAATTATGTCTTTGACTTCTTTAAGCCTTTTTTCCAGAAGAGTCACGTGGACATTATAGTCTTTAACATTGATGCTCAACACAGGTAAGTCATTCACATTCTTTGACCAAAAATGATTCTGTACAGTCTTTTTTGCCAGTTTGTATTTTCCCTCAGCCTCTCTGGCTGTTTTTCCAATCTCCTCTTGCGAATCAAGATATTGTGGCTCCTCCTCTTCCTCTGTTATTTCTGACAGCAATCCCGACAAATATTTATCATTGGTATCAAATAATTCTTTGAGACATACTGATTTTTTATTTTTATTTTTCTTGAACCATTGTGTCTGTGTTTTTCAAGAGCATGTTGTATTGTCGCATGAAGAGCCGCTCTAGGATTTTTGAAAGCCGTTTTTCTTTTCTTTGTCCTATTACGGTGGTGCACATTTGGTTTTCAACTGTCAAGTTATATTTTTCAACAATGCTGGTCCACTTGGCACGACCCAGAAGATTAGAGAGAGACAAGAGGCTCAACTCTGCTTTAGTGCTTTTTATTTAACGTTTATCTTCTTTAGCAGAAGCACAATCAGCAGTTTAAGCAACATAAGAAGGTTGAAAACCTTAAGAAAGAAAACAGATTTAAAACATTTAAAATAATATGTAGTTGTACATTTAAAGGTTGGATTTTAACTTAATATTATTTTACACTGTGTACTAGTAATAATATATATTTTATTAAAATTTTAGTTTCAGTTTAAGAATTGTACAAAAATGTACAAATTACTCAATGAGTTAAAAAGATTTTATATTTTTAAGTACTTTACCTAATTAATTATTCAATACAATTTAAATGCAGTATTTAACATTTATCTGGACATATTTAAAATAATTATAATCAAAATTCTATGATTAGTTTTACTATATTTAAAAGTATCAACATTCTGATACAAATGCATTCATTTTTATATTGTTCAGTCTATAATATTCATGTAGCAGATGAGCCCTTGGAATCCCCACGGATTAACTGTCCTGTCTTTTCTATCATTGCCAGAGGTCTTCAGAGACAAGCTTGTATCTAAAGTCTGAAGGAGGACTGGACAAAGGGTCTTTGAAAATAGACTTCTGCAATGGTCAAAACACCACCCCCTGGTGGTCAAATGGATGAGTGACTCTATCCAATCATCAAAAGACAATTTCGTAATTCTTACATTAAAAGAAAATGTATTTTTGATATTGTGTTGTTTATACTGTTCTTTTCCAGGACACGGAGTTGTGACCAAATAACTCCCTTTATGGTTTATGGTTTCCGTTTTGTTTTAAATGAAATGTAATGAATGTTTCAACAATATTCTACATATTCATAATACTCTACTTTTCTGTGTATACTCATACAAGTACGAATGTTTTTGTGTTTTATGAAAACCAAGGAAAATATGGTGAAACAAAAGGAATGTTTTAAAACTTTAGTTTAACTCGGTTTAAATGTTCCCAAGCAACTTCCTCTTCCGGAAGAGCCCTGCTCAAAGGTGATAAAGCTGGCTGCTAGCCAAAATTACTCTCTTGCCTCTTGGCTTCCTGTCTTCTCGGACCCTGTGTCTACGGACAGTCCGCTCCCTGTGGGGACCGCCCCGCCTCGGCAACCATGGCCAAAGCTTCGAGCCTCGTGTAAGCACGAGTAAACTTTCCTTTGTTCTAAAGACCGTGCCTGCTAAAGCGTCTGCTCTTCCCCAAAAGAGCGCGTGCAGAAGCAAGTTTTAACCAGCAACAGCTAAGAACTCTTTCATGGACATCGCAATGACCTGCACAACCTCAAACTTTTAAACAGTACACGGAGGCCCAGGTGCTTTGGACGACAACCGGACGCCTCTTTCTATCCCCGGGCTGCAAACCCTCTGGACAAGACGTGCATGCGACGGCATCCTTGACAAAAACCCAACTGGACTTGGTCCCTGAGACTAAGATTGAGATTAACTAGAGATTGTTGAAGGTAAACCCCACCTCAGGCCCAAAGCAATCCTCGCAATCCCCAAATGGATAAAGTGGGAGAAGATGAAGGGCTTTTGCCAATTGTGCTGATAAGGGATAAGTTATACAGTTTAGATCAGACTGTCCTGAGTTTTTGGATTCATTTATAACATTTGAAAAGAAGAAGAGGCTTCCAAATTGTTTAATTTTAATAAAATTTTTGCATTCAAAAAAAAAATATTGCCAAGACACAAGTCAAAACCTCTTTTCATAAGGGTACATGTACACAATCAAGTCTGGACAATGCTCAAGCTGTGACACTTTGATGTCTTAACATTGTACCTCTGTTAGTGTGCTATTCTAAAAGTATGGATGGGGGTCCTGCTTTATTCTCTCAGTCCCCTTCCTGGACCCCAGGTTAATAAACTCTGGAGCCTCTTCCCTCTCTGTTTCTTTCAGAAAACCTATTTCTTATAGAAATAGGTTTTTATGACCGTAGGGGATAGGTCAGAGGTCAGGTTAACAGAAAACCGCTTCTGTGTCCCACCATAAAAGGAATGACAATTGATGTATAACAGATGTTTGTTAAAAGGTATAAAAGGAGATTGCTTGTGTGCTTGCGTGTGGCTGAACTCAGATATCTGAATAAACCGAAACTATCAGCTGCTTGACAACAGCAGTGGTGGACGAAGTACACAAACCAAGTACTTGAGTTAAAGTACAGATACACTAGGTAAAATATTACTTCAGTAAAATCCAAAGTACTCCCTTTTAACTTTCACTTGAGTAAAAGTACAAAAGTATTTGCCTTCAAATGTACTTAAGTATCCAAGTACTATCATTTATTATGGCTATAATGCCCTTATAATTTTTGTCAGTCTCTTGCTTAAAGTAAAGTACGCACAATTTTTGGACCACATCCTTTTGGTTTTAAGCCCTACATTATTTCTGCATTTCCTGGGGACCTTATTCTCTTATAAATCTAATAAATCCAATCCATTTCATATCCCATTATTGTTTTACACACATTTATACAAGACAGTAGGTTTGAATATCATGGTTTTTATTTGTCTTTTGTTATATCTGAACATACATAAGTTGGACATATGAGACAATAAGGATGAATGCTCAGAAACATGATTCTCAGTTTACAGCAGAGCAAAAAAATCTAAATAAAAACAAAAAAACAATATGTAAACAATAACTTATAACATAATATATAACCGTGCAAAAGCTGCCTATAAATAATACAATAAGTGGCTGTAAGCCAGTTTGTCTCATTCATGTTAAAGATACAAGGTAGTTCAGGTCATGGCACGATACAGTTAGTGCTGAGAAAAAAAAAATCACAATGTAAAGCAAACTTCACTGTAAAGATCCTACAATTGTACATTAGTGATTAAGAAGGTTACGGTATGTGCCCATGGTATTTTCTGTCCAGTAATTAAAGAATAGCAAGTGAAAGTGTGAATGAGTACTGTACTTTTGGCCCTAGTTTTGAAGGTTCCACTGTTGTGTTACATATTGACCTCACTATGTAACAGAAGAGAAGATTTTTGTTTAGTTAATGCCTACGGAAATACGATCCTGAGGAGAATGTACTGTCATAGAGGATGTTAAAAAAAAATAAAAAGTCAAAACAATGGTTGATGTACAATGGTACATGTTCTGTCCAAGGCGAAAAAAAATTATAAAAACAAAAATAAGCAAAACAAACGGACATTGTTAAATCCCTAAAACAATGTTAAACAACAATATTGTTAAACAATAAAAATATTTTTTTTTATTTATATAGCGACTTTCCAGTGTTACAGCTTGAACACCACTGGATGCAAGGTGGGTTAAGTGTCTTGCCCAAGGACACAACGACAGTATAAACTGTGTGAAGAGTGGGATGTTTTGGGATGTTTCGAGCGGGGATCGAACCGCTCATCCGCCGGTCAAAGGACGGCCACTCTACCCACTGAGCTACTGCCACTGTTGTACATCATTGATTAAGAAGGTTTCTGTCTGTGCACTATACTGTATATACCAACACAGTTATGTTATCTTTGCAACACATTGTACAACAATATCAACAGTCTGTTTTTTTCTTTCAAAGATAAAATAAAAAGGGAAAACAAAAAGTGTAATTTGTGGATTTCTTGCCTAGTTTCTCTTCTGTAATGAGGAAACAGCTTGTTTTTTAATTTTAGTCATTCTGAAACAAAAATCTTTTTGCCAGAAAGTACCTGGACCGCAGCCACTAATTACATCTTCTCACTCCAGACTAATACTGCTGTGGTTTGACAAACGTAACAAAGTACAGTGCCTGAATTTACAAAAAGCTTTTCATGCTTGACGCGAGAGATTAGCCAGACTTGATGACTCATTACATTAGACTTCAACTTTTAGGTTTGAATGAGATTGGGGTGATTTGAATAAGAAGGGTCTTTCTATGGCAGATTGTCATCTGTAATTAGTGCACCTTTAGACTACAACAGGAAAAGGCAGTAGGGACCAGTTTAAAGTCCCCACAGGAATGCAGTCAGAGTTCAGATTAACTTCAAGTTGGGCCCATTATCAGCGCAAATAAGTTACAGTGTCAAAGACTTCTTAAAGTTCACATTCATGTTGAGAACTTATATTCCCTCTGTTCACAAAGAAGAAAAAATTGTGTTTGCCACAGTCCCCTATAGATTTTAAACCTCAATAAAGACTTTTTAAAAGGGCTTAAATAAAAAGTGAAAGTCTGCACTTGACTTGTAATTAAGGTCTTGAAAAGTGCGACGTTAACAGGAGTGAAATTGGAAGTGTTTAAAGTTATTGACAGGCTGGTGATGAGAAATGTTTAAGAAAAGTGGTAAAAAGGCTGCTCGTCAGGTCTGAAGCCGTACGCTGTCACCGGTCGCCCTGGAGACAAGGTGGTCTGGTCAAAGTCGCCGTCTCTGAAATTAAAACAGTCTATTCAGAAACTGGCTTTGTGCATTTAATAAATAAAAATGGTTCTGGATGTTGTTTTAACAGTGGAACAATCTTTTAAGTGGAACAGTAACCTTTAGTCGGTTTGACTCACCCTGCGTGATGCAAGTCTCCATTGGACGGCTGAAAATCTGCAAAGAAATCTGGACTCACTGAGCCGTCTCCTGGAGTTATACCATCTGGAGAAAATGTTGACACACGAGTATTAGTATTGATGTTTACAAAGTACTTCTTTTAAATTTGTAGTTATCATAGTCTATTTTTTTACATAAAAAAGTGAGCATACGACACATTATGGACACACTTATAAGGATGCATTCAGGACACATTTACTACATTCACTTGGGGCTGGCCACATTCAATCACTCTCTGGATTCTAATGCCAAAATGAGCACAAAGTCACATTTTTGCCTGGACATACAGTACAAGTGACCTTTAAAGACCATCTAATGTTGGTCTTAAATACATACTAATACAAAATTACCTGTGTCTACTCTTCCCTGTACCAAACTGCAACTCTGATAAACACAACTTTTGTGCCAGAAATTGGTTTGAGAATCTGTCCTTAAGTTTCATTCAAAAGGTCTCACATATAGAGCAGCCAGATTTCCCTTTCCGTTTTAAATGCTGCATTCATAATTTCTGTATCTTCTGATGCTTCCAAATAAAGACATTAATATAGTTAATAGTTATATAAAAAAGCTCAAAGAAAGATATTGATGGCCTAAGATACTTTAATAGGTCTTGTACCTGCGCTGTAGAACAGGTCAGTCCTGTCGTTGTCGTTGTCATAGAGATACGGTTCGGACTCATCCACCTGCCGGCTCTCCACCATTTCTAACCACTGGTTGTTATGGAAACGGAACTTCTCTGACTGGATCTTCTTGCCCCACTCCTCGTCGTACTCCTGGATAAGAAATAACAGTTATTTATGAATAATGTCTTTTTCTGCTGTGAGGAGCACGTGCAGGGAGTTTATCTGTTTGACTCACAGCGATTATATCCAGAGTGTTGTCGCACACTTTCCTGATTTCAGTGTTCTTGTCATGCATCAGGTCGATCAGGTAAGCAGGTGCCTCTGAGTCAAGAGTTAAGGAAGAGCTGCGTATTTCAACAGAAAGGTCAGTCCACAATCACGCAACAGTTCACTATGAGGGGGAGTTTAAAAAGAAGAAAAATAAATGTATAAATAACTTCAACATATTGTAGTTTGGCTCTGATAAATGGGAATGTACATGAATGTAGAAGGGGCTCTTAAACAAGGCTGATGGCTGTTTGGTTTACATGTGTCTAAACAATGGCTGCTGAAAATCCTACTGGAAAGCGGTCTATACCAGCTCAGGCTACAACGGCTCCACAAAACCCAAAAAAGTTAAACGTAAATGAAGAAAACCTGCATGTATCCGAGTTCATTTATATTGTTTTATTATTTCCATACTGAGTTCATGTTGCCAAAGAAATACGCTTATAAAACATTAATATGGTACAAGACTAAAAATGAGTATTGATGATCAGCTAAACTTCACAAGTCATGTCGCCAGCACCACCCGGTCCTGTAGATTCATCCTCTACAACATTAGAAAAATTAGACCTTTCCTATCAGAGCACTCCACGCAAATTCTAGTCCAGGCTCTTGTCTTGTCCAAACTGGATTATTGCAATGCTCTACTGGCTGGACTCCCCGCCTGCACAACCAAACCTCTGCAGCTGATCCAGAATGCAGCGGCAAGAGTGGTCTTTAATGAACCGAAGAGAGCGCACGTATCTCCTCTATTCATTAGGCTACACTGGCTCCCGGTTGACTCCCGCATCAAGTTCAAAGCTATGCTCTTGGCCTACAAGACCACCACTGGTTCTGCACCCTCATATCTCCACTCACTAATACAGACCTACGTTCCTACCAGATCCCTGCGCTCTGCAAATGAACAACGTCTGATGGTACCGCCCCAAAAAGGTACAAAATCACTCTCACGTACCTTCTCTGGATCTGTTCCACATTGGTGGAATGATCTACCTGCTGCTACAAGATCAGCAGATTCTGTAGCCATCTTTAAAAAACACCTGAAAACACATCTCTTCCGTCAACACCTGACTGACAAACACTGAATCCTACTTCCTTTCTATCGATTCCTTTCTATAAAAAAAAAAAAAAATTCTCTTATCCTTAGCATTGTATACTGCGCTGACTAGTTTTTTGTGCACTTATGCTTTTTGTACCTTGTGTTGTTAAAATTGCTTCCATTGTTATCCTCACTTGTAAGTCGCTTTGGATAAAAGCGTCTGCGAAATGACTAAATGTAAATGTAAATGTAAATGTAAATGAGTAAAATCTGGTTAAAAACTAGCATTATTATTAGGGTGACTGGAGTTTTACTGAGCGGTAAATGATGCATTATGGGTCAGAACAAACACAGATAGTGGAGAAAAACATAGCCCTGCAATTACAGCAATTCTGCATAGTTTACAAGGTGCAAACGGTAAATATTGGTCTTTATTTGTGCATAAATTAGTAATGTGGCAAAGTCATTTATGTTTATTGGTCATATCAATAATAAGTATAAATTCAACTCAGTGGCTCAGTGGTAGAGCGGTTGCCCTTCAACCGGAAGGTAGTGGGTTCGATTCCCGCTCTCCCCACAATTCAAAAACTGTCGTTGTGTCCTTGGGCAAGACACTTAACCCACCTTGCCTCGTATGAATGTGTAAGAATGTTGAGTGAATGTATGTGGTGATGGTCGGAGAGGCCGTAGGCGCAAAATGGCTGCCACGTCTCTGTCAGTCTGCCCCAGGGCATCTGTGGCTACAGTTGTAGTGTGACTGTGTATGAATGAATAATGGACAGACTGTAAGCGCTTTGAGTCCCTTGGTCCTCGGGAGCAATCCATTATTATTATTATTATTATTATTATTATTATTATTATTATTATTATTATTATTAATATGGCCACAATCTCAACTTCTCTGACTTGGGGAGCCATGCAGGCTCTTGGTATGGGGTTTAACTTTAGCTTTTTGTATAATACTGCAGCCACAATATAATTATAATTAAACATTCTACACTTAGGCTACTTTATCTTCACTCATTCAGAAGAGGTTTAATAAAAAAAAAGTAAACTCTCCACTGCTTTTTACTATAAGCAAAACTGCACTTGATGGCAAGATGGTTTTAATAATAATGGATTGGATTTATTTAGCGCTTTTCGAAGTTTTATTGTCACTTTACAGAGACAATTATTCATTCACTCCGCAGTCACACACTGGTGGTGGAGATGTAGCAGCCATTTTGCGCCTCCGGACTCTCCGACCTCCTGACATACTCACACTCTCATACACACAGACAGTGGTTTTTGTTTTAAGGATACGTGTGTCTTTGATGATGACGTCTCTCGTAGCCTGGTGGAAAACCATCTGATAGAAGACGTAGACAATCTGGCAGACAAACTCGTCATCTTCCTGCTGAGCTGCACAGAGAAAACATGAAAATGCACGTTGCTATATTGGTTGTTTTAAACATAATGAGCAGAAATAAGGGTGTACGTTACCATTCAGTAATTCGATTAGTGCAGGAATAATGCCTGATTTAGCCAACATGGCGGCGCAGGCGTCGTCCATAGAAACAGTTCCAATCATGATCACCACCTCGAGGATGAGATCGTCTTCTGCTGAGCCTAAAACAAACAAAGATATTTTTATTCCACATAATTAGAAAAATAATTTTTTTTTATATTACCTGGCTTTAGTCTGTCTTTGAGGTACGGGACTAGGTTGTACTCTTAGCACCAGCTCCCAGTCCAGGTCTGGGATGGTGAGGTTAGCCAGAGTCCCCAGACACTCCACAACCCACTCCTCCTCTTCCTCCGCTCGGATCTCTGCCGCCAGGTCTCCCACATAGTCCTGACACAGAGGGGACAGATTTGACCGTCAGATTATCAAATTTCATCTTCAAGCAGACCTATGTTAACAGGGCTCATGTGCACGCTACAAGAACTTACAATGAAGAGAGCTTTGGTCGGGCCGTCGTGTTGGGAGATATTCCTGATCATCTTCATTAGTAGACAGTCCTTCATCTTCAGAGCTCTTTTCATCAGCATCTTCAGCCCATTGCCTACAGGAGACACAAGAGGGAGATATGAGGTTTTTTTTTTGCAGCTCAAAACTAGTTGGAATATGTACAGACAATTCAGCAGAAATCACTGTGGATTTCTGTCTTTCTTATGTCTCTCCTTAATCTAATGGTACAGTGGTGGCATTGTGGGAGTGAACTGGTCCTGTCTTTTTCCTAGAACAGTAGGTGTTGATTAATGGAACAGCCAGCATTTTGTTTTTCATATTAAAAGACATTGCTGGTACACCATAATTTATACATAACATTCATAACACTGGAGCTTTACTTTTGCAGTTACTTTATGTTAGTCTGTTGCATTTACCAAGGCCGTTGTTGGTTATATAACGCCGTTCAGTATATAACTGCTGCTGAGTGAGTGCTTGAGCATAGGGTTTTGAGTGTGGGGAGACCGCTTTCTCAAAAACCAAGTGATACTTTAGCAGTTAAATCAGTAGAGAAAGGCTGGAAAGGCTGCAGTAAATGTAAAACTCCAGTTTCCCAGAGAGCCTGCAGCTGTGCGACATCAATTGGACGATACAAGCAGAAAGCTCAATGCAGCTCAAGCAGTTGCTGTAACACACTGTTTATGCCCCATAGCAATGATGCCTCATTCCCAAACATCCCTGCCATTACTATAAGTCTGTTAGAAAACACTGGGGCCAGCTCAGCATTATGGGGAATAGATGAGTTAGTGTGTAATAAAATAGTATTAAATACACAATATTAAGAATAGGATTGTGTAGAAGACTGCACATTAGTGTTAATTTATCCAAATTTGCTTTTTGGGTTTGATTTTACACAGCTCGTTTTAGAATGGCTCATTACTTTTGGCCCTGGTAGCTGTAGCTTGGACTGTACAAGGCTGACCGAGACGGGATACTGGAGGAAAGAAAGCCAAACAAAATCACAGAAAGGAGCATAAAAGCAGGATTTACAGAAATATTTAGCAAGTGAAATGATACAGGATGCTCAGCGGACCTTCACACATGAGCTGTGCGCTCCTCTTGTTCGCCGCCAGGTTGATGCAGATTGATATGAGCTCCATCTCAAACTCCTCCTCGGCGTGTTCATACAGCCTCTGCATGACCTACACACAGAAGTACACATAGTTTAAGCACAGACACTTTCGGGTTAACAGCTACACTTAAAATTGAATATTCAGTCTATTGTACCTGGGGAATGCAATCTGTGTAGACGAACATCCCTTTGAAGCGGTCGTCCATGCTGATGTGGTACAGGATACGCATGGCCAGCTGCCGGTTGTTCTCGTCTCCTGCACGGCAACAAATGCCACACTTGTTTAAATTCAGCATTGGTTTATTTAAAAAGAAGAATTACTGTTTCTCTTTTGTAAAGCATGTCTGTGTGGCGTTACCCAGAAGTGCTGTGAGTTTGGGCAACAGTCCCGCCTCCACCATCTTGGCTCTGAGGCCCGAGTCAAAGGAGAGGTTGAGCAGCAGTCGCAGAGTAAGATTCAAGAGGTCCTCGTGGTCACAGGAAACCAAACGAGCTAATTTCTCCACAGTGTCCAGCTCCGCCTGCAAAACACCACACATCAACTCATATAGTGACTCAATTAATGTGAGTTTGCCTTCACTTATTGCAACACGATGTAACTTTTTAGTGTATACAATTAACATATCCAGTAAAGGTCAACAGGAAGAAAATTCTGCTTTAATGTCATGTGGGACTGTTACCTATCAAATATCTATATATATAGTGGAGTATCTGTTGAACTGGGTGACCTTGTGTCATTATAAGATTATAATGTCAAGAAACCATCAAAATGCACCTGAGGCATTTATTTACATTTTTCATTCATTTTCAAGCTCCATACTTTGAGATAAAAGATAGAAGGTTCAGACTTCCACGGCCATGTTGCCACAAAAACTATAGCTCTACCTTTAAAAAAATGAAAAAAAAAAGATCTATAGATTAGGCTGATATTAAAATGTTTGCTTAAAAAGTGTTAGCTGCATAACGTTTTCACCCTACACTCTGGATGTATTAATTAATTGTTGGTTTAGTAAACAAAATATGGCATGATTCTTTGATTAGCGTTTAAAGTATGATGAATGAAAAAGTTCAAAGACTGGTCATTTTTCAGAACAAGTCTCACCATGTCATTCTTGTTCTCCAGGAAGATTGACAGTTTTTTGAGGAAGGACACCACTAACACCAGCAGCTCCTCATCGTCCCGCTCCAGCACTTTCACCAGGAGACCGACAATGTTTTTATTCCTCATCTTCAGCTCTGTCCTCGTGTCCTCGGCCAGATTCAGCAGCAGGTAAAGAGACACTGGGGAAAAGGGGGTAATTCTATAGTGAGAATTAACAAAGGACATTCACTCATTCAAATTAAATCCAGTCCTATTTTCTTCAGACACAGTGATTTCCCATTTGTATTTGTCAATCTCACAGAACCTACCTCTGAGGAGCTGCTCCTGTTTGGACAAAAGGCTCTGGTACTTCCTCATTGCTTTGTCTTGGTCCCTTCAAGTGAGCCGTTCTCTTCTGAGCTGACTCACGTACAATCATACAATTAAGGAAGTTAAAGTGTATTATATCGTAGCACTGCTTTTGTCTAAAAATACATAACCCATCTTGTTGCCATGATCCTGCCTCTTGTTATTCCTCTTTTAAACACTAGGTGGGGTATGTGCATTTTGTCTAGTCATGTCAGTATTTCCACCTCAACAGTTATTGTCAAGCGGTGGAGGAAGTAATCACATTATTATAGTATAATAATGTCGAGAAAAGTTTAGTTACTATTATTATCTCTGAAGGGACATTTGTTCTCTGTATGTAACCCATCCATTCCAGTGTCGCTGCAGTACTCTTTAAGCCAGTACCCTGGCCACGATTACTGACTGGAGGATTAGCCTGTAGTGTGCAGGTTTTTTTAAGGTTGGTGGGAGAAACCGGAGTACCTGGGGAAAGCTCACCTGAGCACACATGCAAACCCCACACAGAAAGGCTCTGCCCTGCAACTCGAACTCAAGAACTTGGTGGTTATGTTGAATAGTACAGTTTGAGTTATATTTTATTCCTAAAGATTACTCAAATCCATGAGTAAAACTATTTAGTTACTTCCAACCTCAGTTTAATAAATAACCATAGTCATTCACCATAGTGAATGAATGTGATTGCAAATGTTTGTCTGTATGTTTATGTCTCTATGCCCCCCTAAGACATTTTAAAATATATCAAATTCCTTTAAGGAAGGCTTTTTTTTTTTTATAAATTGTATTCACTTTAAGTGACACTGTGCCTTTTAGCCACTAGATGGCCCAGATCCCTCTACAGACTGTGTTTTTTTTTTAGAAGAAACTATCCAAAACTGGCAAGTTTGAAAAAACAAACAAAAACAAACAAACATGTCTTCTGAAATGGTAGGGTCATTTTAGTGCATTTTGTACAAATAAAACACAGCTAGGGTCCAGTGTATCGGCCTGTATCTGCTTGCTCGGTTTGAGCTGCTTAGTCAGATGATCAGACAGGAGATGTCTGATCATTTATATCAGAGTTTTCTGTGCAGCTGAGGGTACTGAGTCAGCAAAATTTAAAATGAATTGAAAATAAAAGTTATGCAGTGCCGCTTTAAGAGTCTAGAAATGAACAGCAGGGGAAAGGATATAAGCTTTGTTCTTCTTGCGCAGCTCCTCTCGCCACACATCGTGTCTCTTCAGTTCATGTTCAATGATGCTCATACACAACGTACCGACTTTATAATGACTCACCACTCCATGAAACTGGGAGAAACTGTGGAAATGGAAGACAGTGAGATATGATCAGAAATAGGAACGCACTTTTAAATGTATTGCAAAAATGTGTTGGGTTTGTGAGAGTAACCTGGAGAAGCAGAAGAAGATGTAGATGATGATTGTAGCCAGTTCCACACTCTGTTTCCAGTCCTCCCTCAACACTCTGGCCAGAGCTCCCAGCGCTGCATCTGCACAAAACAGAAAAAGAGTCTCTATTTAAAAAAAACTTTCATTTTAGTAGTCTCAATTCAAATATTCATAGCATGTAACATTTAGCTTCATGGCATGATTACCAGGGTTCACATTTATCAGTAAATAAAAGTCAAATCCAGGATTATTGTGGTTTATGAATGTGCTTTAAATATATGTCTTATAGTTTTGCTGTATTTTTCTTTTGTTCTGTGAGCTGTGGCTGCTGGCTGAGAGCTCTACACACTCAAAGATCTCATGTAGAGAAAATGGTAAAACACAGTTTGAGCCATAGGTGTGACATAAAAGGGATGTCCATTGCGTGTGGATTAATTTGGATTTTCATTAAAATTCTGCAAATTAGTACATTTTTTTTAATACAACAAATATCAAATGAGCATCTTAAAACAGCAATAAAAAGAGACAAACTAGTTGTTACTTAAGGTGCTGTCTGGACTGATACCGTTGTGCAGCAGCTCCTCCAGGTTGTCAGGGTTACGGGCGAGCTGCAGAATAAGGGCAGCGCCTCTGATCTTCTCTGGCATGGCTTCAGAGCAGCTCCACATACTCCTCCACTTTGGTTATACTGGCCTCTTCATTCAACTAAACAAATAAAAAAGGACAATATTTTACAGACAAACAGCAAGAAAGAATGCAACATTGCAACCAATGGGCTTTTACCTCCATTCCTTCAAATGGTGTCAGCTCTCTTGGCTTTGCTGGTCTTTTCTCTTTCTTTTCCACTGGTGACAGAGAAAGAATCAGGAAAAAAAAACTTTCATTACAATTGATATAGATCAGGATAAATACAAGTTATATAGTTAGTGTCATGCTATGTACATCCCGGTTGGAGTGGAAAATCTACTGTCAAGAAACGGTACATTCTGATGTCTGACCTCGACCATCCACAGGTGATGTTTTCCTGTTCTGCAGGTAGTACAGGAGCTGCTCCACCTGCGGCAAACGTGAGGCCGGGATCAGTTTACACTCCTCCACCACTTTCTTCGCCAGCGCCCCACATCTGTGCTCGGACTAAGGCTCTTCACACGGATTCTAGGGAAAGACCATTTCAATTTTGTACAAATTGTTAAATAAAATATAGATTTTCAGCAAACACATAAGAACTTTTTATTTATACTTTAATAGTAGGTTCAACAGGATCTGTGGGCAAGTGTGAATAAAAAGAAAAGGCAAAAGAAAGAAAAAAAGAAATAATAATAAAGAAAAAGAAAGAAAAAATGCAAATCTTCTAGGGAATATGCAATGACTTTTTTCCCTTGTATATACATACATACAAACATAACCAAAAATATAATTTCACTGGTCTATATTTAACAAGACAGCAATCAATATGGCTCAAAGATGTTATCAAAAGAAACATTGATTTATGTAAAACAAAACAAACTGTATAGTTTAGAGTGACAACATTACTTGTTAAGAATTATGTAAAACTGTAATGCTTTTCCTATTGAAGAAAAGGTCAAAGCAAAAGCATCTGGACTCAGTTTTGAAGGTGAAGACGTTCGTCTCTAATTCTAAGATCAACTGTTAAGAGAGCTAAGCTTATATCTCTAGAGGGAGGGGTTTAACCTGAAACTAAACCTGATTGGACCAGTCACTATGGTCTCATAGTCGTTAGCTATGAAAGGACAGTGTGACTTCTGATGTGAGAGACGTTAAAGGCTCAGGTGAGTTCTTAGTGTCACTGTTCCATTCAGGTGCTGTTGTTGTTCTCGAGTGAAACTGTTTTGATTTAGGTTTAAAAACACTGTTGTAAATACTAGGCAACATGAATCTAAGGCCACCTCTTCTGTTCAGAGGGCTTTTTCCATTTTAACAAAAATGGGCTTCACACCTCTCTTAAACCATCTGTCCAAAATTCAAAC
This sequence comes from Perccottus glenii, assembly GCA_024416835.2. Classification (NCBI taxonomy): domain Eukaryota; kingdom Metazoa; phylum Chordata; class Actinopteri; order Gobiiformes; family Odontobutidae; genus Perccottus; species Perccottus glenii. The sequence continues at coordinate 83,480 of JALDQB020000150.1, read as the reverse complement.
ATTGCTGTCCTCAAAAAAATGCCCTTTCTCTTTGAGGTGGACAGCAGACTCGGCTCCAACAGGGATAATTTATGTAAACAAAGTACAACCTAAAACATGAAATAAGTTAACCTTTATTAAAGTCCCACTCAGGTGCTGTGTGAACACATTTTGATACTAGATTGTACTGGTGGGCCACTGTTGGTAGCACTGGTTTCAGTGCCTGCAAGTCATTGAATTTCCTTAGAGTAATTGGGCCGGAAAAAAGCGGACACACTGGAACTGTTCTTTGGGGATGCTGATTCGCTGATAAAGGTCCTCCCAGTCAGACTCAAACTCTAAGTTGTATCTAATTTTACCAGCTGACTGGTAGAGCTGACTGGTACTGGAGAGCTCTAAGGTCATGTACTGTGCCATTTCTATAAAATAAAAAGTGAATAGACCTCAATACAAAACAATAAACACAACTTAAACAAGTGGTTCTCAAAGTACCATCTCCTATGTATTAAAATAAGACCAAACAGAAAAAGGACAAAAACTGAACTAAACCTAAATTAGTTTAGAATTAAATAAGATCTAAACATGATCTAAATCAGGACTAAACTAAGAGTAAACCAAGACTAAACCCAGACTAATCTAGGACAAAACCAGGTCTAACTTGATTTTGTCCCATACTAAGCAGTCATCTGCACTTCAAATCAGACCATGGACGAAAGAACTGGAGTAACTTCATTTAAATTAAATCAGACCTGACTGAGTACTATCCTGCGTACCACCACGAGACCCAAACCACAGTTTGAGAACCACTGCCTTAGACAAGTTAAATAGTTTGCTTATGATTAGGAAAGGAAAAAAAATGCTGCTGAATGTTTTAATACAGTAAATGTTAAATTTACCAAATGGCCTTTAGCATTAGCAAAAACACTTCATACTTAATAACATTTAATAAAGTTTCTAACACATTATTACCACATTGTTCATAATTCATAAAAAAGACTGAAAAGGCCTTTACTGTACAGAAAGTGAAAAATATGAACAAACTTACCAGATGAATCAAATAGAACAGCTAATTCTTTACAACATGAGTTGAGCAGTGTTCTATGGCTAGAAAAATATTTCTGTTTCTTAACTTGTGGGTTGGAAGACAAGAGTTCCACTAAGTATCAGTTCTCAATCAATAACAGAGGAATAAATAGTGCCATCAAACAAAATGTATAAAGAGCTGTGAAATTTGAGGTACTGAACCTAGATTCAGACGTTTTAAAGATGAGTATGTCATAGAACTTGTGATTTAAATATAGTGTGTAGTCAATTCCACTTTATATGCAACTGTCAGCTGTTGAGTGAGTTGGCTGCTGTAATGTTATTCTGACCCTGAAATGTAGAGATTAAATATTGATGCTGTACAGCCATTTCTCTATTGTTTAATTATTTGTAGTGTCATACAAGTCTGTATGGGCAGGGACAAACAAAATATTAATAACAATTACTAAAAGTTTATATGTATGTATCTTGTTTCTCATCTAATCTCTGTAACATATTATTTTATGGCAAAAAAACTGTTTTTGTGTAAACCTGGTCTAGGTACTGTTTGTCATGTATACAGTATGTCAGCATCTAAACCACAAACTAACTTTAAAAAAGGTCTATGCATTTCTCACTATTACACTGCATTCCCCCGTAAGGCAAAAATGAAATTAAGAAAATTGTAAAGTGTCCCGTTTCCCCCAGAATATAACAGGAGGAACAAGACAGAAATAAGAAAAAGAATGACAGAATGTCCTATATTTACACTGGCCATATTTTTATAGACTCACATTTTCTGTCCTTCCTTGCGTTCGCCCAACATGGGACCACCGCCTTCACCCAGGATGGACGCCTCCACCTCATAGTGCACCACAAGGGCTTTCTCTGTGGGGTGGACATCTAGACTACCAGCAGTCACTTTGCTACAAAGGGAAAACACAGACAGTTAATAATAATACATTTTATTTAAAGGCACCTTTCACACACTCACGTTCACTGTACAATTTATTCATAGTAAAAACAAAACAACATTAAAATCAAACACAATATGCATTTCTAAACAGATGGGTTTAGAGACACAATTTGAAAATGAATAGCGAGTCAATTTGTCTGAGTTCAAGGGAGAGGGTTCCAAAGATGGGGGGCAGAGCAGCTGAATGCTCTAGATCCCATAGTGATGAGGCAGGCAGGGAGGAGAGTAAGATGGGGGGCAGAGGAGGACCGAAGAGAGGATGGGGACAGTTCAGAAAGGTTGGGAGGGGCCAGGTTATAGAGGGACTTGAAGGTGAGTAGAATTATTTTATATTGAATGCGGTGAGATATGGGGAGCCACTGGAGCTGCTGTAGAACCAGGGTGATGAGTGGAGGGGGTCCTGGTCATGATACAAGTTGTAGTTTGTAGAGTGTTTTCTGGGGGAGACCAAACAGGAGGGAGTTACAATAATCTAGTCATGATGTCATGAGACAATGAACCAAGATGGCAGTGGAACTGGGGGTCAAAGAAGGGCAGAGGACACTGATGTTGCATAGATGGAAATAAGCATACAATTTACAATTTGTTTTACAGTAGTAAAGTAGAGTACATTCTACAATACAGCAATTGAAATATGATTTGAACTACTCACAATAGATTCATGTCCATCACGCACCAAAAATGGGTTTTATAATTGTCATGAGTAAAGCCCATGTGTTTACACGTTGCTGTGTTGTCTGGAAACCACTATTTCCTGGATTAGGCTTTATCAAATTAAAAGCTCAAAGGCCTATGTGTCATATTGACCATATTTTAACTAGACGATAAATGTGTAAATAATTAAATTAAAGAATAAAACTTAGGAATGACAGTTTCCTTCAGACAGACACGCCCAGACCGCTATTTTTAAAGATCCGCTGTGTACAAGCTAGCTGCTGGGTGGCTAAATCTAACGGAGGTGGATAAAACAAGTCCTTGCATAAAACCCTGCTCATTTAAAAGGCATATAACCAGGACAAAATAAGGCACAGATTGTATTTAAATAGTTATAGGCATGTCTACATCCACGTAACCTAAATGCCAACGCCCCAGGTTTAAGTGCTAGCTAATGGTTGTAACCGAAACCCATTGAAAACTAATCTGCTAATATGTCTTGATGAGGATCACGACCTTTTTTGCCATTACGCACCATTATCTTTTATATGATTAAGTTTTGTTAGGTTGATATGTTAAATCCAAGCCATTTGTAATGTTCATTTTAAAACGACTTTAGTTTCGTCTCCTTACAATACACTACCACAAATACATAAACATGGCAATGTAGCAATTAGCGCGAGCTATCTAAGCGAATGACAGAAAATGCTCATGCTTACGCACTTTGTATATATTTTTTTACTAGACATTTCAAGCCATTTTACGTACTTGGTTGATTTGTGTTATGAATATTTGATTTTACAGTACAGTCAGTGATGTAACTAGGAGAGAAAGCTGACAGGAAAAGTGGTTAGCGTTAAAATACGCATTCAGCTAGCTTAACCTTACCGTTTGAGGTACCGTGCGTCATCCTGCATCTTCGTTTAATAAATGTTGCTCCGGATTTCAGAGTGATTTTAACGTGCTCACATAAAATTAATCCTTGAAATCACGACCACAAAAAAATCCGGGAGCTCTAACGCCAGAAAGCCGAAGAACTGCACTACCGCATTTTCTTCTTCTACTGTTTCAATGGCCTTTGACAGTTCCGGTTACAGATGCATTTCTGCCACCCTTAAAAATGGCTTTAACAGTTGTCATTTTTTGAGGAAGAGAAATAATTACACTTAGAACATAAACAAAATCGGTTGCAAACAAGCAAAATCTTTTATTGGTAAAAGCTTTTATTGGTGAGCAAGTTTCATCTCTTTTCCAAAAAACGCCATTTTAAAAGACTTTTAAATTGCATAGATAACATAATCCACAATCAAGCAAAAATACCTAAAATCTACACAATTACAACTTTTATAGCTTTCTAAGCACAGGGAGAAAAATGTTTACAGGAATTGACAAATATAACAATAACTGATCTGGGAATGGTTATTGGTTGTTGTTTCTTATAGCCTAGTTCACATTTAGCTAAATGGTAAGAAAATTGTTGAAAACTGCCCAGTTAAAGTTTGTTCTAAGAAAAATATTCTTTGAAAGAAACAACAATAATGGTAATAGATCACTACCAAATATCTCACTTTGTTTCCCTCTTTATTTCTTACTCGTTTATTCCACCTCTTCTGCCTTGTCTTGTTCATCGACACAAGCTGTGAACTCCTTCTCCGGCAACAGACCGTATTCGTTGAGAAATGCCTCTACATCGGTAGCATAAAACTCTTCATTGAAGTATTGAGTGACAGCCAGGAAATTACCCAGCAGCTCCCCTGCTTTGTACACCAACAGGGTCGGAAGCACCTGAAAAAAAAGTTTTAAAAATTTATATCTGAGGCCAAACTATAGAATGTAAAGATGGGTTGTTTTTGTTATCTATGGAGGACAATCTAAATATGTGTCCAGTGTGGGAAAGAATGAACATGACAATGCAGAAATTGGCTTTAGCTCTTAAAAGAAGGAATTCTACAAAAGCTTTCTATTTTCCCTGTATTGTGGTGGGACAACGATTGGGCACCTGATTTGTTTTAATAAGTTTAAATATCACATACATTTACATTTACATTTAATAATTTAGCTGACGCTTTTATCCAAAGCGACTTACATTGTTCTAATGTAATTACCAGTGTTACAGCCACTGGAGGCAAGGTGGGTTAAGTGTTTTGCCCAAGGACACAACGACAGTATGAACTGTGGGGAGAGCGGGAATCGAACCGCCTACCTTCCGGTTGAAAGGCGACCACTCTACCCACTGAGCTACTGCCGACCCCACAACTGTAGCCACAGCTGCCCTGGGGCAGACTGACAGAGACGTGGCAGCCATTTTGCGCCTACGGCCTCTCCGACCATCACCACATACATTCACTCAACATTCTTACACATTCATACGAGGCAAGGGGGGTTAAGTGTCTTGCCCAAGGACACAACGACAGTATGAACTGTGGGGAGAGCGGGAATCAAACCCACTACCTTCCGGTTGAAAGACGACTGCTTGATTATTTATAACTAATTATAGTATTATTTATAATGGCTTATCATTATATGAGGCTGCATTGTTTTAGAAATTTAAATAGTATTGTAATCATCACATTCTTAGTCACATAAACTGACCTCTGAGGAGAAGCGTTCGGCGGCTCCAGTAGCCACAGCATCAATCCGACAAAACTTCACAGTGGGATACTCAGCAGCCAGACAATCCAGACAGGAGTTCATCTGTTCACACCCTGAACACAACAAAACATACCAATTAATCAAACTATATTTAGATCGATGTCTTATCTCTTAAAAAGCCAAACCTTTGACTCCGTGCTGGTAAATGTGAACCATCACTAAAGTCAACCGGTGTTCCTTCTCTATGACCTCCAGAAAAGCCTCTCCGCTGTCCAGTTCGTGGACCATTTCAAACTTGGGCCCAAAGCTGAGACGCTCGTGCATTTCCTGCATGCACTGCTTTCGGTATCGCTTCAGGCTGTGCTCGTCCTCATCTTGGATCATCTCGTACTCCTGCAAACTCATCTGTATGAAAAGGAATTAGGTGTGTATCCCATTTTGCATTGTGTTACAGTTATTGCTTTTTTTTTTAAAACACAATCTTCTTCTTTTGTGAGGATGCTCAATTGATAAAATTGACATTTATTGTTGTGTTAGTCCACCTTTCTGTTGCCTCTGTCGTCATCTCGTGGAGTGGACATCTGTCGGAGCAGTTCCCTCTTCTTCTGAGGGACAGTCTGGTCCAAGTTGTCCAGCTTAAACCTTCGCCAGTCGGTAATTACACCTTTTGGACCTGCACACAAAGATGACACTTTACATAACCTTAGGAAGAACATTGTTAAGTAAACTTAATGTATATGTAAAATGGTAAGTAACAATCTAAAAGCCATTGAGACCATTTCCAATAACAATGCCACAGTTTGTGTATATGTACGGTAAATATACCAGAGGACGATGTCGGAGTTGGAGGAACATAAAATGTTACTAAATTGTAATGTAACGTGAAAATTATAATATGCCTGTGCATAAACTAATGAATCATCTACTATTTTGTCTGACACCAAAACCTGATGTCACTCAAAATTGCATATGTGCTTTTAGTCAGCAACATTGATAAATTAAGAGGGACATCACAGCTCAGGATGTGTGGGTCCCTTCTCCTGGGATTAATGCCATAGTCTATTGAAGTCTTGATGGATGTGTTCCATTTTTGTGTTAAATTGTTTTCACTCAATTGTACCTTTCAAAACCAATTTAGTAGTATTTTCTAATGCCTCTTGACGTAAAGCTCTTACCAGTGTAATTGGAAGGTAAGTCCTGCTCCTCCTGGATCGGGTCAGACATCTTAATAATTACCTACAAAAAAGAGGAATAACTAACTGTAGAGCTTTGTCTGGAGCTGCACTGAACTACCTGTAGCATACAAACGGTCCTCACTGCTGTCAGGGACACAGTTTAAATCTGATGAATTATGAGATTATGTTCAGATTAATGCTCAGTAGCCTGACATGCACCTGCCTGGGACGGATTAGTATGATGTCATTTATGTTCTTCCTTTAGCTATCTTACAAGTCAACCAAGAATATTAAACTAACCAGATCAAGGTGACTATGTAATGACTGAAGAAATGAACTCTACTAACTATAATTTCACAAAATGTATGGTGTGCAGGTGTAGTATTTGGTCACTGGAAAACCTCTCAATGAATGCTCAGACTATCAACATGAAGAAAATATTGCACTCTTCTTTTACAATAGCCATAACAATGTAAGATAAAGAGCTTTGTGTAAATTCTGTCCTTCTTCTAATGATTGAAAAGCTATAATGTGTTACCTTTTAGCATCTTTATTAAGGTTTATTGTTGGTGTTTTTGCTTCTGCACCCACTACTGTGCGTTCACATCTTATGAACAAGCTGGAGCCAGAACAGATCAAATAAAGATCAAATAAAGGCCAAAATAAATAGCTCTGCTGAGCTCTGGGCCAATGCTATTATCAAAACTGATCACGGGTCTTGTTAACAATCTACGGTCTACGATTTTGTGTTTTCCCAAAACTAACATTTAATCAGAGGGTCCCATTTCCTTTGTAAGTCATTACATTTAAAAAGCAAAAAAACAGTCTAGAACTTTCTCTGCTCAAGACTCAAAAAGACATTAAATTTAGCCAAGTGAAGACGACAGATCTGGATGTAGGGTGTAAATAGTTCACTGTAACAAACACACTGATTTGGTATATCCACATTTAGAACTGTGTAAATCATGCCACATGACCTGACCTGAGGGTCATGACCTGAGGACTGTTCCATGTTGTCATTTCTGTTCCATTAAACAGGCTCATCCTGAAACTTCTGCAGGCAGCTCAGCCTGGTCCGCAGCAGGTTTAAGATCAGTCTAAGCCCAAACATTTGGAGAATCACAGAGCTTTAATCACAAATGTACATTTGTAAAAGCCCTCATGTTAGGTCTGTCTCTCTAATGTTGAATCATAATAATTAACTTTACTAACGACTAGAACCATCAAATAAATATTTAACCAAATTAAAAATTACAATATACAGCTCTGGAAAAAAATAAGAGACCACTGCAATTTTTTCTATCAATCAGCTTCTCTACAAGTATTGAAACCATTCCAATGTCTGTTGAATTCCAACACAGGCACACCTCATTCTACTGATGAGGCGATCACCTGAACCAAATCTTATTTAATAAGGAAAAGTAAAAAAAAAAAAAAAAAAAAAAAACACTTCTGTTGTCATCACTTTCCTCTTGCAAATAAATGCTCTAAATTACATTTTTATATTTTATATATTTTTATTTGGAATTTGGGAAAAATGTTGTCAGTAGTTTACAGAATAAAACAAAATGTTAATTTTACCCAAACACATACCTATAAATAGTAAAACCAGAGAAACTGATAATTCAGCAGTAGTTTCTTAATTTTTCCTTTCCTTTCCTTACTTTGGTGTGTTTAATTAAATGTGTTTAATTCAGTAAGAGATAATTATCTTAGTGCTCTCATTCACTGTGACTGTTCACAGTTGAATGCTCCGTCTCTGAAGTGAAATGCAGCGTATTTTTGTGTTTCCTCGCGGTAGTTTTTTATTGAGGCTCAATTGAATCAATGCTCAACTTCAATGTTCTGCCGATGCACAGTGTAATCTTCTCTTATCAAGTGAGACTGGAGTGAGACTGGTTCATAACCCAGAGTGGTCCTTATAGAACAGACTAAGCCTCGACCTCTATGTTTACACTAATGCAAGTTTGAATTCAAGCTGTAAAATCACACAATCTTTTGAAAAGGTTTGATGGAAAGATCTCAGTTTGAGATCACACTTTGAGGTGTCTGGGGGATGGCTGGTGAACAGTGCTCAGTGTAGGTGGGGTCATTTAAATATTAATATTGGTAACTTTGAGTCTTTGGCCAGTCATCAACAGGGTACCTGAATTGTCGTGTCATTAAACATGAGTATTTCACAGTATGACATTCATGTATGAATGTCATTTATTATTATTTCTCTTGTGTCACGTTAACTACAGCACATAAACCTGCCTATCCTTTCTTTATTGTCATCTAACAATATGTTTATACTGCTAAAGATAGGATGCAGATATGATAGGGAAACAAGGTCAAGTACATGATACAACCTTTATTTAAAGTAGCCCTGCCTAACTTTTAGCCCAAAAATATATATTCTGCAAATGATTTTGTCGGTTCTTAGTCATCGGATCGGTAGAGTCATCTCAGCTGGACACTTGGACGAGGGCATATCTCCAGAAATAAATGAGTGAGGCTCTACCAAACAACGCTCAAAATCAAGAAAACAGGCCAATACACCGGACCCTCATTCATCACTGACGCATCAACATGACCCGACAGATCCAGATAAGGCTACCAAATCTTTACAAAGGTGCTATATCCTTTTCTGAGGCTGTCTGGAATCCTTTCTCAGGGCACACAACTGTTCATTTCCAAATACCACTTGGTAAAGAGCAGAGGTGTTATAAGAATTCTATATGTCTAAAAGAATTCTATATCCTTATATTATCCAGAGAGACACGGAGACAGATTATATTATAAAAAGCGAAAGGCCAGGTTTTATTCCTTGCAAGGGAAGCAAATTACACAGATACAACAAAGGTACATCGTGCGTTTTGCTTCCAGAGGTAAGCAAAACATTACATTTTATATCACTAAAGTGGGGGCTGTCAGTGGGAGGTGTATCTTGCATACACCCTCCCCTCAAGGCCCCAGCTCCAGGCTCCAGGTGCAGAAGTCCTCCGGCAAGCCATGTCTTTAGCTATGTCTACACCATGCTTGGAATAACATGGAGGACATAACATGATTTGACATGACCTGTAGAGAACTATGAGCACCAACTAACTATAAACAATATACACAATTATAAGAATAAAATTCTTATAACATTCCCCCCTCTTTATGCTGATAACAATTAGCATAAACAACCTACTAGCTTGATTTTGAGTTTTAAACTATGACAGAAGCGAAAACCCAGCAGGGCGTTGACCTAGCCAGAAGAACATTTTGACCCATTGGTAAAATGACCTAAAGCTGGGAAAAACTCTTCTATCCACCCCTTGCCCCAAAGGCGGTGACAAAACACAAACATCAAGCATCAAACGTATGTAATCACTTCAAATGATTAACTTACAACACATGTCAAAACAAACACAACAAATGATTATAATGGATATGTTTCAAATCAAATGGGAACCCACAGAGTAATGCACTGATTCTTCAAAGTCAAATTCTTTAAAGTCCATAAATCATAAATGTCCATAAATCATAAATCAAAACACAGTGTCACTCCAAAATAAAGTAGAAAAATATGCCAGAGGTTGAGCTGGTCAACCCATTGGACTCAGATCTCTGGCCTGTCCCTGCCTGTCCATTTCTGTCCCTGTAACGAAAAGAAAAACACATGGAGTGAGACTAATGCACATTCATAATGATTAAAATCAATTCTCTTCAGCATAATCAATAAAATGAACCATACGGCCCTTAGGTCTGTAGTATGATCCGTCCTGGAGCTGTTGTCCCGTTGGTGTCCATGCAAACAATAACGTCCCTCAGATATCAAAGTGTTCATCTGAGGTCAAAGCCTTGACCTTAGTCGTTTGGCAGGTGCATGTCCAGGAATGTTGACCCAGAAATGGTCACATTCATCAATCTCACCAACAAGCTCCGGTACATGGAAAGCAACATAAACAAAAGTTATTAGACATGGAAGTGCAACAACAAGTACATGTACTGTATCTCAATACAGATTCTAAAACCCCAGTAAATCTTCCAAATATGTTTTAAAACCAGGTCAAAATTAATTTCTCTATTCCAAAATTAATTTCTCTAATTCCTCTGTTAGAGTTTGAAGTCCTTTCTCAAAGACTTTAGTTCTGCTGTAACTAGTCCTGTGTTACTTTGGAGGAAATCCTTTTGTAGATCCCCCCTTTTCAGCTAAAAGCATGCTCAGTGCTATTTTGTTCTGTCCAGTCCTTGGACCAGTTTTCTCTCATTTCCAGTTTTAATTAACAGTTACAGCATCTCTCGTGTAATTCATAAACCTTTGTTGTTTATAAATATACTTAATTTAATCCACATTTTCATAAATTGTCCCAAATGGTAAACATTCAAATCCTAATGCTAATTTAATTTTAGCCTTATATTCATTAAGGACACCTTCAAGGACACCTCTGTCGTGATGTAAATGGGGCTCTCAAATGAACCTGAGGGAGCTGCTGTTTGGCTCCTAAAGTGTGAGTTTCCACTCCCGATGTTCTCCGTCACATTGTATGTGAACACAAATAAAACGAGGATCCTTTAAGGACGCATGTTTCCGGTCAGCAGGCAACGCTGGTCTAATGGTCTTACTTTCACAAAAACTCCAGACTTCTGCTTTGCACTGCACCTGTCCCTGATCTCTACGTTTGTCAAGTTCAGAGTGATGTCACAGGAAGTCATGTGACCCCGTCACTAGCCCTGCTCACAGGTGTGCTTCCTTCACAGGTGTAAACCAAGATGATATAAGTTCAAAGAACTATGTTAATATTAGCTCTTACTGGTGTGGCTATATTAATTTTCAAAACTCCTTTTCTGAACTGGTATACTTGTTGTAGTTGGCTTCCATCCAAATAAAGAACAAACAAACAAATCAAAACGTTATCTGACATTATAGACCCATAGAAAGTGCCTCCTAGGTTTTCGTCAAACGAAACCATAAAACCCTTAAAATGATCAAACCATAAAATTGAAACAGCAGATAAACCCTGTTTCCACAGATATGGTCTGCTGGAAATCTACTTTAATCTGAAAAGGTTTAATCAGACTAAACAGTTCTTCTCCAGAAAAGTCCTGTCAACTTTCTTTATTTCATTATTTGATTTAAACTTTTATCTGTATTAAACACTGTTGTTTCAGCCTCATGCTAACCATTCGGTTAACCAAGCATCCCTTCAGCACTTTAACACAGTTTTGTTTAAACCTTCATCTCCCCCCTTTTTGAGACGTGGTACAACCATGGCTCAAAATTAAAAAAAAAAATGAAACAAAAATGAAAAAAAAATCAAAAATAAAATCAAAACAGATTGTTTTTTTTAATTACCACCTTAAATTGTTATTTCATTAATTAGCATTTCTAATTATTCATCTTCTTTATGTTTTCCCAAATAGCATCACTTTTGTTTATGTTATATTTAAAACTTAACTTTGTTTAGTTCAGTTTTAATTTTTTAGTTACCATTAGTTGTAGGTCTTTACCTGTAACTGTAATTGGTATCATCCACAATTAGATAAATTTTAACTCAGTTGATGCAAACATAAATAATTTATATAGATCAGAACTTGTTTCTCATGATCTATTTTCACAAACCTTTAAACATTCACCTTCAATTCACAATTTATTTCACATGTTCTTTTTTTTTTTTTTAATTAGAATATTCTCAAAATATTGTTTAATTTACCTCAAATTACTTTCTTTAGAAAGAAAACACATTTTTCTCTTACTTCAAAACAAAATTTCTTAATCACCCTTAGGTTCAGACCCCCCCCCTCTGGGGTTAAACCAGTAACAGCAGCATGTCTTGAACACACCACAAAGCCTCTGCTCTGTTCACTCTGCTTTCCTCCAAAACACCATCACCTTTGTGATTGTCGTTTAAATAAAATTTCTTCAGGATCTTGTTCAGTATAGATTTGTTCTATACTGTCTCTGTAAAACTCAGTTTTACCACCAGGTGCTAAATACAATAAACCAGTTTGTTTTTGTATTTTTCCCATATTAATTTAAACGTAACATAAAAACGTTTTATCAATTACTATTTTCATGTTTCCATTAATTTATCATTCAGATGCCACATAAAGAATTCACCTCACTCAATGTTAAACAGAAACTTTAAACATCAAGTGTAAAATTAAAATAACGTGTCTCTCTTTCTTTATTCAAATTCACCAAAATTGTAATCAGTAATTATCATTACTGTTCATTCAATAAAATGTATCATCTCAACCTCTTTTTATTCTCTTTTTCTTTATTCAAATTCACCAAAATTGTAATCAGTAATTATCATTACTGTTCATTCAATAAAATGTATCATCTCAACCTCTTTTTATTCTCTTTTTCTTTAGGTTACAAAGACCCAAAGTTTGTCCAAACCCAAAACCAAAACAACGTCTAACGTCTGTTCAAAAGGACCTTGTGTTAGTCCCAGTACTCCAAAAAAAAAAATTCTTAAATCACTTCGAACAGTGATTAAACCCAGCGAGCCATTGGCATAAGCTCTTAAACTTTAACAATTCACCTTGTTAGTTTAACAATTATCTTGTATTCATTTCAATTTCTCATTAACTTTAAATTTTCCAAATAAAACCTTTAAGATCGTTTTAACAGTTTGAACTGTTTTAACATAGATATGTTTTTAATCACCAAAACCAGATTACCAATTTACATTACAGTTTAAATCTTTATTGCATAGATCACACTATACCTTAATTATAAAGTACCAAAATAAATAATGAGTATTATTTATTTTGAACTATCTTCATTTCAATTTTCCAATTACTTAAACTTTAAGGTTTTCTTCTCCAAAACATATTCAATCTCATTCATTCAATTGTTTAGTTTACCAAATCATGTTTCATAGATTCAATAAAACTCAAATGTGGACTTTATTCATATCAACAGACCTGTCAGAAGGTCAAACAGTTTTCATAATTAAGTATCATAAACTTTATTTAACACATTAGTTCAGTGCAATCTGTTTCTGTCACTGACATTTCTAACTCTATATCTTTCTCAACATTAAAAGTTTGTTTAATGTAAAGGCTCCCACCATGTCTGTGGAGCTAAAAAAAAAAAACCCAAAACAAAACATTTCTCGCTCTTGGGAGCAAAAAGGAGGGTGCTGTGAAGCCCCTGTTACATTGACTTACATAGAATGTTATCTGGTGTTTAAACATTCCTTGAATCCAAAACAGTGGTTGCTTTGAATCCACTTTCTCCATTTTCACACTTTGTTAGAACCAAACCAGAGAAATACATAAATGTTTATTTCCTTTACTTAGGTTCTGTTAACCGTGTTTTCTTTTAAATATGAGCTTATGGCCCATAACTATAAAGTTATATTATCTTTATAAACTTACTCTGCGCAATTCAATTTTAAGACGCATATTTTAAATTCTTCCAATTACAAAGTAATCATTTTCATTCTTTTATTGGCGTTATACCGTGTTTGAACCACACTGATATTAAGGACCTCTATTAGTTCTCGTACTAATAGATACACAACATTGTTTAGCAAAACATCAATCACTAATTCTATTTTAGATCCAAGTGTTGGACCTTTAACTTCTTTAAACCTTTAATGTTCACATTTCTATGTCACATTAAATTCAAAACCAACTCTGTTCTTTAACAGAATACTCATTATTTTCTCTCATAAACCAAAATCACATTCTCCTCTGTAGATGTGTGTCTCATGTGTCCGTGTTTTTGTCTATGTGTCTGTATTTACATGTGTTTATGTGTGTGCCGTTACATGTGTCTTTATGTGTTTATGTACCTGACCTGTTAGTTGAATCGGTCAGTTCATGAGGTCATTCTCCTCGTCTCTCGTCTGGACCCAGTTTCGACCTCCTCCTCCTCCTCTCAGTGCCCTCCCGTCTGTCACGCCCACCTCCACCTCGCTCTCGTCTCCATGGCAATTGTGCATTTTTCCTCAGAGAAATACATTACATTCATATTAATTTCAAGTTTCATCCAATTTGCAAACACACTTTACAAATACCTTTTTGGTCAATCTCAATAGATCAAAATTTAAAACAAATAAACGATTGTCTGAATTCGTTTATCTTACCGCTTCCGTGTTTGCTGCTGCTGGTAACTGTGCGTTTTTTTTCCTTTTTTCTCAGCCGAAAATCCGCAGGTGGGAGGTGGGGTGCAGAGGAAGTTTTGGAGAGAGCACTGTTTTCCGGAGAGAGGGAGGAAGCCGATACCTAGAGGCTCCCAAAACATTTAAACAAAATACAAATGATTAGTGTTTTCAAAATCTCTTCTCTGTTTCTGTTTTTTTCCTCACATTAGAAAAATAGCTTATGGAAGCTACCTTTCTCTCTCATGTTGTTCAAACTTTCTCTAAACAAAAACATTACTTTTGTTTTGATTCACAACATTAGTTTCATTCTTCATTCAACAATGGCCCATTCATAACACATTTATTCTCTCAAACACACCTTTATCTTTAACTTTTTAGGTCAACAATTCTCAGTATAAGCCCCGTCACTTTCAGTGGGCTTTTTCCTTTTTCTCTCACTCACCGCGTCACCAGCAGTGAACATTTTTCAGCAAAAGCTCTCGTGGGCTTTTTTTTAAAATCACCGCTTCACATGCAGTGAACATTTTTCAGCATAAGCCTGTCACTATCTAGCGGGCTTTTAAAATCTCATTTCTCATCTGCAGGAATCAATTCTACGTAGGCAGGCCTTTTTATAGTCACATTGACTTCGGACTCATTCATCTCACCCGTTAAGATTTTACATGTAGGTTCTCGATAATGGTCAATACTCGAGTTTTCCTGTGCGTCCAACGCACCATTAAAACCAACAATACTAGCTATGCAAGGCAGTTCGATTGTGGCGTATTACGATACGTGATTATTAATCTAAGATAAATTCCTGTGCTCTCTAGACAAGCTCTTTAGACCTCATACTCCTTCTTGTAATCAGGTGAACTATCTAGTGCCATAGAGTCCCGCCCTTGTCACGGCCAAATGAACTAAACGCGCGGGTCCGTTTCAAGAAACACCTGAAGACTTACAAAGCATAAGGTATCTATCAAACTAAAATCTAGCAAGACAACAAGCTTTAACACAGATTAACATCAGAATATCCCGTTTAAAACCTCACCCTTTAAGATTTTACATGTAGGTTCTTGATCAAAAACACATACTTTTTCAGCTTTAAACCTCACCCTTAGATTTTACATTTGGGTTCTCGATAAGCGGATCTCACCCCTAGATGACATTTAGGTTCTCGATCTTTCAGCGTTTAAGAATCTCATATGCTGGCCAACTTCATGGAAAAACATCAACTAATGATGTAAAGTACATGCAGCCCGCTCAACATATGTCAGATTTCCAAAACTAGCTACTTCCGGAAGCTTTGGTAATTACAAACTCACACACACACACCAAAAATAAATTAAACAGCTGTTTACCTGAATTTTCAGTCCAATAGTCCAGTTGTTCCGCAGCTAGACTGTCTGTTCTGTTCTCTCGTCTCTCTGCTCTTCTCTTTTTTCAGTCCAGATTTCGTCATCGTGTTCACACACACAGAGAGGGGATATCTGGCCCTTTACTGCTAAATAGCACAGCTTGGGACTTACAAGAAATGCTTTGTTTTGCATTTCTCCGTGCACGTCAGTTCACCTCTTTGCATGAGAAACCACGAATATTGAAATCCGGGTCACGGCACCAAATGTTATAAGAATTCTATATGTCCAAAAGAATTCTATATCCTTATATTATCCAGAGAGACACGGAGACAGATTATATTATAAAAAGCGAAAGGCCAGGTTTTATTCCTTGCAAGGGAAGCAAATTACACAGATACAACAAAGGTACATCGTGCGTTTTGCTTCCAGAGGTAAGCAAAACATTACATTTTATATCACTAAAGTGGGGGCTGTCAGTGGGAGGTGTATCTTGCATACACCCTCCCCTCAAGGCCCCAGCTCCAGGCTCCAGGTGCAGAAGTCCTCCGGCAAGCCATGTCTTTAGCTATGTCTACACCATGCTTGGAATAACATGGAGGACATAACATGATTTGACATGACCTGTAGAGAACTATGAGCACCAACTAACTATAAACAATATACACAATTATAAGAATAAAATTCTTATAACAAGAGGAAAATTGGACTTCCATGTCACAGTGACACAGTGATACAATGTGACACATTACTGTATTTCTTCATAAATTATAGTTCTTTTTTTTCTGATA
Source organism: Perccottus glenii (assembly GCA_024416835.2). Lineage (NCBI taxonomy): Eukaryota > Metazoa > Chordata > Actinopteri > Gobiiformes > Odontobutidae > Perccottus > Perccottus glenii. Next base: position 66,866 of record JALDQB020000150.1, on the reverse strand, counting down.
ATGCTGATAAAGCCTTGCAATAAACTCTACCAATGTGGGATGTATTCTGTTAATGTTGCATAAAAAACTGCATGAGTAGCATTAGTAATGTTGTTTTGATCTACTCCCAGAAATGAATTCTGATTGTTGCAGGAGACGACGAAAGTGTGAGAATATGTGACATTGTGAAACAGAAATGGGTGTGAGTTCAAAGCTCATGAAACCAGGTGCATTTAGTGCACATCTAATTCTCTTTTATACTAACCCTTTGTACTCGAGCCTGTTTTTTGGTGTCAGCTCGAAAAGTCCACAGTAAAATGACTATATCTTGGCAACTACAAGTTGCCAACACATCCCAAATGTAGCGTATGAGAGTATGTTCATAAACATATACCAGATTAATTTTAATAATTCATTTTGATATTAATATTAATTTATTAAAATGAATTTCTGATTAAAAGGGGCACCACCCTGGTTTTAACAGGTCCAGAGAAACTGTTTAATCTAGTCTCATTAATCTTAAAGGAAGAGAATTCTATTGTTTTCGAACATTTCTTAATATAAACAAAGAAACATTAATGTCTTTTATGGGGTTTTATTAAAAATCACACAGATCTAACACAGGTATAAGGATAACTAACATTGGAACAGGGAAGGAATTAGAAACAATACACAGGAACGAACAAAAGATTAAATACAGAGGTAAATATTTGCTTTCAGGTGGTTTGTGAACCAAAGGAATGTTTAGGCCTGTTAAACTAGATGATGGGATTTAACCAAAGGGGCTTTTAACGGAAAAGGGAGTGGCGATTTTGGGCAGAGGACATTTTAACGACGCCAAGGCTGTTGTGTCACGTGCGGACTTACTGAGGGGCTGGCTCGGTCCGGTGGGTCGCTATCAGCGGTCCGGGCGTCCGGAATGTTCTCCAGAAAGTTCGTCTGATGGAGCGTTCCCCACCAAAGGATGCCGTCGCGTACGCGTCTCGTCCAGAGGGTTTGCAGCCCGGTGTAGAGAGAGGTGTCCGGTTGTTGCCCCAAAATACCTGGGCCTCCGTGTACCGTTAAAAGTCTACGGTTATACAAGTCATTGCAGTGTCCATGAAAAGAGTTCTTAGCTGTTTTCTGGTTAAAACTTGCTTCTGCGCGCGCTCCTTTGGGAAAGGAGCAGGCGCTTTAGCAGGCAAAGTCTTAGAACAAAAGTTTACTCGTGCTACACGAGGCTCAAGCTTTAGCCATGGTGGAATTTAACGGTCCTGATGAACCGTAGACGCAGGGGTCAAGAGGCGAGAGCAGAAGAGGGTTTGTTTTGGCTCGCAGCCAGCTTTTATTGACTGAGCCGGGGGGCACTCTTCCGGCGGAAGAGGAAGTTGGCGGAAGAGGAAGTTGTTTGGGAACGTCTAAACTACAGTTTTAACTAAAGTTTTTTTTAAACATTCCTTTTGTTTCAACCCATTCTCATAACACATAACAAACATTTATATTTGCAGGATTATACAAAGAAAAGTCGAGTTCTATGAATATGTAGAATATTGTTGAAACATTAATTACATTTCATTTAAAACAAAACGGAAACCATAAACCATAAAGGGAGTTATTTGGTCACAACTCCGTGTCCTGGAAAAGAACAGTATAAACAACACAATATCAAAAATACATTTTCCTTTAATGTAAGAATTACGAAATTGTCTTTTGATGATTGGATAGAGTCATTTGTTCATTTGACCACCAGGGGCGGTCTTTGATCATTCTTGGATGTAAGAACATTTCTTGTCCATAAATTACTTTGGCCATACTTTTATCTGAAAGAAAACAGTGTTAAATTTGAGGCTTTCAGATACAGGCTTGTCTCTGAAGGCCTATGGCAGTGGCAAAAAGGCAGGACAGTTAATCCGTGGGGATTCCAATGGTGGTTCTGCTACACGTGGCAAACCATCAATCATGATACAGCGCTCGCTCTGTTTTGAACTTGGTCTGGTAACTCTGGTTACCGCTTATTTAGTGCGTCAGTGCAACAGCATATCATTCTGAGAGTGCCGATTGTCTTCACTCTTCATTAGGATGGAAGTATCACAAACTCCTGAATCTAAAGTGCCAGTGCCACAACATCCGTGGCCTTATTTATGTGTTATTTTGAAGTCGTTGAAAAGAAAAATGAGTCCTTCATTTTTAACTGCCTTCTTTGTCTGCCTCGGAACTGTAACATTTCTTTGTACTGGAATTCTCCTTCCAATCTTAGGAAACACATTGAGGTAAGCCATTTTCATTCTGGTGGTCATTTTTATTGAGTAATCTAACAGTATCTCGCACCATTGTGTTTAAGTTAACGTTAGTTCGCTGTTTCACCAACATTTGTAGTATTTATTTTAAACTGAGTGATTCGATTGTGAAATGACAGTCGATTGATGTTAACACTTTTGGTAGAATATAAATTAAATTTTGACTAGTTTTATTTGCAGCTTATGATGCTAAACAGTTGAAAGGTGGAGTGGAGTGCTGCTTATAAACCGAGATTGTTCTTTTCAAAAGTTCAGCTTCCAAAGACTGAGGTACAGAGCCCTGCACATGGCATGCAAGAAAAAAATATTGTGCACGATTTAACATTACTGTGTTTTCCCCCAGACTGATTTACTAAAACGTGCGCTGTATTACTATTACTATTTCGCTTCCTCAATTTACAAATTATGTGCATGATTTTGAAACTCAAGGGAACAAATTAGTAAATCGTGCGCACGATTTAGCTTATTTTTTTGCATGTCACGTCTGAGGCTCCGTAGTGATCTACTTTAAGAATAATTTTTAAATATGTCACTAGATTTATTGAAATCAATTACATTTATGACATGCAAAAAGCATATTAAATTATTTTAAGCAAGAGACTGACAAAAATTATAAGGGCATTATAGCCATAATAAATGGGCGGCGGTAGCTCAGTGGTAGAGCGGCCATCCTCCAACCGGAAGGTAGTAGGATCGATTCCCGCTCGCCCCACAGTTCATACTGTCATTGTGTCCTTGGGCAAGACACTTAACCCACCTTGCCTCCAGTGACTGTAACACTGGTAATGTAATGTAATGTAAGTCGCTTTGGATAAAAGCGTCTGCTAAATGAATAAATGTAAATGTAAATGATAGTACTTGGATACTTAAGTACATTTGAAGGCAAATACTTTTGTACTTTTACTCAAGTGAAAGCTAAAAGGGAGTACTTTGGATTTTACTGAAGTAATATTTTACCTAGTGTATCTGTACTTAACCTCAAGTACTTGGTTTGTGTACTTCGTCCACCACTGCTGTTGTCAAGCAGCTGATAGTTTCGGTTTATTCAGATATCTGAGTTCAGCCACACGCAAGACACAAGCAATCTCCTTTTATACCTTTTAACAAACATCTGTTATACATCAATTGTCATTCCTTTTATGGTGGGACACAGAAGCGGTTTTCTGTTAACCTGACCTCTGACCTATCCCCTACGGTCATAAAACCCTATTTCTTATAGAAATAGGTTTTCTGAAAGAAACAGAGAGGAAAGAGGCTCCAGAGTTTATTAACCTGGGGTCACGTTCTAGGACCTATGTCTTTCCCATGGTAGATCAATCAGTTTGTTCCCTGGGGTCATATACCACAACCTTTGCCCACAGTCAGGATAAAAGCATACATTTACTACTGACATAAAAATACATGCTATTAAGTACATATTAGACAAGCAAAACTATTGAGCACTTATTCATGCATAATGAATTAGCCAATGAGAAGTTGCAGTTCGAACTGGTTAATTCTCAAATACATTTGCAAGACAAAGTAAAGTATGTAAACCTTTTGGAATTTCATGGTGTTCTAAATATATTTGTCTTAAAATGTTATGTGATCTTTATCTAAGTCAAGAGTATTGACAAAATTAATGTGTTACACAAAAAAATTACACAAAATAATTCTGATCTTTCATGTCTTTATTGAACACACTCATTCAACATTCAAAGTGGCAGTGGAAAAAGTTGACCCACCCTTGGAAGCAATAACGTCAACCAGGCGCTTCCTGTAGCTGTGGATCAGACCTGCACAGGAGGAAGAATTTTAGCCCAGGAAGGGGACTGAGAGAATAAAGCAGGACCCCCCATCCATACATTTAGAAAAGGTAATAGCACACTAACAGAGGTACAATGTTAAGACATCAAAGTGTCACAGCTTGAGCATTGTCCAGACTTGATTGTGTACATGTACCCTTATGAAAAGAGAGAGAGAAGAACTTTATTGTCCCCGTGGGGCAATTGGGTTTGCGGCGCAGTCTCAAGGCACTACATGACAACATATAACAAAAACAATACGATGCATTACAAAACACTATAATACATACATACAAATAAAAATACCATTGGGTCTAACCCTGCCAGCTGGACAGATAGCTTATTTTAAATGATTTAACGCCTTAATGGCTTGTGGTACAAAAGAAAATTTTGATCTGTTCTTGGTCATAAGAGGTTGGCAGAAACGACGCCTAGATGGTAATAAATGAAAATGGGATGCTAATGGGTGTGTGTGATCGCATACAATGTTATTGGCTTTTTTCAACATTCTGTCCATGTAAATGTGTTCGATGCTTGGTAATGTTATCCCAAGTAGCTTGCTAGCAGTAGTGACTGTTTTTCTAATTATGTTTTTCTGTGCTTGTGTGGCATTTCCGAACCAACAAATGATACAGCACGTTAAAACACTTTCAATAAAAGCAGTATAAAACATCTGAAGCATTTTGTTATTGACATTAAAAACAAACAGTTTCTTTAGGAAATACATTCTTTGCTGTGACTTAGTGTGCAAAAGATCAGTCCAAGAGTCCCATTTAAGTTTGTTGTCCAGTACAATGCCAAGATATTTATAGTTTGTAATGACCTGAATGATCTCCCCATTGATGAAAGTATCGGTTTTTTGCTGTGACTTTCTAAAATCTATGGACATTTCTTTGGTCTTTGTGGTATTTAGAATTAAGTGTGACTTATTGCACCATTCTAAAAAAGAATCTAAAACTAAAACTGGCCCATGATCTACCTCCCCATCCTGTAGCAGACTCACAAGAGCTGTGTCATCCGCATATTTAATAAGATGCCTGTTTTGAAAAGTGCTAGTGCATGAATTTGTATATAAAATAAATAATAAAGGAGATAAAACACATCCTTGTGGAGAGCCTATATATGTTATCTTCACATCAGACAGAAACGAACCCACTCTAACACGCTGGACTCTACTGGTAAGGAAATCCATGATCCAATAAATAATACCTGTGTTAAGAGAGAATTCACTGGCTAAAATTTCTGCAAGTATCTTGGGTTGCATGGTGTTAAAAGCAGATGAAAAGTCCACAAATAAAATCTTAGCATGAGTCTTTGGTTTCTCAAGATGTGCATTAATGTCAGAATTGCATCGTCCACCCCCCTGGAGGACTGATAAGCAAATTGCAAGGGGTCCATAAGATGGTGAGTTTGTGATATAATGTACCGCTTAACCAGGCGTTCCAGGCACTTCATAACTAATGATGTCAATGCAATTGGCCTGAAATCATTTAACTCTGTGGGTCTTGGCAGTTTTTGCACAGGTACAATGGTAGATGTTTTCCACAGGATGGGGACTTCACAGAGATTAAGAGAAGAATTAAAAATGTCAGTGAACACAGGTGCTAACTGTTCTGCACAGTGCTTCAGGATATTACCACAGATTTTGTCAGGGCCAGGGCTTTTTCGTGGATTACAATGTCTAAAAAAGTGAAAGACATCCAATTGTCTGATATTTAATACAGATGCAGAAACAGAGGATGTAGGGGGCAGCACCGCTTCAGCACCGCTGTCACCCTCAAAACGACAGAAGAAGGCGTTAAGCTGGTTTGCCCTTTCCAGTCCCTCACCTCCATACATAATCAGGGAAGGATTCCCCCTGCCCTTGTGGGGGACATTGGTCATGGTCTTAATTTCCTGCCATGCCTCACGAGAATTGCCTGACACCAGGGTTGCCTCAATCTTCTGTCTGTACCTGTACTTATCCAGCTTTATTTGTCTTTTAATCTGTCTTTGATTGTCCCTTTTAACTATATCATCCTGATTCCTGTATGCATTTTTCTTTTCAATTATAAGATGCTTTAATTTATTGGAGATCCAGGGCTTGTCATTTGGAAATACTTTAATGGTTTTTATTGGAATGACTGAGTCTACACAGAAATTGATGTATTCAGATATTGTTTCCACTTGTTCATTTATATCAGGGCATTTAAAGATGTCCCAATTTGTGCAATCAAAACCTGCAGGGCCATAATACTGTCATTATTCCATACTTTAACTGAGTGTTCTTGGGGCTTCTCCCTTTGCAGGAGTCTCTGATATGTAGGCCGGAGACAAACCACATTGTGGTCAGATGCCCCTAGTGGTGGAAGCAATGATGACGAATAAGCGTCTTTGACAGTTCCATAGCATAAGTCTAAAAACTTATTTTTCCGGGAGGGACAGTTGACATACTGATAATATGTGCGTAAGCACTTTTTCACAGGACAGTTATTAAAATCTCCTAAAATAAACTTAGGAGCATCCGGAGACAGTAGATCAAGCTTGTGGGAGAGATTAAAAATAATGTCAAGTGATCTGTCGAAATTTGCCTTTGGATGAATATATACAACAGTAAAAAATATCTGTGGGAACTCTCTGGGCAGATAGAAGGGACGAAGAGAGACACACAGCAGTTCAATATCAGGAGTACACAAACTCTCTCTCACCACCACTGTGCGACACCACTCGTCCCGGATGAGTAGGCAGACCCCGCCCCCACGGGTCTTCTTCGTGATTGTAGTGTCCCGGTCAGTCCTGAACACAGAGAAACCGAGGGGTCCCACCTCGCTGGATGTGACGCCGCCGTTCAACCATGTCTCCGTGATAGCCATGAAACAGGCATTACGATACTCATGAAGGTAGCGGATATTTGCAGTCAGCTCGTCAGTTTTCGATTTTAGGGACTGGGCGTTGATGAGCAGCATAACAGGCAGAGAGAGTTTGTTTTTCCATTTCCTTAATCTTCGCGAGTGCCGCTTTTGATCCTCGTTTGCGCTTTGTCCGTATAGTCCATTTCTTTGGGTTAGTCCTCAGATAATTCGGTATGGAGTTTACTACGGCTGCATGATCCGTAGATAAACGATCGCGTATCAGTAGGAGGAAATCTCTACTATATTGGATTTCCACCCGCCACGCCGGTAACATGGTCGTGATCTAATCCATGGGCGATACAATGTTTAAAAATCACTATAAGCAGTCCAATCTTACACCAATAAGCCAAGTCCATGATTGCCTTTAGTGCAGTGTGGAATTAGACCATACAGGAAATGTAACACTCACGATAACGAACAAATAAACAAACAATTAAATGCCAAACACGAGAGGCAGCAGGGCAGCCACAGTGCAGCGCCCGGAAGAGGTTTTGACTTGCGTCTTGGCAATATTTTTTTTTTTTGAATGCGACAATTTAATTAAAATTAAACAATTTGGAAGCCTCCTCTTCTTTTCAAATGTTATAAATGAATCCAAAAACTCAGGACAGTCTGATCTAAACTGTATAACTTATCCCTTATCAGCACGATTGGCAAAAGCCCTTCATCTTCTCCCACTTTATCCATTTGGGGATTGCGAGGATTGCTTTGGGCCTGAGGTGGGGTATACCTTCAACAATCTCTAGTTAGTCTCAGGGACCAAGTCCAGTTGGGTTTTTGTCAAAACTGCACACAATGTAGCCATGTGTAGCTTTTGTTTTAATTTTTTGCCATTTTTATTTAAAAAGTAAGGCATGGTGGCCAAGTGGTAAGGCATTGGTCTTGTAAACCAAAGATCATGGGTTCAATCCCCATCCATGCCTTCTATGTTGGCGGTAACAAAATATACAGTGCTGGCGTACACATGCAAAATTCTGAAAAACGTATTTATGCATAATGAATTAGCCAATGACACATTGCAATTCGAACTGGTTAATTCTCAAATACATTTGCAAAAAAATGTATGTAAACCTATTGGAATGTCATGGTTTTCTGAATAAATTTGTCTTAAAATGTGAAGTATTTCTAAAATTTAACCCATTAAACACTAGTTATTGTGATTAAAACCTGATTTTAAAAAGACAAAAACATAAAACGTGAATAATATTCTAGATAATAAATGCAGTTAAGTTAAAAAAATATTTTGTGGGGAATTATCAGAGCCTGTGATTGTCATAAATTGTTGGCATCAAGTTTGATTTTGTTTATTTTGTGTAGTGTCCAGATATATAATAAAATGTCACCCTGTGGCCCTAGCGCACAAAATATGTTCCAATAAAGACCACAGATAACACAGGGGAATGTATCCCCCTCCTAAATCGGGACCAGGACCTGTTTGACTGAATCCAGCACTGTTTTTTTTTTCCAGGAGATTTTTTTTAAATAAAAGTTAATGTGGCCTGCTTTTAAACATGTTTATCTCTGGCCACAGAGTTTAACTCAGACTCTAGAAACTGACCATTATTTTGTTAAAATGGCATCATTTAGATAGAAGTTAAAATGCAGTCTTCATAATAACATGTACCTTTTTTTCCTTCTCGATGCTGGGGGAATATGTCCTCTAAATATTCTCTCTGTGTGTCAAGTTATTTTTTTAACAATGCTGGTCCACTTGGCAAGACCCAGAAGATTACAAAGACACACAAGGCTCAATTTAAGTTTAGGATAAAGTTAAATTTAATTATTTAATTTGTTCATTCATTATTATGAATATAGAAGATTAATTTTAATAATTAATTTTGATATTAATATTAATTTATTAAAATTCATTTCTGATTAAAAGGGGCACCACTCTGATTTTGCACAGGTCCAGAGAAACTGTTTAAGCTAGTCTCATTAATCTTAAAGGAAGAGAATTCTCTTGTTTTTGAACATTTCTTAATATAAACAGAGAAACATTAATGTCTTTTATGGGATTTTATTAAAAATTACACAAATCTATAATGGTAAATAACATTGGAACAGGGAAAGGGATTGACAAGACACAGGAATAAACACAGGAATAAATACAGAGATAAATATTTGCTTTCAGATGGTTTGTGAACCAAAGGAATGTTTATACATGTTAATGATGAAATTTAACAAAGTGACTTTTAACGGAGAAGGGAATGGAGATTTTGGGCAGAGGATATTTAACGACACCAAGGCTGTTGTGTCACGTGAGGACTTACTCTGTAGTCAGCGGGGCTGGCTCGGTTAGGTGGGTCGCTATCAGCGGTCCGAGCGTCCTGAATGTTCTCCAGAAAGTTCGTTGCTTACTGATGAAGCGTTCCACACCAAGGATGCCGTCGCATGCACGTCTTGTCCAGAGGGTTTGCAGCCCGGGGATAGAAAGAGGCGTCCGGTTGTTGTCCAAAGCACCTGGGCCTCCGTGTACTGTTTAAAAGTTTGAGGTTGTGCAAGTCATTGCGATGTCCATGAAAGAGTTCTTAGCTGTTGCTGGTTAAAACTTGCTTCTGCACGCGCTCTCTTGGGGAAGAGCAGACGCTTTAGCAGGCACGGTCTTTAGAACAAAGGAAAGTTTACACGAGGCTCAAGCTTTGGCCATGGTTGCCGAGGCGGGGCGGTCCCCACAGGGAGCGGACTGTCCGTAGACACAGGGTCCGAGAAGACAGGAAGCCAAGAGGCAAGAGAGTAATTTTTGGCTAGCAGCCAGCTTTTATCACCTTTGAGCCGGGGCGCTCTTCCGGCGGAAGAGGAAGTTGCTTGGGAACATTTAAACCGAGTTAAACTAAAGTTTTTAAAACATTCCTTTTGTTTCACCATATTTTCCTTGGTTTTCATAAAACACAAAAACATTCGTACTTGTATGAGTATACACAGAAAAGTAGAGTATTATGAATATGTAGAATATTGTTGAAACATTCATTACATTTCATTTAAAACAAAACGGAAACCATAAACCATAAAGGGAGTTATTTGGTCACAACTCCGTGTCCTGGAAAAGAACAGTATAAACAACACAATATCAAAAATACATTTTCTTTTAATGTAAGAATTACGAAATTGTCTTTTGATGATTGGATAGAGTCACTCATCCATTTGACCACCAGGGGGTGGTGTTTTGACCATTGCAGAAGTCTATTTTCAAAGAACCTTTGTCCAGTCCTCCTTCAGACTTTAGATACAAGCTTGTCTCTGAAGACCTCTGGCAATGATAGAAAAGACAGGACAGTTAATCCGTGGGGATTCCAAGGGCTCATCTGCTACATGAATATTATAGACTGAACAATATAAAAATGAATGCATTTGTATCAGAATGTTGATACTTTTAAATATAGTAAAACTAATCATAGAATTTTGATTATAATTATTTTAAATATGTCCAGATAAATGTTAAATACTGCATTTAAATTGTATTGAATAATTAATAAAGTAAAGTACTTAAAAATATAAAATCTTTTTAACTCATTGAGTAATTTGTACATTTTTTTACAATTCTTAAACTGAAACTAAAATTTTAATAAAATATATATTATTACTAGTACACAGTGTAAAATAATATTAAGTTAAAATCCAACCTTTAAATGTACTACATATTATTTTGAATGCTTTAAATCTGTTTCCTTTCTTAAGGATTTCAACCTTCTTATGTTGCTTAAACTGCTGATTGTGCTTCTGCTAAAGAAGATAAACGTTAAATAAAAAGCACTAAAGCAGAGTTGAGCCTCTTGTCTCTCTCTAATCTACTGGGTCGTGCCAAGTGGACCAGCATTGTTGAAAAATATAACTTGACAGTTGAAAACCAAATGTGCACCACCGTAATAGGACAAAGAAAAGAAAAATGGCTTTCAAAAATCCTAGAGCGGCTCTTCATGCGACAATACAACATGCTCTTGAAAAACACAGACACAATGGTTCAAGAAAAATAAAAATAAAAAATCAGTATGTCTCAAAGAATTATTTGATACCAATGATAAATATTTGTCGGGATTGCTGTCAGAAATAACAGAGGAAGAGGAGGAGCCACAATATCTTGATTAGCAAGAGGAGATTGGAAAAACAGCCAGAGAGGCTGAGGGAAAATTCAAACTGGCAAAAAAGACTGTACAGAATCACTTTTGGTCAAAGAATGTGAATGACTTACCTGTGTTGAGCATCAATGTTAAAGACTATAATGACCACGTGACTCTTCTGGAAAAAAGTCTTAAAGAAGTCAAAGACATAATTTGACCAGTTGACTGATGCTAATTCTGACTTGCTGAAGAGGCTTCGACTTTCTGAACTACCAGTCATTCTAATGCTGATGAAGGTAACAGCCAACACAGACCAGAAGATTGAAACTCTTATAGATCTGGCGTCTGATACCACTTATATTATATTATTATACCCACAGGGCTTCCCATCCACACATCCCCGTCACCACCGCAGCCAGAGCGACTAGTTTCCTCCCCGTTTCTTTCACTTATGTTGGGGAAAAACAGCATGTGCTTCATGTACACTGAGAGAGTAAGCAGCACTGCCGGAGAAGCACTCCTTCCCGCTCACACACTCACTCTCACTCTCGCACTCATTCTCACTTTCACTCGACTGAAAAGACTCTAAAGGCAGATGTTCTCCCTCAGATTTAGAGTTAGCCATCACTAAAGCCAAAACTTCATGTAGCCGAGTGGTTAAGGCAATGGACTTGAAATCCATTGGGTTTTCCCCGCACTGGTTCAAATTAACACTGTGTTTGGACATCGCTGATCTTGACGCTTGAGTGAAACAAAAAATCCAAAATTCTTGATGCTCTAGAAAAAAAACACATCGGGTCTGAGTTCCCTGCCCTCTTTCGTGTCTCTTGCTAGACCATTATATAATATATCGCATTTTTGACCTTGAGTGTCAATATCTTTACCTGCATACCCACCAATGAAGCACTCGTGGTTGTAAGGAAGAGACTACTACAGGACACATGTTTACAGGACAGGACAAAACCTCACCCCGGACCATGTTTGCAGTTTACTGGAGATATGTTTGAACACTACTTATTTCCAGTTCAGAGGCAACTTCTACAGACAAAAAAAAGACGGTTGTGCCATGAGATCACCTGTCCTCCCGATGTGGCTAACCTGGAGGAAGTGGAGAACAGAGCTCTGGTCTCTTTCCCAGGTGCAGTGCCCAATCACTGGTTCAGATATGTTGACACATGGTTCAAAATCAGAACCCAGGAAGTAGAAGCCTTCACAGAACACATCAACGCAGTGGACAAGAACATCAAGTTCACCCGCGAAGATGCCATAGATAACCGCCTGGCCTTCTTAGACTGTGCAGTGGTTCTTTGCGAGGACAGGACTCTCCAAGTAGAAGTTTATAAGGATCCAAAACACACGGATCAATATTTGCTGTTTGATTCCAACCACCCACTGCAGCACAAGCTGGGAGTCATCAGGACTCTTCAGCACAGAGCACAAGAGCTGCCCACAACCTCAGAAGGTAAACGGAAAGAAGAACAACACATTTAAAAGCCCTGAGAGACTGTGGATACCCCCAAATGGACTTTCAATAAAACCAACAGGAAACAGAAACAAAACAGACAGGAACCAGAGACAAAAGAGAAGGGTGTAGTTATCCCTTATGTGTCTGGTTTATCTGAATAACTTAAAAAGATTTTCTATAAACACAACATTCCAGTTCTCTTAAAACCAGGTGTCAAAAACTGGTCTATCCTAAAGCCAAGATCTCTTTGCACAAACAGAGTAATATAGTTTATTCAGTTCAGTTAGGTCGGTGAAACAAAACAACAGCTTCACAAGAGGATGTATCAGCACAGAAGAGCCAATCCTGGAGGACCTGAGTCCTCAGTCCACCTCCACCTCAAAGAGAAAGGGCATTCTTTTGAGGACAGCAATGTCCGAATTTTGGCCAGAGGTGTCAGAGAGGGGTGAAGGAAGCCATTTTTGTGAAAATGAAAAAGCCTTCTTTGAACAGAGGAGGTGGCCTCAGATTTATGTTGCCTAGTATTTATAACAGTGTTTTGAAACCTAAAACAAAAGAGTTGCACCCTAGAACAACAAACACAGCACCTGAATGGAGCAGTGTAATTAACGACTCTCCTGAGCCTTAACAACTCTCACATCAGGAGTCACACTTCCCTTTCATAGCCAATAACTATGAGACCAGAACAGCCTGGCCTATCAGGTTTGGTTTCAGGGGAAACTCCTCCCTCTAGAGAAATAAGCTCAGCTTTACCAGTTGATCTCAGAATTGATAAAGTCTCTTGGAATTGTTTGAAAAGAATTCATGAAATACTGTAGAATATATACAGCACTTCTGATGTGAGGCCACTAGTTAGCATTTTGCCATTGTCAATGTACAGGGTTTAAGAAGTCTGAGGCTGAAACTAGCTGATATAGGCTCCAGCCCCACACAAGACCTACATGGGACTAAGCAACAGAAATTGAATAAATGAAAGCCATTGTATGTTGTTGATCGACACAATGTAATCAAGGCCATTCTGTGCCAAAGATGGCAAGTGGTCATATCTCATTTTTTTTTCTTTTGATTTTCCCTGAATTTTCAGAACATCGGGGTATCTGTTCAGAAGTTTGTGCCTTGGTGGTTTAGTGATAAGCATAGCTGCTTCCTAAGCAGGTTAACTGGGTTTTATTCCCGACCAATGCACAACAGGCTTTATTATGCATGCACTATCCTTACCCTGAGACAGCTTGTCCACTGCCCTTTTGGCCACCTGCCTTGCACTATTGTGTGCTTTACAGCCATGCCACAAGTAGAGCTGACCTTTCTGAGCATTGAGCAAAACAAAAAGACTGGCGTGCAGGCTGGCATGTTGGCAGTCCACTTCCACCAGTGAGGCCTCCACCTTTGTCTTCCCACACACACAGAATAACGTCCAACCTTCTGCAGAGTCAGGACAAATGACTGTTAACATGCAAACCACCACAAATGGTTTCAGTATAAAGCTACTGGATTATATTAGGTCATGTTTTACCTGAACTTGCTTTGTCTCTGCTTCCTTAGTGGATAATCAAACCTCCTGAAACAGCTGGAGGAAGCATGGGGCTCTTTCCCCTGACTCACCAGCATCTAGACATTAACAATTGAAGAGTTCCTTTTAGTAAGAATTTATCCTCTAAATCCATCAGAAGAGAGTATAAAAAGTGAATAAGTAGAATTTTGTACATTTTCCAAAAGGCTTAGACATAAAACTCACTTGTGCCCCCCTGTGGCTGCCCAGCTCCACTGTCATGAGAGCTGAGGTTCCCTTGTCACTGGCGCCGGAGTGCCGTCCTTGCCACAAGAAGCAAGCGATCCTCTCTTCCAGGAGTACCAGTGCTCAGCTCCCCAGGCTTCTGCTGCTTCCCCACTGAGACAAAACCAGACAACAACCAGGTTCTTCATGGTGGTCTTTGCTCCGTTTTAGCCAATATCCTGTTTATCACAAAAGTTTGATTCTAACACTTGTGGTGTAATATTTTAGATGTTATGTGTTTTAAACTATGTAGACCCAGTTAGTTATTCATTTAAACATATTAATATAAAAGACAAAACCTAATGTCAGACACACACACAGGAAGGACCAGATAAAGAGACGCAGGTGTCTGTTATCAGAGGAGACGGAGCCGAGGAGGAGTAGCCCAAGGCCGTACAGAATGACATCAGGGAGATAATGAGGAGATATACCAGGCCTTACAGGATGATGTCAGAAAGTTAATAATGAGTTTTAAGGCTTTACAGGAAAGAGTTAAGTCTACTTGGGTCGTTTATTGTGTTGGTTGTGAAACAATAAAGACTAATGGCATGGGATCTTGTGTTGCGTTCATAACTTATTCCATACAATAGTGGCAAAGACTGAGAGGTCAGTTTTGACACTACACACTCCAGCTGTGTGCAGTAGTTCTGCGCTGGACTCACCAGGCTATGTGACTCACCAAGTTTAGTGATTAAGTACTTCCAGCGGATGATCATGTTTCATGTTTGTTTTTATAGCTCTTAATGGACTCGCCCCATCTTATTTATCTGAGATGCTAAATGCCAAATTGATTGAATTTGGTAGAATTCAATCAATTCTACCAAATTCAATCAAGGTAGAATTTGTAACCGTGCCCATTGTTTTAATGTTTTATTTTCCTCCAATAGACTATATATGTGTATTATTTATCATATAAATGAGTCTAGCTCTCTTTTACAATGGTGCCCTGCAGACACAGTACAATAGTACACAGCAAGATAATACACACAAAAAGAAACTAATAGAGGTATACATAATTTACACAATAATAAATACTGGACAGTTGGTCGCAGGGCTGACATTTAGACAGTGACAGACAACCATTCATTCACTCGGGACACTTTAGATTTGCCAATTGACCTAAACATGTCTTTGGACAGTGGGAGGAAGCCGGAGTACCTGGAGAGAACACACAGTAACACGTGGAGGACATACAGACTCCTCACAGAAAGACCAGAGTCGGCCGAGAATGTTTGAGTAGGCCGACCTTCTTGCTGTGAGACAGGAGTGCTAACCACTCTGCCACGTGCACCCCTTTACACAATAAAAGTGTATAGTAAATTAAGACATACATCAAAAACAATTAAAACACAAGAATAATCAAATAGAAATGTCAATTCAAGTTTCTGTTTCATTTCTCCTTTGCTCAATTTGTGTGCTTTTACCAAAGCTTATAAACCCTGTGTTCTACTGTTTCACCAGAGAGACAGACAGAGGGGGGGTTGCATTGTGCATTGGACTACTTTCTTTGTCATACCAATAAATGATTCACAGCTTACCTGCTTATAATTCCTATTCACACAAAGAACCAGCCTCTGAAACCATTTCAAAACAGAGAGAAGAGGAGGAAGGCTGAACTGAAAAATGAGCCAAATCGGGTGTAGTTTTTTTTAAAAATAAACAGATACATCAAAGGTTCTGAGGCTGCAACACAGGGGACTCTGTGACATGTCAAACTCAGGTGTGACTAAAAACATTAACACAGGCTGTGTGCTATGAACGTGGAGCAGCTCCTGTTTATCTGAGACTGAGCCAATCAAACAGGACTGTACACTAACTTTGTATCAGTAATATGCAACAACAACATGCAGGTACGTTTAAAAAACAGGAAAACAATTTATGTTTCTTTTTTTATTATATATATTTTTTCCTTTGACAGGACCTTGCACATTTTTCCTACCACCAATGTCCGTTTTATGTGGTGAATAAAAGCCAACCTGGCAATGCTCCACAAGCAGATTTTATGTTCCTCAAAGAGACAAATTGCTGGTTGTTAGGCTAAAAATGTTTGCAATTACGAGGCAGAAAAAGTTATTTTACAGTTTATTCAGACAGCATGGGCATGTTTTGTAAGGACAGTTTGTCGTGAGCTGTGGTGGTCATAAAGGCAGAAAGCGACTGATTTCCTCCAGCTCAGTGACCGTACTACTTTACTGAAGGCAAAATCTTGTACCAGAAGTTACCAAACAGTGAAGTCTGCTAGATACATAATATACACAAATGAAGATTACCTTAAACTGCAGCAAAATGAATAATTAACATAATACAAGATGTGTAGACATGACAATATTAAGTTGTTTTACTGGTGAATGAATACTTGCAAAACCACAAGATTTGTTTTATACACAATGTTATACAAAATACCAAAAAAAAAACATTCCTTTATAGTATAATGCATATGTATAAAATGAGAGGGAGTTTTATAATACCATAAAAAGACTAAGGATTGCACATAATTGATAGTTCAATGACAGAAGGAGACATTTAAATTGACTTTCCTTTGTAAAATTCATAATACACTTTAACAAAATTGTACAAAATTGCCGCACTGCAGGCAACAGCTCAAGTTTTCTCAAGAGATCCACAGTGAGGAAAGGGCCTAGTGTGATCAATGTCCTTACTGTGAGCTGCACAGTAGAACACCACATAGAAAATAGTGCTGTCATCCAGAGAGAGGAGGTCCCTTGCCACTTGTCAAGTGGTTTGAAACAGTCCATGCAAATTTGATCCTTGCTCATGTGGAGGACATAAAGGGGGTTATCACCAATTAATAAGGCAGGATTATGAAGCTGGACTCACAAGGTTTTTTTAGTCTGATATTAGGTTTAAACTAGCTGATATAGGCACAAGCCCGGCATGGAATTAATCTATAGTAAATATAATTATCTATAGTAAATATAGTAACCCATGAACTATTACAGGCAGTGCATGTTTCTATAGGCATCAATGCAGATGTGGGGCATTTCACTCAAATACCATCAATGTAGATTGTTTGTTAAGGGTCTCTGTCATCCAGGTCATCTTGAAGACAAGAACATCAAGTTCACCCGTGAAGATGCAATAGATTACTGCCTGGCCGTCTTAGACTGTGCAGTGGTTATCCAAGCAGACATTTATAGGAAACCATCACACACATTTTCATATTTGTTGTTTGATTCCCACCACCCCCTGTAGCACAAGCTTAAGGTGTGTTCACACCAAACGCGAATTAAGCGTTAGGCGCGAGTGACATGTCATTGTCATATCCTGAGAGAAACAATCCATGAGTCAAAGATTCCTTTTGGAGGCTGGCTCCATTTATTAAAGAAATAAAAACAAATAAGAGATACTACACAATGTTATTATTATTGACTGTACTGATAACTGTTCAGAAGACTGTAGTTGTCCTCATATTAATTACTCATGATCACACCAAATATTGACTGGAGACAGATGGACAGACTTGAATAGAGCGTCAGTAGTTGCTGTCCTGCGGAAATCCTCGCACCGACTCGGGACAACAGGTCATCGAACTGGGGCCGGGTCAGTGGGAAATACCGCTGAATGCGGCCGTCATCCAGGCGCAGCTCCTGGAAAGTTTGTGAAACTCACGGAGCTGGGTCAGCCACTGAAGCATCCGATGGACCCCCGCACAGCGCCGAACGGGTTCACACTGTTTTTCAGTCCTCCAAAATAAATAGAGCACTGCTACTTTCTCGACAAAATCCATCTCAACAATTCTTCAACAAGACCGGAAGACAACCCGCCTGGCAGAAGCCCCTCCCACGACGCAAATTTGCATCTGTTGTTAAGTGAATTTCACACGCGAATGAATGAGTAAACTCAAAATGTTCAATTTTATTCAATTTTCAATTTTGCGATTTATTCGCGCAATTCACGTTTGGTGTGAACGTACCATTAGAGTCATTAGGACGTTTTAGCACAGAGCACAAGAGGTGCCAACAACCTCAGAAGATAAAGGGAAAGAAGAACAACACATTCGTAAAGCCCTGAGAGACTGTGGATAGATGGACATTCAGCAAAACCAAGAGGACACAGAACAGACAGGAACCAGGGACAAAAGGGTGTAGTTATCCCTTATGTGTCCCTTATGAGAAATGTAGTTTATGCAGTTCAGTGAAGAGTGCAGTGACAGTTATGTCGGTGAAACAAAACAACTGCATTACAAGATTTGAGAAACAATAAATATTTACTATGTATGGTGAGGACAGAAGCTAATAAAAGTATCCATTTCAAAAACAATTGGAATTATAAATTAAAGCCGCAAGCGGCGATAAAGGCCCTCGCCTCCCTTGAGACCGCGGGGACACATGCACTCGTGCTTTAAAGCGTAAACTTCACGGTAAAAGGATTCTGAGGAGTTTTCTAAGACTCTAGCCGTGGCTCTGGAGGGGCCTCCTCTAAAGGAAGGATCCTGGCAATTGGGAAATGGCATTTATTTCCCAAAGGTTGCCTCTTCACAGACCCATTACGACCACAGCCACAAATGTATCAAAAAACAAATTGATAACTTTTTTTGCACACGTGTCTAGATGATACTCACCAAATTTGGAGCTGTTTAGACTTTAGACAGGGGTGCGATTTAGGTGGTCACGCATTACACCCAACATAGTAGATTTTCTGTTGAGTTTACGATATGGCTGTAATAAACTTTTCAGTTTGCCCTGAGGTGTCCTATGGATGTACCAAGTTTTGTATTTCTACATTGGAATAAAGTTACTTTCACTTTCCATAGGCCCGATGTATTTTTACTTTTCTAGGGTCGCCACTGAGTCATTTTTCGTATTTTTTTCGGGACTTCAAATACATAAATTTTTCGCTGGGCTTGAAATCTGGGACCAATAAAATGACTTTTAGTTGCACGTTTACTGGGTTAAATTGAGGATCATTTTGCAGAAAAATATGATAAAAAATATATACCGGATTAAAATAAAAAAAATATAACTCGAGCAAAAAGTCTAGAAAAACACTTGTCTCATTTACATACATGTGTTTAGCTCATTTTGCCCAAGTTTGGTGTCTGTGGAATGAAGCAGCTATTTTCTGAGTTCTTTTAAAAAGAGGTGTATTTTAAGTCGGTTCACATTTTCAATTCAAAATGGCCGCCTTCCCGTGTGTGATAGGGTGTGGTCCCCATTGGCTTTTTGTTCATAAGCCCATGCTGGATGTGTGTACCAAGTTTCATTTGCCTACAAACTAAAATTTTCACTTCCCATTGACTTTTTCCAAATATTTGGGACGCTATGGCAACACATTTATAGATAGGGGTGGTTGTCATTGGCTTTATGCTCGTCATGACATAAGAGATGTGTGTACCAAATTTTATGTCTCTATGACAAACTAAATTCTTGGGTCCCATTATAAGTTTGTAGGGGCGCTGGAGAGCCATTTCTAAAGATAACCCTTTTATTTACATATTTTTGTGTTCAGGTCATGAATGTGCACAAACGCCTTTTGGGTCCAACTCGATCCGAGAAGCCGTTTGAGAGTTAAGAGACGTTTATTTTCACAAAAATGGCCACCTCGTTACAGGCTTGCCACACCCATACCCGATAAGATATCAACAACAAAGTCACAACTTTGGTTGGCACATGTGTCTAGATGATACTCACCAAATTTGGGGCCATTTAGATTAAAACACAATGATTTGCATCTTTCTGCGCAAGTGCGAATTTAGTGGCCGCGCTTTCACCCCACATGGCGGACTTCCTGTTAAGTTTAGGTGTGACTGTCATTGACTTTTCTGTTTGCCCTGAGGTGTCCTATGGATATACCAAGTTTCATTTTTCTACGTTGGAAAAAGTTACTTTCACTTTCCATAGGCCCAATGTATTTTGACTTTTCTAGGGCCGCCACTGAGTCATTTTTCGTATTTTTTTTCGGGACTTCAAATACATACATTTTTGCCGGGCTTGAAGTCTGGGACCAATAAAAATGACTTTTAGTTGTTCGTTTACTGGGTTAAATTGAGGATCATTTTGCAGAAAAATTATAATAAAAAATATATACCAAATTATAAAAAAATATAACTCGAGCAAAAAGTCTAGAAAAACACTTGTCTCATTTACATACATGTGTTTAGCTCATTTTGCCCAAGTTTGGTGTCTGTGGAATGAAGCAGCTTTTTCTGTGTACTTTTAAAAAGAGGTGTATTTTAAGTCGGTTCACATTTTCAATTCAAAATAACCGCCTTCCTGTGTGTGATAGGGTGTGGTCCCCATTGGCATTTTTGTTCATAAGCCCATGGTGGATGTGTGTACCAAGTTTTATTTGCCTACAACAAACTAAAAATTTCCACTTCCCATTGACTTTTTCACATTTTTGGGACGTTGCTATGGCAACACATTTATAGATAGGGGTGGTTGTCATTGGCTTTTATGCTCGTCATGACATAAGAGATGTGTGTACAAAATTTTATGTCTCTATGACAAACTAAATTCTTGGGTCCATTATAAGTTTGTAGGGGCGCTGGAGAGCCATTTCTAAAGATAACCCTTTTATTTACATATTTTTGTGTTCAGGTCATGAATGTGCACAAACGCCTTTTTGGGTCCAACTCGATCCGAGAAGGCGTTTGAGAGTTAAGAGACGTTTTATTTTCACAAAAATGGCCACCTCGTTACAGGCTTGCCACACCCATACCCGATAAGATATCAAAAACAAAGTCACAACTTTGGTTGGCACACGTGTCTAGATGATACTCACCAAATTTGGGGCCATTTAGATTAAAACACAATGATTTGCATCTTTCTGCGCAAAGTGCGATTTTAGTGGCGCGCGTTTCACCCCACATGGCGGACTTCCTGTTAAGTTTAGGTGTGACTGTCATTGACTTTTCTGTTTGCCTGAGGTGTCCTATGGATATACCAAGTTTCATTTTTCTACGTTGGAAAAAGTTACTTTCACTTTCCATAGGCCCAATGTATTTTGATTTTGTAGGGTCGCCACTGAGTCATTTTCGTTTTTTTTTCGGCGACTTCAAAAACATACCATTTTTGCCAAGCTTGAAGTCTGGGACCAATAAAAATGACTTTTTGTGCATGTTCACTGGGTCAAATTTAGGATCATTTGGTCACAATAAAGATAAAAAAAAAAAAAAATCCGAGCAAAACAATAGGCCCTCCCGGCCATCACCGCTCGGGCCTAATTAAAGCATAGCGGCGATAAAGGCCCTCGCCTCCCTTGAGACAGCTGGGACACATATATTCGGAGGATTGCATGTCGTGCTTTAAAGCAAATTTGGAGCTGTTTAGATGAAAACCCTTTAGCACAAAGTGTACGATTTAGGTGGTCATGTATTCCACCCAACATAGTAGATTTTCTGTTGAGTTTACGGTATGGCTGTAATAAACTTTTCCGTTTGCCCTAAGGTGTCCTATGGATGTACCAAGCTTTGTATTTCTACATTGGAAAAATTTACTTGCATTTTCCATAGAACCAATTATTTTGACTTTTCTAGGGGTCGCCACGAGTCATTTTCATATTTTTTTCGGGACTTCAAATACATAAATTTTTGCGGGCTTGAAGTCTGGGACCAATAAAAATGACTTTTAGTTGTCGTTACTGGGTTAAAATGAGGATCATTTTGCAGAAAAATATGATAAAAAAATATATACGAATTATAATAAAAAAATATAACTCGAGCAAAAAAGTCTAGAAAAACACTTGTCTCTTTTACATACATGTGTTTAGCTCATTTTGCCCAAGTTTGGTGTCTGTGGAATGAAGCAGCTATTGTCTGTGTACTTTTAAAAAGAGGTGTATTTTAAGTCGGTTCACATTTTCAATTCAAAATGGCCGCCTTCCCATGTGTGATAGGGTGTGGTCCCCATTGGCTTTTTGTTCATAAGCCCATGCTGGATGTGTGTACCAAGTTTCATTTGCCTACGACAAACTAACATTTTCACTTCCCATTGACTTTTTCAAAATATTTGGGACGTTGCTATGGCAACACATTTATAGATAGTGGTTGTCATTGGCTTTTATGCTCGTCATGACATAAGAGATGTGTGTACCAAATTTTATGTCTCTATGACAAACTAAATTCTTGGGTCCCATTATAAGTTTGTAGGGGCGCTGGAGAGCCATTTCTAAAGATAACCCTTTTATTTACATATTTTTGTGTTCAGGTCATGACTGTGCACAAACGCCTTTTGGGTCCAACTCGATCCGAGAAGCCGTTTGAGAGTTAAGAGACGTTTATTTTCACAAAAATGGCCACCTCGTTACAGGCTTGCCACACCCATACCCGATAAGATATCAACAACAAAGTCACAACTTTGGTTGGCACATGTGTCTAGATGATACTCACCAAATTTGGGGCCATTTAGATTAAAACACAATGATTTGCATCTTTCTGCGCAAGAAGGGGTGCGAATTTATTGGCGCGCCTTTCACCCCACATGGCGGACATCCTGTTAAGTTTAGGTGTGACTGTCATTGACTTTTCTGTTTGCCCTGAGGTGTCCTATGGATATACCAAGTTTCATTTTTCTACGTTGGAAAAAGTTACTTTCACTTTCCATAGGCCCAATGTATTTTGACTTTTCTAGGGGCCGCCACTGAGTCATTTTTCGTATTTTTTTTTCAGGGACTTCAAATACATACATTTTTGCGGGCTTGAAGTCTGGGACCAATAAAAATGACTTTTAGTTGTTCGTTTACTGGGTTAAATTGAGGATCATTTTGCAGAAAAATTATAATAAAAAATATATACCGAATTATAATAAAAAAATATAACTCGAGCAAAAGTCTAGAAAAACACTTGTCTCTTTTACATACATGTGTTTAGCTCATTTTGCCCAAGTTTGGTGTCTGTGGAATGAAGCAGCTTTTTCTGTGTACTTTTAAAAAGAGGTGTATTTTAAGTCGGTTCACATTTTCAATTCAAAATGGCCGCCTTCCTGTGTGTGATAGGGTGTGGTCCCCATTGGCTTTTTGTTCATAAGCCCATGGTGGATGTGTGTACCAAGTTTTATTTGCCTACAACAAACTAAAAATTTCACTTCCCATTGACTTTTTCACATTTTTGGGACGTTGCTATGGCAACACATTTATAGATAGGGGTGGTTGTCATTGGCTTTTATGCTCGTCATGACATAAGAGATGTGTGTACCAAATTTTATGTCTCTATGACAAACTAAATTCTTGGGTCCCATTATAAGTTTGTAGGGGCGCTGGAGAGCCATTTCTAAAGATAACCCTTTTATTTACATATTTTTGTGTTCAGGTCATGAATGTGCACAAACGCCTTTTTGGGTCCAACTCGATCCGAGAAGCCGTTTGAGAGTTAAGAGACGTTTTATTTTCACAAAAATGGCCACCTCGTTACAGGCTTGCCACACCCATACCCGATAAGATATCAACAACAAAGTCACAACTTTGGTTGGCACATGTGTCTAGATGATACTCACCAAATTTGGGGTAATTTAGATTAAAACACAATGATTTGCATCTTTCTGCGCAAAGTGTGATTTTAGTGGCGCGCCTTTCACCCCACATGGCGGACTTCCTGTTAAGTTTAGGGTGTGACTGTCATTGACTTTTCTGTTTGCCCTGAGGTGTCCTATGGATATACCAAGTTTCATTTTTCTACGTTGGAAAAAAGTTACTTTCACTTTCCATAGGCCCAATGTATTTTGACTTTTCTAGGGGCCGCCACTGAGTCATTTTTCGTATTTTTTTTTCGGGGACTTCAAATACATAAATTTTTCGCCGGGCTTGAAGGCTGGGACCAATAAAAATGACTTTTCGTTCATGTCCACTGGGTCAAATTTAGGATCATATGGGGAGAAGAAGAAAAATAAACGAAAATAATCCGAGCAAAAACAATAGGCCCTCCCGTTCATCACCGGCTCGGGCCTAATTATTAGATCCTACTTCTATGGCAGCTTTTAGGAGGATTAGAAGTTTAGCAAGGTAAGTTCAGGGTTAACCCTGGGTTTTCGGTTTCTCAAAGCTGGTTCACTTTCTATCGAGGTAGATCACCGTGGTAACTAATATTGACACATTAGATTTTTAATGTGTGCCGTCATGCTGGATCCCAACTGATGGTCATATTCTGTAGATCGAATGACAATGTAATGTCCATGGTAACGCCTGTCTGCCACAGCAGCAGTTAAATACCTGTTTAAGTCCCTCTAAAGTGGTATGGTTAACTGTCAAAGAGACATTTTATTACATCATGCAAGTCCACAATTGAACACGGTTGATCAAGTTTAATTATTTTATTGGTGAATCAACATATTTAAAAGTGTCCATCAAATTTGCATGAGTGAGAGCAGTTGAATTTATTTTATTATAAAATCAAAAGTCAGAGTTTAATTCAGCTGTTGGTGTGGAACATCTGACTGAAAAATGATGCCATTGTGTGGTGGTGACATGGCAGGTTGTGATGAAGACGTATTGATAAATTTTGACTTTAAAGTGGCACGAGTGAGAGCAGGACGATCCTCAGAGATGCAGCTCTGCTGTGATGACATATCTACTTGAGCACAGACAGGGCGCTCCTCTGATGTGGGAGCTTTCTGTTGTGGTGCTTGAACCTTAGCAGGTGGATCCAGTGGACAAGTGTCTTGTAGTTTGTCTCTGACTTCAGACACAGCTGCTGTAACCATGTCAAAGAAAGGCAGTGGGGTCTTGCTGACGTTGGACGAGTCTGAAGTCTCACTAAGTTTGGACAGAGATGGAAAGTTGTGTAAAAACTTGTAGTGGTCATCTGTGTGTGAAAGTTTATCCAGCTCGGTGTATTTCATCTTATTTCCAGAGATCTCTTGTTGAAATTTGTCTTGAAGATCTTTGACCCGACGCTCTTCATGATCCTGTTGGGATCTGATCTGCAGCTCCACTTGAGTCATTCTTTTCTTCATCAGACAGATCAATTCTTTGAAGCTCTTCTCACTGTGCTCCACTGCCTTATCAGCAGAGCGACTGATGTTTTTCACCTCCAGTTGAAGTACCTCCACATCTTTCTCTGTGTCCTGAATTCTCTGCTGGATTTTTTGTTGACATGTCTGTAACTCTTCATGCAGGTATCTCATTAACGACCTGCAAATGACTGGAAGGTAAATCAAGAGGTTAAAGAAACTGAGCACTTCTCACAACAACAATGGCTCTTTTAGAATAAAAATAAATATCAAACTGGTCACAAACCAATAACCTTTAGGCCTTATCTTATTTTCTTGGTTATCTAGTCTGCTCTAAACTGTTCAACTTATCCCTTATTAACACATTTACTGAGGACCACAGACTCTAATAATAATATTATCATCTGAAAATGAATCAGTGTAAAGAAATGTTGCTACACTGACCAGTAGTGTTACTTCTACTCTTTGGATGAATGCAAAGACACAAAGGAGTACTGACCACATTCACTCAGCCACTGCTCACTGGGATTTGTCTCAAAGGTGCTGCAGACTGTGCTGTGGGCTGCAAGTGTAGAGCTTAGATAGAGTTACAGTGTGGCTTTGACCCTAAACAATCAAATACATGACCTTCACTCAAACATGGCCTTCAATAGAACTACCACAGCTAAGTATTGTTTTGAGCTTCAGACTGCAAGGCAAAGTGCAACAGAAGATCACAGAGCTTTCTCAGCTGGCTCATGGCAGCGGATCAGGACAAAATGCCTTATGCAAATTATAATGTACCAAATTAAATACTAAAACATCTTCTATATTGGCTTAAGAAAACAGTTACACAATGAAACAGTATATTTCAGAATAGATCAATGGGAGGGGGATATCACACTCAACACCAATGTTAAAACAGCCCCTCCCCACCACTCATATGGAAATAAAGAACACTGCTAACTGGATTCAGATTTTCAAATGAATGAGCCATTGTTGTAGCTAAAAGAAAATTACCATGGAGGCCAATATCCAGGTCTGTAGCATCCACCTCACCCACCTTAGGGGCTGTCCAGACGGAGACGCGAATCACTGTATCCATATACATTTTGTATCGTATTGGCATTTCGTCCACATGGATCCGGTGTTTTGGGAGACTGAATCCGCTATTATCTGTAACCGGGTTCTAAAGTGGATAAATCTGAAACCTTCACCCTTGCGGTGTCGTGTGTACAGCCAATCCGTATATTCTGTGAAAAACGATGATGTCATCGCATCACGTGTCGGCCTCGTCACAGTAACAGCAACAACAATAATGGCGGACTACATGATTGAGTTCGTGCTGCAGAAGCTACTAAGCCTACTAGCTTTATTAAAGCAAAATCTATTGCTTCTATGCAGTTGTGTTTATAATGGACAACACTATACGCCACATGCTCTTAGATCCACAAAGAGAACCAGGAGAGCAACCTGGAGAAAATGAATGGAGAGAGAATTTCCGCATGTCCAAAGCACTCAGAACTCAGTCCGTATATTGAAGAGCAAACAACAAACACGAGGGCACCAATTACTGCGCATGCTCAAAGTCTTCTTCTCCGTGTATAGTGTATATCTGTGGCAGAATTACAGCGCCCCATACTGGTCTGGCATATATACTACATCGTTTTCAGCCGGTCTCAGTGGTTTCGTTTGTACGTAGATATTTCCTGAGACGACGCCGTCTCAAGATCGGATAGGGGATGCACTGGCTTCGTGTGGACATAGCCTTAGAGTCCTGCCATCACAACTCACAAGTGTTCTTTAAATCAACATCACTGTCTAGTTACATTTCTATTTCAACCACAAAATCATGCAGATTTTTGAATTGTGTTTTTAAATGTGTGTATTTACATTGCATACTATTACTCTCATATATTATTGTAGCTAAGATTGTGGGCAAATACTAAATAAAACCACAAAGCAATAAGGAATGCTTTATTTATTTATTTTTACTTTTTAACTTTTCACAATAGCATGGGAAAAATCAATTGTCACCACACCAAAAAAGGTCAAGAGGCAATACAAATAACATTTAATAAAGAAGTTTACAAATTTCAGCACTGTCCCCTTCACTTTCAAGATAACGCCTTGCATGATCAGGAGTCACGCTGTCCTTGAAACTGAAGGGGTCAGCAATGTTTGAATTTTGGCCAGTAAGGCCAGACGGTTTGAGAGGGATGTGATGGAAGCTATTTTTGTAACTTTTTGAATCTTTGAACAGAATCCAGTATTTACAGTGTTTGGACTAAACTAAATCAAAACAGTTTCACTCTAACATCAACACCTGAATGGAACAGTGTCACTAACAACTTATCGCTTGTTGCTCACACTGTCCTTTCAGAGCCAACGACTGAGACCAGAACAGCCTGGTCCATCAGGTTTTGTTTCAGGGGAAACCCCTCCGTCTAGAGATATAAGCTCAGCTCTCTTACCAGTTGATCTCAGAATTATTAAAATGTCTCTTGGAGTTAGAGAAGAAACGTGTTCACCCTGAGCCCAGATGCTTTTACTTTGACCTTCTCATCATAAAGAGGTTGAGTGGATTTTGTGGATCATCCTTTCAGTTAGCACAGACTTGACCATTTTGTTTTGCCACAAACTGTGATAGATGTCAGTGAAACACTTGGGACCCAAGATTTGTCATTATTTCCTAAAACATATTCATCATAAGGACCCTTTCTCTGTATTTCCTTGTAGGCAACTCCTACTGTTATACATGGTGGACATTTCAGTTTCATTTCCCAGTAACAGTGACCAGTCAGAACTTCTTTGTGTAGGGTCTGAATAAAACAAGTCAGTCTTTCTGGGTGTTTGATAAGTCTGTTCTTGTTTTGTATACTTTGCTTTTCTGTTTTCAGTAGATAAGACCATAAAAGAATTCACTGTATTTCGATCAAATGTTATATCCTGCTGCCAATTCATGTCTAAGTGTTGGATCATTTGTGAACCTAATCCCTGATAAAGCATCAATAATATTTAGATCCACAAGGTAAAGAAGGCAGGTAGAGTTATTTTTTATGCTGTTACTTAACATAAAAATTTTAATTGTTTTGGTTACAATCGCACAAAGACAAAGCTGGTCTGAATCCAGATTAAAGTCCAGTGTGAACATGGACAGAGAAACAGATTCTGCTCTCAGCAAGTCCCAACTCAAAAGGAAGTTGTCTTCTTCAACTTGTGCTGGCAAGACTGGTACAAAACTACACAATACATTTCATTTATTTATATAAACTTTGTATAAACATGTCCTGCCTGTGTCCGGAAATTGAACTCAAACCTAAACAAATCTTTCTCGGACTTTTGGAGAGCTTGAAAACAAAGGTTAACTTTTTAATACTGTATTAGTATTGGTCTACTTAAGATTCTTAACACCAACAGAGAGAGGAAAACCTTGTTAAAAAGTGAAATAAATGCCATAGTGACAAGCTCTTGTTACTAAGCAAGATCTTTGCTTGAGCAGTAGATAAGATGTGCTCATGTACAGACAGAGTACTTCTGCCACCATCAGACGACTAATCTATTAGAATGTAATAAACATCATGGTATCTGGGTTACAACTTTTGGTAAACAACATTCTTTTATGTGATAATTAGTCAGGGAATGGCCAAACTTCTGCCGGGACAGGACCATTAAAGACAGGACAATGCAGGTACCTTGTTGACGACTGGCCAACGACTCAAAGTAAATGTCCATTTTACAGACAAAGGTCAATATTTGAGTCGTTGACTGGTCAGTTGGACAGTGCTCAGTGGAGGTGGGGTCATTTAAATATTGACCTTTGTCTGTAACATGGTTTACTTACTTTAACCGTCCCCACCTCCACTGTTCACGAGCCAGCCCCCAGACACCTCTCACAACAACAATAGTTTTTTAGATCAACAACTCCATTACATCTCAGAAGTGTGATCTCAAACTGATCTGTTCATTTCAACAAAACTCAACACTTGTGTTCTACTGTTATTTTCGCCTTGCATTGACATTTAGTAATTTGTCGTTCCTTTTTAGCTCAAAAGATTATTCAGATTCTGTAAACTGCCTTGACAAATAACGAGTTGCACAAATCATTATCAACTGCAACTCAATACCAATGTAATAATAAAGGACTCTAGTCATTTTAACTTGATGGAAGCCAATGGAAAGATAATACTAATGTTGTGGCCATTGACATATATCATATACATATCACTATTTTAGTAAAATATGTAAAGAAAAAACAGGGCTGTCGACTAGAGAGGGATCCAAAAACTCAATGGTAAGAAGGATAAATTACCAGCACTGTGGTCCAGAAAAACTTAAACTTGACTTACAGGAATCATTAAAATGCACAATCTTAGAAGCTATATTTATGATCTTTTCAATGGTGCAAGACAAAGGCTTTCAGTTTTTACAATATTCATTGTCTTCCAAAGTATGACTCACTGAGAACAGCAGTTTACATTGGTAGTGTGAAATGACTAAAGGTGTGTATGGATTTTTATTTTTATACAAGTGCATGCTTTTAAACTAGTTCTAAAGTATTTTGTTCATGAAAAAAAAAACTATAAAGATATGTTCTACTTGGACAAAAAGCTTTGTCTAAATTTGTGGTTTGATCAACTTTGGGATTGTGTCATTCTGGGTTTTTAATTAAATTTATTTTAGGTTTGGGTTGGAGAAATGTGTTAAAGCGATTGAGGAGAAACTGTAAATATTGTAGGACTGGGACACAAAAACTCAACCTTCAGGTCTTTTTGTTTACTAATCACAACTGTAATCAGAAAAACCTGTAGACAAGACCAAAGACAGAACAATGCAAATCTAATTTAAGTTTACAGATTTCAGCGTTGCCAAGCGTTTCCTCCAAATTCACCAATTTACCTCGTCTTTTGTACTTCATACGCAGGACCGTCCTAATCTCTGCCAGTGATACTTCAAATCTATCAACTGGAGCAGACCCACTGTTTTAATGTTGACGAACCAGTTTCACAGCCTAAAACCCTGATCAAACATTTACAGTTCAGTTTTGTTTGATCAACTTTCCCAGTTTCCTAAAAGGGATAATTCATCATTTCTGATAATGACTAAATTAAATCATTTTAAGTGTAAACAATAATAAGAGTGAGTTTGCATACAAATGTGAGTGTATATTATGTATATGTATGTGTGTATGTGTGGCAGAGATAAACACCTGGCCTAGAGTTCAGAAGGCCTCTTCAGCAGTGTGATCTGATCCAAGATGGCGGCGCGAGTACATCGCGAGGCTCGGGTTCTCTCCAGTTTCTGCAATTTTGCAGTATTACTCTTGCTTATCTCGGGTCTGTTTGTGCAGAACAGTTGTGCCTTTACATCGTACACCCGGAGTGAGCTTTTGGATATTGGTTTGCAATTTTCCGACGGTTTTATGGACATCCTTCGACTCCCTCCTGAAATCACTAGGACGCCGGTGGCAGCTCATTCTTCCCGGCCGGGCGGAAGTGCTCGCAGGCGCGCCGAGAACGTAAACAGAGAAGGGTACACGGGAGGACTTAGAGCTAGGCTAAAGCTAACACCTCACCGGCTCTCTTTACCCAGTATCTTCCTCGCCAATGTACGATCGCTAGTGAACAAAATGGATGAGATTCGACTCAACATGACACACAGCAAAAGACTTCTGAACTGTAACGCCCTTATCTTCACGGAGACGTGGTTAAATAGTGGAATACCAGACTCTGCTATTGAGCTCACGGGACATCACATGCTCGCGGACAGAACAACAGATGGATCCGTAAGACAAGGAGGCGGATTGTGTATTTATATTAACAAAGCTTGGTGCACAAACTCCGCTGTTGTTGGGAGCCATTGTTCAGCTAACCTAGAGTTTCTCATGGTTAAATGTAGACCGTTCTATTTGCCGCGGGAGTTCACCTCCACCATTATAACTGCAGCTTATATTCCCCCGGACGCTGATGCCAAGCTTGCTATGAAAGAACTTTATGCAGCCATCAGTAAACAACAGACTATTCACCCGGAAGCAGCGTTCATTGTTGCGGGTGATTTTAATCACTCTAACCTAAAAACTGTGCTACCCAAATTTCATCAGAATGTTTCCTGTCACACCAGAGGAACAAAACCCTAGACCATGTCTACACAAACATGGCTGGAGCTTACGTGGCGACACCCTCCCCACCTGGGACAATCAGACCACATCTCTTGTTCCTCACTCCCAAATATTCACCCCTCATCAACCGTGTGAAGCCATCAGTGAAGACCATCAAGGTGTGGCCTGCGTAGATTTCACACTCCAGGAAAAGTTTCTACACACAGACTGGAGTATGTTTGCTTCCTGCCACCAGTGGTGCTCACACAGACATTGACTGCTACACCTCCTCTGTATTGGATTATATTAATACCACCATTGACAGTGTTACAACCCAGAAACAGATCACCACATACCCAAACCAGAAGCCATGGATGAATCAGGAAGTGCGACTCCTGTTGAAGACACGCAATACTGCCTTCAGATCAGGAGACAAGCCTACAGCACATCCAGAGCAAACCTGAAGAGGGGCATCAAAAGGCCAAGCACTGCTACAAGCTGAAGATAGAGGGACACTTCTCCAACTCTGACCCTCGACGCATGTGGCAGGGCATCCAGGCCATCAGTGACTACAAACCCACCCACTCCACCCCTGCAGCCACCGATGTCAACTTCCTGAATGAGCTAAATGACTTTATGCTCGCTTTGAAAGAGACAACAGAGAAACTGCAACCAAGCTCAAACCCTCAGTTGACCACCCCCCATTCACACTCTCATCCACTGATGTCTGCAAGGCACTGAGCCAGATCAGCACACACAAGGCTGCTGGACCAGACAACATCCCTGGTCGTGTTCTCAGGGCATGTGCGGAGCAGCTCGCTGGGGTTTTTACAGACATTTTCAACCTGTCTCTTGCCCAAGCAGCTGTACCAACATGCTTCAAATGCACTTCCATTGTGCCAGTGCCAAAACACTCTAGTCCAAGGTGCCCCAACGACCCTGTAGCACTCACACCCATCATCATGAAGTGCTTTGAGCGGCTGATCCTGGAACACCTAAAAGACTCCATACCACCCACATTGGACCCGCATCAGTTTGCTTACCGCAGCAATAGGAGCACAGAGGATGCAGTTGCTATGGCACTGCACTCTGTGCTCACCCACCTGGACAATAAGAACTCTTATGCACGTATGCTGTTTGTTGACTTCAGCTCAGCATTCAACACTATCATCCCGACCAAGTTAATAGCCAAACTTGAAGACTTGGGCATCAATACCTCACTCTGCAACTGGATTCTGGACTTCCTGACCAACAGACCCCAGAATGTCCGATCTGGATCCACCTGCTCCACATCCATCACACTTAACACTGGTGTACCACAGGGCTGTGTGCTAAGCCCATTTCTCTACTCCTCTTCACCTCTGACTGCAAGCCTGTGTTTGGATCCAACGCCATCCAAGTTTGCAGACGACACTACAGTGATTGGTCTCATCAGCAACAACGATGAGACTGCCTACAGGAAGAGATCCAGCACCTGTCCACATGGTGCAACGAAAATAACCTGCTCCTCAACACCACCAAAACGAAGGAGCTCATCGTGGACTTCAGGAAAGAGTCTAGAGGCACACACGACACCATTCCACATCAATGGAATGGACGCCGAGCGTGTCTCCAGCTTCAAGTTCCTGGGGACCCACATCTCGGCTGACATGACCTGGACAACCAACACCTCCAGCCTGGTCAAGAAGGCTCACCAGCGCCTCTTCTTCCTGAGGACACTGAGGAAGAACCAGCTCTCCCATCCTGGTGAACTTCTACGCTGCGCGATAGAAAGCATCCTGACGAACTGTGTCACAGTGTGGTATGGGTGCTGCTCTGTCGCGGAGCGCAAGGCATTGCAGCGGTGGTGAAAACTGCCCAACGCATCACAGGGACTCCACTTCCTGCCATCGAAAACATCCAGAGGAAACGCTGTCTGCGCCGAGCTCGCAGCATCCTTAAGGACTCCTCCCACCCAGCCCACAGACTGTTCTCCTCCTCCTCCGGCAGGCGTTTCAGGAGCCTCCGGACTAGAACCAGCAGACTAAAGAACAGTTTCTTCCCCAGAGCTGTGTCTTTACTGAACTCTAACCCTTGCTGACCCCACACCTCTCACAGACTCCTCTCTCACCCCCACCATGCCACTCCCTCACAGACTCTCCTCTCACCCCCACCATCCCACTACCCTCATAGACTCTTCTACCCCACCACCATCCCACTCCCCTCACAGACTCGTCTCATCCCCACCATCCCACCATCCCTGCACTACTGCACCTTTGCTACCAACTGTTTACATTCCACTGTTTACACTACCTTAAATCTACTGCTTACCTTAAGCTAACATACAATTGTTTACACCTACCTGTAAAATTCTGTTCATAGTTAGAGACATCTGTATATCGTGTGTGTGTGTGTGTGTGTGTGTGTGTGTGTGTGTGTGTGTGTGTGTGTGTGTGTGTGCTTGTGTGTGAGTATGTGTGTTGTGTGAGTGTATGTATGTGTACGTGTGCATGTGAGTGAGTGTGTGTATGTGAGTGTGTGTGTGTGTGTGAGTATGTATGTGTATGTGTGTGTGTGTGTGCTTGTGTGTGTATGAGTATGCGAGCGTATGTGTATGTGAGTGAGTGTGTGTGTGAGTGTCTGTGTGTATAGCTCTCCCGGTTTAATTCCCCTGTGAGTATGTGTGTATGGTGGTGTGTGTATGTGAGTGGGTGTATGTGTGTGTGTGTGTGTATGTGTGTGTGTATAGCTCTCCCGGTCTAATTCCCCTGGGTGTATGTGTGTATGTCAGTGTGTGTATGTGTGTATGGTTGTGTGTGTATGTGAGTATGGGAATGTCTGTGTGTACAGCTCTCCCGGTTTAATTCCCTGCGTGTATGTGTGTATGGTTGTGAGTGTATGTGTGTATGGTTGTGTGTGTATGTGAGTGAGTGTGTGTATGTGTGCGATGCGTGTGTGTATCACATTACATTTAGAGTACATATCCACCTGTAAATGCTGTTTATAGAAAAGAGACACCTGTAATTATATTTATGGCACACACTCACCTTTTTATAGGAATAACCATCTGTATATTTATATTCATTGTACATATTACCTGTAAATCCTGTACATCTCCATATCCTGCACGTACGCAACCATTGTATATATCCTGCACTTTACTGCTATTGCACTTCTGGTTAGACCTAAACTGCATTTCGTTGCCTTGTACCTGTACTTGTGTAATGACAATAAAGTTGAATCTAATCTAATCTAATCTAATCTAATACCCCAGCCCTTTCACTACAGTGGGATGAACTGAATGCAAATTATTCCTGGTAAACCTTCTCTCTGATTGGCCGTTGATGGTGGGTGTGACAAGGTACAGTGGATAAATGCAGAGCCCAAATCAACCCTAAGCACACAAAACTTGAAGGAACCTCATCACAAAAGGCGCTTTTCCACTACCAGTATCAGCTCGCCTCGACTCGCCTCGACTCGGCTCGGTTTTCGCTCCGTTTTCCATTGCAGATAGTACCTCCACAATAGTACCTAGTCGTCATAGCGACGCCGCAAAAACCTGTCGTGACGTAATCTTCTACGCGACACACACCCGCTACTCACACACATAGAACAATGGAGGAAATCGAGTCTATGTTTTTTTTTATCCTCGGGATGTGGCTGTTTCTCACAGCAAGACAGCAAACGTTGTTTCAGGAGAGGCTGAGGGCAGCAAAAAGAAACACTGCTGATAACAACAGGAGAGTTTGGGAATTACTACAGAGTTCAGACTACGAGACAAATCTGGTTTTTCAAAGCAGACGCAAGAGGGTAAGTTATGCTAACGTTTACATATGTGTAAATACTATAAGTTACTACTTACAAAGTATTTGAACAACTTTATAGCTACCAGTATTACGTACTAAAATGTGTATGATTTATGTGTTTCAGATCTGTTTCGCTTTGCAAAGTCGTCGCTGAAGGGAAGGTGGCGTTGTCTCATGAAAAGAAATGACTGTGATGTTACAATTGTGAAATCTATGATTCTTACTTGCTGTGCTTGCATAACCTTTGTGAGAGTCATGGAGAGGACTATGACAATGACTGGGATGCACCTGCAGCAGCAGAGCCTGTGGTGGCAGTGGCACAGGGTGTAGAGGAGGAAGGCAGTGATGTACGAGAGGGTCTGATGCGTTACTTTAATTGCTAAAAAAATAAATACATTATCGTTAAAAATGTTGTCTCTGCTGTTTTAAGGTTATCACAGTATAAAATCTGAAAATACATGGTCAAACCCTTGTACAAAAGCAAACCATCAAAAAAGACACTTATTTGTAATAAGTTTCAAAAAAGTTTTATTTAACCACACACACAAATAGAACAAACTCTAATATAAATTCACAAACAACTATATACATGTTACATGTAGTGCAAACAATTAAAAAAAATGCTGTATTTAATTACATAATATACATTTTCAGTCCAGGGGTGGTGGAACAGCGTCCCGCCGGTTCAGTGCCTGTACAAGCTGGCTCAGGGTTCCCAGAAAAGCCTGGTTGAAGGACGACATTGCAGCAATCTCCTCCCTCCTCAAAGCCGCTTCTAGTTCTCTTGCATGTGCTGCATCGTCGAGTACCATCTGTAATGCCGCCTCGCTGTGTCCGGTTCAACTCCATCTGCTCCACATCAGATGTCTGCATCTCCTCAGGACAGTCAGATGCTCCTGCTCCTCTGTCGTTTCCTCCGTCCTGGACAAAAAATAATTACAATGAATGAATTACAATAAAGATAAACGATTTCACGTTTAATTCAAACATTGTGTGCATTTGAAATTACCATGTGTACAGTATACATACAGTATACAGTACACATGGTACGCATAACATTGTGTATGTCTCAAAGTTATAAAAATACTGAACAGGTTTATTAATGAATCTTGATTCCCATAACTGGGAATGCTTCCTGTTGCTATGCAAGTACATTGAATATTGTTATATTAATAATAATATATGATATACTAATGGGTTATAAACACGATTAATATTAATTTAATTATATTAATAAGTGTATAGATTCACAGACAACAGGCTAGAAGGTTTTACTTTTTCTCCTATTATACTGACCGGTTGCCGGTGTCGACGCTGCTGCGGGTCCCGTTCTCGGCGCTGGTCTCGGTGTCGATGGTGCCAATGGTTCTGGTGCTGTTGTTGATGCCAACGCTGCAGCCGATGCCAACGTGGCATCAGTGGGAGCCACTGAACCATTCTCGCTCGTCGAAAAGGAATCTTGAATAGAAAGATCATACAAAAGTCAACACACTACGAAATAGCAATGGCAGGCAGCTAGCAACTAGTTAGAGCTAAGTTAGCGGCAATTGCTATCTGCGACACAAGTTTACAGTCTTCATTATTATTAGTGAGCTTCAGCTTTCCAAAAGCCAGCCTAAAGAAAACAAAACTCTCAAGCAGAGTGCACCTGCAGGGTTAATGTAATGTAAACTTAAAACACTTACCGTCCTCCATCAGCGACTCCAAAAACTAGTGGCGAGTCAAGTCCACCATCCCTCCCGTTGCTCGCCGGTCTATGGCCGTAGATACTGTCCATCTGTTCGTACCACTTCCATCTTTTTCGGTTTGAACCACTAAGGCCGTTGTGGTCCTTTACAGCTCTGTAGTCACTTTTCAGTTTTTTTTTACTTTTCCCTACATTGCTGGAAAGTCCTGGTGTAGCCATGTGTGGACATCAGTTCGGAGACTTCTTGGTATACTCTTTCGTTCCTCGTTGCCCCATCAAGCTCTCGCTGGATCGTCTCTTCGGCAACCAAACAAAGAAAAGTCTGCACCTCCTCGTTTGACCACGGAGCATTTTTCCGAGTTGCCATAATACTAAAGTCTGGGACTGGGTAAATTATCACGCAATCTCTGGCCAAACTATTTAAAAATGGCGGGGTTATTCAGGATACTCCGTCTGGCGCGTGCAATGATGACGCAGTGAACAAGGACGATTCTCTCTGGCCAATCAGCAGTCTGTCGTGTGTTCACGTCACAATTTAGTATCGCCTCAGCCTGCTTAGAACCTCGCGAGGTGTCTAAAAAAGTACCAGGAAGCAGGTACAGGTACAACTTTTACACAGTGGAAAACCAAACAAAGGCGAGCCGAGTCGAGGCGAGTCGAGCTGGTACTGTGTAGTGGAAAAGCGCCAAAAGAGTCCTATTTCTACAAGAAAATGGCAGAGAGAGGACTTCAAATAGACCAAGAGACCTTCAGCTGTTCCATCTACCTGGATTTACTGAAGGAGCCAGTCACTATTCCCTGTGGACACAGCTACTGCATGAGCTGTGTTAAAACCCACTGGGATGGAGAGGTCAGTAAGCAAAGCTACAGCTGCCCTCAGTGCAAACAGAGCTGCACTCAGAGGCCTGTGCTGGTGAAAAACACTATGCTGGCTGCTTTAGTGGAGGAGCTGGAGAAGACTGCGCTCCCTGAAACTCAACAGAGCCATGCAGGACCTGGAGATGTGGCCTGTGACATGTGCTCTGGGAGGAAGCTGAAAGCTGTAAAATCTTGTCTACAGTGTTTGGTTTCCTACTGTAAAGAGCATCTTCAGCCTCATTATGAAGTTGCTGCTTTAAAGAAGCACAAGCTGATTGACCCCACTGAGAACCTCCAAGACAACATCTGCTCTCAACACAACGAAGTAATGAAGATGTTCTGTTGCACTGACCAGCAGTGTATCTGTCAGCGCCCCTCGGCTGCTGGTTCGTTTAATCACCACAAAAAGATGTATACCACAGAGAAACACGAGGGGACTGAGTTTTCCAAGTTTTAAAAGTCTAAAGTTTATTAAAAATATTAAAATAAAAGAAAACAAAACAGTGTTAAGAAGCCCAGTAAACAGGCTTTTAAAGTCAATCCGTGGGTAAAAAGGGAAGAGTCATTTTCGGTTTTAGGCTTCGGCCTCCCGTCCGCGCCGCAGGGCCGGCTCGGGGGAGTGCTGGCGCTCTCTCAGCGGTCTCAGTGGACTTCAAGGTCCCCGTACGCCGCCACAGGACTACAATAAAAC
The DNA here is from genome assembly GCA_024416835.2 of Perccottus glenii. Taxonomy (NCBI): domain Eukaryota; kingdom Metazoa; phylum Chordata; class Actinopteri; order Gobiiformes; family Odontobutidae; genus Perccottus; species Perccottus glenii. Next base: position 28,641 of record JALDQB020000150.1, on the reverse strand, counting down.
ACAATAATGTCGGCTTAGCGACCACACTAATATAATCAATTAAAACCGCACAGCATGCAATAAAACACGGGACACGTCCCTTTACTTAGCGTTAAAATGGCGTTGTACAGGTCCCTGGTTCCTTCCTGGTCCGCGTGGATACGGCCGGTCGCTCCTCCGAATCCTGGTCCGGTCCCTTTCCCCGAAGGGGGAAGACGGTGCTGTGGACAGGGAGAGGCGGTCTTATACACACAGTTAAAACACAGCTCGGGTAAGTGTAACTTCCACACAGTTATTGACACTTCCCTCTACTTAGCTGTATCAAAGCGTTGCATGCGGTAGGTTCTTGTGGTTCCTCTGGCTTCCCGCTGCCTTCAGTCGGCCCAGCTCTCCGTGCTGCTCAATGTCCTTTGCTCTGTCCGTTCCTCCGTCTCTGTCCGTCTCTCTTTCTCTCTGTTCCTTCCGTTTCAGTCCTCTCTCCTTCCTGGTTTCTTTCTCTCTTCCTGTTCCTTTACTTTCTCTGTCCGTTCATTTCCCCGCCGTAGCTCCTCTGCCCGTACCGGTCCCTGGCTCTCTCCCTCTGGTCGCGGGTCGCCCCAGGCCTCCTCATCGGCCCCTCGCTCCCCGTCCTAACAGGCATGCCTCGCGGGTACCCTGGCCTCAGGTCTCCTTAGGAATCCTCGGCTTCCTTCCTCCTCTCACGGCGTCCGCGGTGCAGTCTTCCCCGTTCCGTTTCCGTTCCCTTCTCACTTCCCGTCTGTTGCCAATCCTCCTTTCCTTTTCCGTCCCTTTCTCCTTTGCCCGGCGTCCGCCGGGCCGCTCCCTCCTCCTGTGCCGTCCGCTTGGCTTGTCTCTCTTTCCTCCTCACAGTTCTCTGTTGTTTTTTTGTCTGTCCTTTGATTGGGCCTTTTGAACTCGACCGGGCCACATCCGATTGGTCTGGGTGATTGCGCAGGTGTGGTAGGCGTTCCCCATCACGGGTCCATCCGCGTGTCTGAAACATTTAAAGGGGACGCGCACTCACAGGGTAGGAAAGGGAGAATACACACCAGGTGCAAACCGGCACCCTGTGACATATCTGTTACCTCTGCTCTGTGGATGAACACAAGGGCCATGACACAGTGTCAGCTGCAACAGAAAGGACTGAGATGCAAAGAATTTTAGAAGACAGTAAGCAGAAAATCCGACAGGTAATTCATGACAAACAGAAAGAAATAGACACATTACAACAAAGGGCAAACCCCTCTGCTGAAGAGAGTGAAAGGATTTTTACACAGATTTATTTTCTGGTGGAGAGAAGGAGGACTGAAGTGAGAAGAAAAATCAGATCTCAACAGGAAACCGAAGAGCGTCGAGTAAAGAACATCCGAAACAAACGTCAACAGGAGATCGTTAGACTGAAGAGAAAATACACTGAGCTGGAGAAACTCTCACAGACAGAGGACCATAACCAGTTTTTACACACACTTCCATTGCTGTTTAAACTCTGTGAAGCTTCTGACTCATCCAGCAGTGAAACAGCTCCACTGTCTTTCTTAGATGTGCTTACAGCTGCTGTAGCAGAGCTCAGGGACAAACTACAAGACATTTTTTACTGGATGAACCTATAGATGAAGCAGAAGAGGACACAGTACCAGCATCAGAAGAGGACATTTTGCCAACAGAGACTTGGCCTGGCCTTCATCAAGTGGAAATGCACTCACAAGTGGACACAGAAGAGTGGTTAGCTCTACCACAAGGGAACTTCCCAGTACAAACCGCAAATGATATCCATCCAGAGCTGTTGGACGCTTTACATTATGTTGTCCAGCTACAAAATGACCCAACATATATGCACACTGTACATCCCTGTACATTTTTTTATATTTTAAGTCTACAGTTTACATTCATGTACATTATTTTGCGATCTAGATTTATTCCCACATTACACACTTTTTATATTTTTTAGATTTTATTCTTATATTTTTTATTGTTTACTTTTATCTCATTCTTACATAGCTACATTTATGTATATTTTCATCTGTGTGTTTTCCTAAATAATTGCACTGTCCATGGAGCGGACCTGACTCACATTTCACTGCTGGTTATATATGCTGTATATAATTTTGTACGTGACGAATAAAAATCTTGAATCTTGAATCTTGAACAAGAGCTGAATTCTTGAGACATGCTTGTAATATAACACTAGATCCAAATACAGCACACTCGCTGCTTTCACTGAGCACAGAGAACAACATTGTAAGATGCATGAACCAGGACCAGGAGCAAAGAGACTCTGATCGGTTGTTGTTACCTGGAAGTGAAGGGGAGATTTGAGGATTACTTTTCTGTTGCTGTGGCTTACAAAAACATTAGGAAAGAAGGACCTCTCGATGAGTGCAGTTTTGGAAATAATACAAAATCTCGGGCTTTAGATTGCTACAAAGATGGTTTTGTATTTTGGTACAACAGAGTTAGCACCACTATTACAGCTCCCCCATCCAACAAAATAGGAATTTTTGTCGATTATGATGCAGGCGTTTTGTCCTTTTACAGTGTCACCCAAGAAATGACTCTCATCCACAGAGTCCAGACCACATTCACCCAGCCACTGCTCACAGGGATTTGGCTCAAAGATGTTGCGGACTGTGCTGAGATCTGCAATCTATGATAGAATGAAAGAAGCATCTCAGGATTTTGTGTTTAAGGTAGAAGTGTTGAGATAGTTTGGGGTTTAATACAGAGTTAAAGCACTAACCATCTTTTACCATACCGTTCTGTGGATGAACACAGTGTCGGCTGCAGGACAAAAATCAAAAGGCAGAGGGAGTAATAGTCATGTTAAAGGATTAAGTCATTGAAACATTTTGTTGGTGAATAGTCTTAGGACACAGGAGAGTTTATCTATAGCGCCAATAGAAGTTCATGTTGCTTTGATAAAAACCAAAAAGTTTATTTGATCCATATTTGCATCACATTTATTTCAGCTCCACCTGCAAACAGAGAGGGCATCCAGGTGTGTGGGCATCCACTGTGGGGTTACATGTGCTATTTATGTTTACAAAATAATCAATATTGAATATATTACAATGACAATAATAATGTAGCCTAACCAATAATAACTTATCTTCTAAACCGTGCTTGAAAAAAAAAAAAAAAAAAACGTTTTTTAAATGTTTGAAGTAAAATGGTTCAATGTAGTACATTTCTGTCCCAAGTCAGACTATACAATTTTCCACTAAATGTTCTATACATATGCACATAAAGCATGATAATCACATTGTAATCCAGTTTAATATAGCCTTAGAGCCTATAGAATTCTAATTGCTGTTAGGCATAGTTTCTACAAGTTTGTCCTAATGGCAGAGTTGCTCTCCATTACATACTTTTAATTTGTTATGTAGCTGTCACATGCTCAATAAAAGTTAGCTGTCTATATTAAATATTGCAAATACAATGATAATGTACTTCCATTTTAAACTTTGCTTGAAAAAAACAGTTATATGTTTAAAGTCAAAACAGACTGCTGTATTTTACTGTCCTAAAATGTATTTAGTATGATCATAGAGCCTATATAAATTCACCTTGCTGTTAGGTCCCGTTTCTATATGTAGGCCTATAGTTAGAGAATGTATTAACATTTTAGGCTCTACATTAAAAAAGATGATACATTAGGCTACATTACATTAAACATTACCATTAAGTAGTAGCAAACTTTCTGGGCTTTTTTATATAAAAGGGTCAATGTTTCAATATTTGGTATCAATTTAATTATTTGCTTAATATATCACTTTATTGCTAACTTAAGATAAAAGCCATGTAATGTCTGACTAACAACACTACTAGAGCAAATATGTACTAAATGTGTTCGTGCTATAATTAGCTAATCACACATTCACCTAGCATCATCCATAAAAGACACATACCTTCATTAAGATAGAAGTGTTTGACATTGAAGTTGTCTTTTTTTAATAAGATTGTTTCAGTCACTAGAAGAGTTCAAAAAATATTTTTTATATACTGGGGCACAGTGGCTCAGTGGTAGAGCGGTCGTCCTTCAACCGGAAGGTAGGTGGCTCGATTCCCCACAGTTCATACTGTCATTGTGTCCTTGGGCAAGACACTTAACCCACCTTGCCTCCAGTGGTGTTCCAGCTGTAACACTGGTGAATGGAACCTTAATGTAAGTTCCTTTGAATAAAAGCTTCAGTTACACTGTGTGCACAATTATTAGGCAAGTTGTAATTTTGTTATTGTACAACTACAGTGCTCTTGGTCATTCCAAAATGTTAACAAACCCTCAAACCTGAACATTTAAGTAGTAAAAGTGAAGTTTTGGCTTTCTTAAGAGAATATCTACATGTACACCATTTAGGCAACGATTGGTGTGAAAAAACACATTTCTGAAATTTCAAAAAAAGTCTTCTTGAAAGATGCACTTTTTCCAGTACCACTGTTTGAAGAAAGTGTCTTCTAAAAATTGGCAGTAGGTCTGAGGGTTGATTTTGAGTCCATTTTCAACCTGAAAAGGTCCAACTAGCTCATCTTTAATAACCCCACCTCCACCTTGCTGGCGTCTGAGTCGAAGTGGAGCTCTGTGTCCGTTACTGATCCAACCACGGGCCCATCCATCTGGTCCATCAAGAGTCACTCTCATCTCCATCAGTCCACAAAACCTTTGAAAATCTGTCTTCAGATATTTCTTGGCCCATTCTTGACGTTTCAACTTATGTATCTTGTTCAGAGATGGTCGGGTTTCAGCCTTTCTTACCTTGGCCATGTCTCTGAGAACTGAACACCTCGTACTTCTTGACACTCCAGGTAGGTTGCAGTTGTGGAATATGGCAGCACTGGAGGATAATGAGTTCCTGGTAGCTTCACGTTTTATTCTCCGCAAATCTTTGGCGGTTAATGTGCGTCTTTTCTTCTCGACACATTTCTCGCAAAACCTTTTACAATGTTTGACTTTTCAGAGTCAGTTAAATCTCTTTTTTGGCCCATTTTGTCTGAAGAGAAGAATCTGCCTAATAATTATGCACACCTTGATATAAGGTGTTGCTCTCCTTAGGCCACACCCTCCCTCGTTACACAAATACACATCACCTGTCTATTATATTGGGAATTACTTGTTCCAGTCTTCAACGTAGAAAAAAAGGTTGAAGTAAAAGCATCTGGCCTTAGTTTTCAAGGTGAAGACGTTTTCCAAGAGACTTTATCAATTCTTCGACGTACATCTCAGGCCTAGGGTGTCCTGGTGCCACGTGCACTGGTGGACACGCTTATGCTGACTAGCATAGAAATCCAATAACAGAACACCACTCGGGTTCAGATCCGGAGGGCCGCTCCTCCCAATCACACCCCTCCAGGTGTCACTGTCGCTGCCCACGTGAGCGTTGAAGTCCCCCAGTAGAAGGACGGAGTCCCCGGTTGGAGCACTTTCAGCACCCCTCCCAGAGACTCCAAGAAGGCCGGGGACTCTGCACTGCCATTTGGCCCGTAAGCACAAACAACAGACCTATCCCCGACCCGAAGGCCCCCTCTCGTTTACCAGAGTGAACTCCAACACAAGGCAGCTGTAGTGGAGTTGGCTGAGCCCGGCGGGGTCCCATGGGGAAAGACCCGGCCACCAGGTGATCGCATACGAGCCCCAACCCCGGGCCTGGCTCCAGGGTGGGGCCCCGGTTGCGCCATACCGCAATTTTTCAATCTTTACATGCTCCCTTTAGGGCAGTTAATACTCAGCTGTGACGTATCCTAGCATAATTATGCAGATGATACTCAGATTTACATTTCACTCACAGCAGGTGAAAATGGACCAATCCATTCACTGTGTCAGTGTGATGTGTGTACGCAAAATAATTTTCTCCAACTAAACAGAGACAAGACTGAACTAATTGTCTTTGGGCCACAGACAAACAAAGAGAAACTGTCGGCAGTCACCTCGATTCTCTTTCTCTAAAATCTAAAAATCTGGTTAGGTTTCTGGGGGATAATGTGAACATTGTCACATTAGATAAATTACATCATCAGCATTTTATCACCTTAAAAACATTTCCAAAGTCAATGGGATAATGTCTAAACCAGACTTAGAGAAACTTATCTATGCCTTTATCTCCAGCAGGTTAGATTACTGTAACGATCTGCTCACTGGTCTCTCAAAACGAGGGTTAAGACAGCTGCAGCTTATTCAGAACTCTGATGCTCGAGTTCTAACTAAAACAAGGAAGTGCAACCACATCACGTCAGTTTTAGAAAATCTCTGCACTGGCTTTCTGTTGCTCAGAGAATAGACTTTAAAACAGCACTGCTGGTTTACAAGTCTCTTAATGGTTTAGCACTAGAATATATTTCTGACATGCTAGTTGCTTATGAAGCTCCTCGGACTCTGAGAACATCTGGGACAGGCCTTCTGCTTCTGCCCAGAGTTAAAACTAAACAGGGTGAAGCCGCATTTAAGTTTAATGCAGCTAAATCTTGTAACAACCTTCCAAATGAAGGAAAACAAGCCTCAACTTTTACCACGTTTAAGCGGAGGTTAAAAACCTTTCCACTTCCACTGACCTGAGCCTTGTTTTTGACCTCGTCTTTAGGCCTACGATTCTGTACCTTTGCCTGAAAATAAAACTTTGTGGGGTCTACATCGTGAGCCCTCTTGCCTGTTCCAGACAGTAGGTCCTGACAGTACTCTGCAGATCCATTTTGTGCTGCTCCTCAGGCCAAAGGACAACGGCTTCAGCAACTAGATGAGCAGGCCAGTTGGCCCCGACTTAAGCTGTAGGAAGCAGCCTTTTCCTGCTAACCTCCTCTTGTGTCCTCGAGTACCTGCTTCTCCTGAATCTTCGAGTATCCTGAGTCTCCTGAGTCCTCGAGTATCCTGAGTCTCCCGAGTCCTCGAGTATCCTGAGTCTCCTGAGTCCTCGAGTTTCCTGAGTCTCCTGAGTCTCCTGTGTCTCCTGTGTCCCTGAGTTCCCGAGTGGCTCCGCCCGAGTAACTCCGACCGAGTGGCTCCGCCCGAGTGGCTCCGCCCGAGTGGCTCCGCCCGAGTCTTTGTGACTCCACCTGTGATCTCCAGCTCGTCCTAATTCACGAGTTCCCGAGTGCCAGCGGACCTGTTCCCGAGTGCCCGTTCCGGCACCACCAGTTTCTCGAGTGCCCGCTCCGGGGCAACCTGTTCCCGAGCAACCTGGTCCTGCGCCAGTGTCCCATCGTTCGATGTTTCCTGCCTCCAGACCCCCGCCACCCCCCCCGGATCATGTGCGGGGAACCCGCATAGGGCCGGCCAGATTGTCAGTTTCTCCAGCTCGGTGTATTTCATCTTAAGTCCAGAGATCTCTTGTTGAACTTTGGCCTCAAGATCTTTGACCCGACGCTCTTCAAGACACTGTTGGGATCTGATCGGCAGCTGAGTCATTCTTGAGTCATTCTTATCAGCAGAGCGACTGATGTTTTTCCCCTCCAGTTGAAGTACCTCCACATCTTTCTCTTTATCCTGAATTCTCTGCTGGATTTTTTGTTGACATGTCTGGAACTCTTCCTGCGGTGGACAGTAATGAAGTAAATGTATTTTGTTACTGTTGTCACGACCCCTTACACTCTGGTTGTGGTTTGAAATAGTGTGATCATGTCTGCATGTCTGTGCGCAGGTGAAGCTGTGGGCGTTTCACGTATTGCCTATATAAGATCCCGCCTACAGCTGTTCTTGGTGCTCTCTTCAGGCTGTCGCCATGCCAGCACCACCTTGCCTTTTGTTTGCTCTTTGGTTTTGTATTATACAACACTACACTTACCATTAACACTCAAATCAAACACATCACCCTCACTACTGATTACTGATCAACACACCTCATTATTATTGTTTAAAATTATGATTAGTTAACTTTATCTTAAAATAAAAGCACTATCTTTGTATATTTGTTTGTGTGGCGTCCATTTTTGTCATGGCCTTGAGCCGGGTTATGATAAATTGGGGGCTCGTGCCGTTTAGTTTAGTTTTTGTGTAGTTTGTAGCCTTAGGATTAGTTTTCGTATTTGGGACGTCTTGTTGAATTTGTTAGTCGTGCGTTAAAAGGTGAGATTTTTTGATATAGCTGGTTTTGCTTACGAAATTAGTGCATGGTACATTAAAGTATTTGCTTAGCCACGTTATATTTATGCCCAGGTGGTTAGTATTTCTCGTAATTGTAGCCTAAATTTGTGCACTCTTGGTTGGGACTCGTGCGTCCTTTGTGCGTAATGTTTGGAGAGCATACAGCATGCTGCGGCTCCTTTTGTTCTCAGTTTACTGTGGCGGTAAACTTTTGTTTGAGGCTTAAACGAGGAAAACAAACTTTGACATCTTTCGGGTAAGGTAAATGTGGATACTTTTGTCTTTGGTGCGTGTTTCTTTTGTGAAAACATGTTTTAAAAGCAGGTTTTATTGGCGAAGTTGAGAGAGAGTTAATTTGCATCAGGTGGGGTAAGCAGCCACAAGCTCCCGTGCGTAAAAAATGTATGGTGTGGAGTGATTCCTTGTAGGCTTAAGCGGCGTTCCCCTTTGGGTCCGTCGGTCTGGGGGGTAGTGTTGCGGCGAACGTGGTTAAAGCTTTGCTTGGGAGCGCATCCGTGGTGCTTAGAGGGTTGCTAGCGTGCTAGTCGCCTTTCTAACCCATCGGGCTGTAGCGCATAAAACCCGCCATATGGGGCTGCATGAAGACTAGGGGAGCTTAGGTAGCTGGCTTTTGCGTTAGTCTAGCGGGAGAAGCTCCATCACCGAGGCTTTTGCCTCACGTGCGCACAGGAAAGTTTTGGGAGTTGTTCAACATTACCTGATTGCATTTTGTAGACTATCTTTGTATATAAAAAAAAAAAAAAAAAAAAAAATGGGTGACATTGCAACGTTTATTGCTGAGCCTAATTTAAAAAGCTTTAGCAAACTGAGGAAAGAGCAATTGTTAGAACTTGTGGATCATTATGGTGTTGAATTGGATGAGGAGAATCCTAAAAAAGGGGCCATTCAAGCCGCATTGAAATTAAAATTAATGAACATGGGATTGTTGATTTTAGAGGAGGAGCAGCAGGACCCAGTAAAAATATCTGTCTCAAGTCAAGGTTTGACATTTCAGCAGCAAAAGGAACTTTTACAAATGCAGTTGGAACATGACAGATTTAAACATGAGTCTATGTTAAGGAACCAAGTTGAAATGGAGAGGCTCCACCAACAGCGTGAGGAGGTCCATGGACGTTGGCATTTGGAGAATGGGGGTAAAAGCGGCTCACGCCTTGATGTGAGTAATTTGCGGTGGCTCCCACCATTTAATGAAAAGGACCCAGACACATTTTTTTTGTTGTTTGAACGTGTGAGTAATGCTAAATCATGGTCTGACACTGAATGTGCAATAATACTTCAGTCAGTATTAACAGGAAAAGCGCAGCAGGCATATGCTTCTTTGAGTGAGCAGGATTGTTCTAGTTATGACAAAATTAAGTCCGCAGTTTTAAGAGCATTTGAACTTTCACCAGAAGCTTACAAGCTACGCTTTTAGGTCATGGGAAAGAAAAAGCAAACGTGCGTTGAGTTTGCTAGAGATTTAATAACTCATTTTAAACGCTGGTTAATGGCTTTAAATGTAGTCAATTTTGAAGAGCTGTGTGACTTAATGATATTGGAGCAGTTTAAGAACGTGCTTCCTGAGCGTTTAGCCACTTATGTCAACGAAAGAAAAGTGTGTACTGCTTCAGAGGCTGCAGTTTTAGTTGATGAATACGTGTTGATTCACAAGAACAGTGTTCAAGCACGAACGGCTGTGCAAGGGGAGTTTGGCTCTAAAGGAAACACTCATACGGTTTCGTTTGAGGAGTCCCGTTTTGGAAAGTTGGGAAGAGATAGATTTGACAAATTACGTCCTGTTTCTGACCCAAATAAAACTTGTAATTACTGTCATGAAAAAGGTCACTGGAAATCTGATTGTCCAGTACTGAGAGCTAAAAATAAAATGTCAAAATTAAACGTGAGGCCTGCTGCATTCGCTGCGCCTGTGGAAAAACTAACTCTGGTTGATAATATTAAACAGGATCAAGGTGAACCTAAGGTGCTAGCTTCTTATGCTCCTTTTATCAGAGAAGGTTTCTTGTCACTGGTGGAAAGTGACACTACGGTTCCTGTCAAAATTCTGCGGGATACTGGAGCATATGATTCATTTGTTTTTTTTGTTTTTTTATTTAACCTTTATTTAACCAGGAAAGTCCCATTGAGGTTAAAAACCTCTTTTTCAAGGGAGTCCTGGCCAAGAGGCAGCAAAACACAGTCAATTACATTTATAAAAGTTATACAATACAAATAATTAAAAACATTTACAATTTAAACAGGTCATTTCAGGTTCTCTCAATCTGGACTTAAAAGCATTTAAAGAAATAAGTTCTGATAAATTTAAGTCTTTTTGCAAAAAGTTCCATGCAGAAGGAGCTGAATAGACAAAAGCCCTTTTTCCCAGTTCTGTACGGGCAAATGGAACAAAGAGCAGCAAGTAATCATTTGATCGCAATGAATAAGAACCAACACTTCTCCATGTGATTAAACTACAGATGTAGGATGGCAAAAGACCAAGCATGGCCTTATAGATAAAAATATGCCAATGCCCTGATCTCCTGTTGGACAACGATGGCCATCCCACTCTGGTATATAATTCACAATAATGGGTCAAGTTTTTACAATTCGTAATAAATCTCAGAGACGCATGATAAACAGTGTCAATCTTATACAGACATTTTGCTGAAGCGGTCCTATACACCAGGTCTCCATAATCTAAGACAGATAAAAATGTTGCAGTGACTAGCTGCTTTTTGCTTTAAAAGAAAAACAAAATTTATTTCGAAGAAAAGGACAGTTTAAGTTTGAGTTTCTTCACAAGGTTGTCTATATGAGACTTAAAAGTGAGAGCATCATCAAGCCAAATACCAGGGTACTTATAAGAATGAACCACCTCTATGACACTTCCAGTCAAAGTGAACACAGGAGGAGGAGCTTGAGAAACCTTCTTAGTATTTCTAAACAGCATCAGTTTGGTCTTATCAGCATTGAGAACCAGTTTAAGCTGCATGGCGTCGTTGAACCACATCAAAAGCTTTCTGCAAAGACTCAACCGCTTTAGCTGGGGCGATCCAAAACAATAAATAATCGTGTCATCAGCATAGAAATGCATATTAGCATCCGACACATTGTGGCCTAGTTCATTTATATACATAATAAACAAGAGAGGACCTAATATTGAGCCTTGTGGCACCCCCTTGTGTACCTTCACTAATGCAGAACATAGACCATCACATTTAATGCACTGAGTCCTGTCACTCAGATAATTCATGAACCAGGAAACTACACAATCAGACAATCCCAGACAAAGAAGCCTTTGCTTTAAAACAGCATGGTCCACTGTGTCAAAAGCTTTCGACAGGTCAAGAAAAGTGATGCACAGAATTGCTTTCTATCAAGAGCGACAAGTATGTCATTAATTACTTTTGTAACAGCAGTGATGATACTGTGCTTTTTCCTGAAGCCTGACTGCATTTTAGAAAGGAGTTCATTTGAGTATAAAAACTCTTTTATTTGGTCTGAAACAAGGGATTCTAAAATTTTTGACAAAACACACAAATTAGATATAGGCCGATAATTAGTTAAAACTGCTGGATCACCTCCTTTAAACAAGGGAATCACAAAAGCTGACTTCCAAACTGATGGCATTTCATTGTTTTGAATTGACAGATTAAAAAGAATTGTAAGGCTCTGCAACAAAATCAGCCGCCTTTTTCAAAAGTAAGGCTCTATTAAATCTGGTCCAGGAGGTTTTCTGTGATCTAACGCTTTAAGAGCTCCATGCACCTGCTGCACAGTAAAGAAACAAAATTAAAAGGCTCTCCAGAAAACACAGAGGAGTATGTGCATGGATTGACAGCGACTACTCCTGTCGACTGACAGAGAACCAACTGATACAAAATGCTCATTAAAGCAATTTAAGACATCAACTCTGTCGTAGACTGGAAGAGAGTTTTTTAAGACAAATTTTGGGAGGGCTTCATTACTTTTATTCACAGAAAGAGACTTGATGACTTTCCAAAATTTCTGTGGATTATTGAGGTTTTCACTTGTGACTGATAAATAATATTCAGATTTAGCCTTTTTGATAAGAGAGGTACATTTATTTCTTAGTTGTCTGAAAATGGACCAGTCAGTGGCAGAATCCCCATTTCTAGCTTTAGCCCATGCCACATTTCGCTGATGAATAATGTCTGACAACTCTGGAGAAAACCAAGGGTTTTCCCGTCCCTTCACTCTGTGCTTTGTCCAAGGAGCATGTTTATTTACAATTTTCTCAAAATTCTCCTTAAAAAGTGTCCAGGCAAGCTCAACGTCAGGCAACAGGCCTAGCTGTCCCCAGTTAATCAAAGATAGATCATGATGATAGGCTTGTTCATTGAAATTTTTCAAATTCCTCTTTCTAATAATTTGTGATTTACATTTGGGTATTTTACTGCCTCTGTAGCAATAACACAATGATCACTCAGATCATTACAAAAGACACCCATGGTTGAAAATTTATGAGGGACATTTGTTAGAATCAAGTCGATTAAAGTAGATTTATCTGGATTTTTGAGATTAGGCCTTGTAGGTACATTTACCAACTGGCTAAGACTGACAGAATCACAGAAAGATTTAAATTCATCAGAAACAACATTTAGCCAGTCCCAATTCAAGTCCCGGCCAGTAAAAGTTCCTATAGTTTAATCTGGACAAAGAAGCTTTAAAGATGATAAAGCCTCCCTGGAGGCCGATGGAGGTCTATAACAGCCCACAACAGTTATTGAAAAGGACTTAAATATTTCAACATTTAAGGCCAAAAACTCCATTTGCTTACAGAGAGACTCAGACAGAACAACTGATGCACCAAATCTTGACTTAACATAGATAGCTACTCCACCACCTTTCTTGCCTGTCACTGCGAAAAACATTATACCCATGCACATTTATATCTTCATTAGTAATTGATTTCACAACCATGTTTCCGAAATTATCACTATGTCTGCATCTGTAGATTCAATCCAAATTCTAACCATGTCCATTTTGAGTAGTAAACTGCGAACATTAAGATGAACAAATTTAAGTCCAGGCATTGATTTAAATTCAGCAGAGTCAAGACACATTGCAAACAGGGGCCAGGATTAGGCTGCACATTTCCAGATAAAAGTAGGAGTAGTGTAATAATCAATCTGCATTTCACAGTATATTTTGAAACCGGCCTATCATATGCTGAAACCAAGCAATGCCTATCATTAATTGAGAAAGACAAATTATACAAAGCAAAAAAATTTTGCAGTTTAGGCAAATCCCAATACAGATCCATCCAGAAGTCTGGGTTCCAACAAAAGTGTAATGGTTCCTGGTGCACGTCAATACTGGTTTTTGTGCCACTATAGTAGGTATCCTGTATGCCCACCATATTATTAAAACAACTCACCCTAAGATCAGTGCCCGGTTTCAAGTTCCAAGTGACCAACAGGGATAAGAACATTAAGAAAAATGCCATCGTCATTAATTTACTAATAGTAAAGTTGACTAATAACAGTACCAGTTTATCTTGTAGAGTGTGGCCCAGCTTCCACAATGATGTTGCAGGCTTAGGCTTGTTAACCCAAGCTCCAGGAGAATGTAGCAGGCCAGGCCCGTTAGCCTAGCCTCCAGGATGATGGGTGAGACTCAGGCTGGTTTTCCCAAGCTCCAGGAGAATGAAACAGGCCAGGCTAGCTCCAGGAGTATGTAGCAGGCTCAGGCTGGTTAGCCCAAACTCTAAGAGAATGTAGCAAGCTCAGGCTGGTTAGCCCAAGCTCCAAGAAGATGTAACAGGCTCAATGCTGGTTAGCCCAAGCTCCAAGAAGATATACCAGGCTCAGGCTGGTTAGCCCAAGCTCCAGGAAGATGTAAAAGGCACAGGCTGATTAGCCCAAGCTCCAGGAGAATATAGCAGGCTCAAGCCCGTTTGCCTAGCTCTGATTAGCCTGGGCTAATAGGATCTGTTGAATCAGGCTCAGGTTAGCAAAGTTAGCTCAGAGCAGAGGTATAGTGTCATTTTTAAACTCATAGTAGTCCACAATCTTCTTAAAAGTTCAAGATGAAATTTCCATATAGATGACTTGTACAAATTAAAAACGACAACTTAAAAGGAGTAAATACTTTGAAATCCATTTAAATGGAATCAGTTCAGAGAGAGACACTGAGCAGACCTTTAGATAGCTGCCATCTTGGATCAGTTGTCAATTTGTGGTTTGCTCCGTGTTACCCTTTACCAACGATACCGCGACCGGTGACTATATACTCAGTCGGGGCATGGGTTTGACAGTGTTACCTATTCCATTACACCGAATGGTTTTGGAGTGTGAGCTTGTGTGCGGTGAGGTGTCTGTGGGCGTGCGCCCAGCGCTACCAATACATGGTATTCATTTTATTCTAGGAAATGGCTTAGCAGGTAGCCGCGTCTGGTCAGATGCACCATCTTCATCGGGCTTTAATAGCTTGTCCGTGTCTGACAGCTCAAAGCAGTTAAAAGTGCATTCGCGCTTACCTGTTGTAACCATGAGCTCGCCTGTCTTGCTGCAGAGCTCCTGTGCAGTGTCTGAAACCGAGGTATTCCCTGCCTGTGCTGTTACACGCGCCATGCGTAAGGCAGAGCTGGATACACCTTCCGACAATAAAATGGATAATGTTCTGTCGTTGACAGATTTTCCGTTGACTGTGTCTCATAAAGAACTGGTTCAGGAACAGAGAACTGATCCTACACTAACAGAAGCACTTGGTCTTGTAGTGTCTGCTAATGAGATAGACAGTATGGCCACTGGTTATTTTTTGCAGAAGGATTTGTTGTTTAGAAAGTGGACTTCGTTTGGCGAGTGGACGCATAATGCGGTGTTTCAACTCGTAGTCCCAACTAAATTTCGTTCTGCTGTGTTAAAAGTGGCGCACGATGAGACTGGTCATTTTGGTGTGAGAAAAACTTACTTGCATCTTCTGAAACATTTTTTCTGGCCTCGGTCTAAAAAGGACGTGTCCACTTATATTAAAACGTGCCATGTGTGCCAATTGACGGGCAAGCCCAATCAGACCATTAAACCAGCACCATTACAGCCCATCCCAGCGGTGAGTGAGCCTTTTGAATATCTTATTATTGATTGTGTTGGTCCGTTGCCTAGTTCAAAGTCTGGGTACAAATATTTACTCACAGTGATGTGTCAGAGCACGCGTTATCCTGCTGCATATCCGTTGCGGTCCATTACAACCAAGGCAGTTGTAAAAGCGCTGTCGCAGTTCATATCAGTGTTTGGAATTCCAAAAGTAATCCAAAGTGATCGTGGGTCAAATTTTACATCTCACATGTTTGCACAGGTTTTAAAAATTCTTGGGATTAGACACAATCAATCCACAGCATATCATGCGCAGAGTCAGGGAGCGCTTGAACGGTTCCATCAGACTTTAAAGTCTCTCTTACGCTCGTATTGTACAGGACTTGATGGAGACTGGGAAGAGGGGCTCCCTTGGCTCATGTTAGCTGCTAGAGAAGCTGTTCAAGAGAGTACAGGATTCAGCCCAAACGAACTTGTTTTCGGCCACTCAGTACGCGGCCCTTTGGCTGTATTGAAAAGTGATTTTGTGGATGCTGAGCCGCCGAAAAACTTGATAGACTTTGTTAATGGTTTTCGCCATCGTTTGGTTATGACTGGATGTATGGCTAAGGAAAAGTTACAACAGTCTCAAAACAAAATGAAGGACATTTATGATCGTAAGTCAGAGCGACATGAATTTAGTCCTGGAGACCAGGTTCTTGCTCTTACACCTGTTGTGGGTTCGCCCTTTCAGGCAAAATATACTGGGCCTTATACGGTTTCTGATAAAATCTCGTAATTAAATTATTTGATTAAAACACCAGGAAGAAAAAAATCTACAAGACTCTGTCATGTGAACCTGCTAAAACCTTATTATCAGCGCTCACCTAATGCCAATAATGGGTTTGAAAGTTCTGTGCGTCCAGTTCTTGCCATTTATTCTCTGGTTTTGGCGCACGAGGATGGTGTCCCAGAACCTGATGAAAGTTTGTTGTGTGGTCGTTTGAAAAATTCGGAATCTTTGCGCAAATTGGGAAGTTTGTTATCTCACTTGTCTGCCGTAGAAAGAAATGAGTTGGCCAAATTGATTTTAAAATATCCCATGCTTTTTGGTGATGTGCCTTCCCGAACAACATGGATTGAGCATGACATTGATGTCAGTGAGGCAAGACCAATTAAACAGCGATTTTATCGCATGGCCCCTGCAAAGTTAAAATATCTGGATGCTGAAATTGATTACATGATCAAAAATAACATTGCAGAGCCGTCTTCCTCTAGTTGGGCTTCACCATGTATTTTGGTGCCGAAATCCGATCAGACACCACGGTTTTGCACAGATATGAGGAAGGTAAATTCAGTGACAAAACCCGATTCTTTTCCTTTGCCTCGAATGGATGATTGCATTGACAGAGTGGGTTCAGCTAAATATGTGTCTAAATTCGATCTGTTGAAGGGCTATTGGCAAGTGCCGTTGTCCAGCTCAAGACATAGCTGCTTTTATTACATCGTCTGGCCTGTATTCTTATACAGTCATGCCGTTCGGATTAAAGAACGCTCCAGCCACGTTTCAGAGACTTATGAATAAAGTGGTTGCGGGGTTGGAGGGCTGTTCAGTTTATCTCGATGATTTAGTCATATACAGTGACACTTGGTCTTCTCATTTGCAGCGCATCAAAGCCTTGTTTGACCGTCTTGCTGACGCGCGTCTAACCATTAATTTAGCCAAATGCGAATTTGCAAAAGCAACAGTAACATATTTGGGCCGTGTAGTGGGGCAGGGTAAAGTAGCTCCTGTACAGGCCAAAGTTGTAGCTGTAGCCGAATTTCCACAGCCAACAACTAAAAAAGAGCTACAACGGTTTTTGGGATTGGTGGGCTATTATAGGAGTTTTTGTAAGAACTTTTCCACGGTAGTCTTCCCTTTGACTGAGCTCCTTAAAGCAAGAGTCCAGTTGGTTTGGTCATCCAATTGTCAACAAGCCTTTGATAATGTAAAGTTCTTGCTTTGTTCTCGCCCTGTTTTAGCAGCGCCTCATTTTGACAGGATGTTCAAGCTGCAGGTGGACGCCAGTCAGGTTGGAGCGGGTGCGGTACTCAGGGGGTGGCCAAACCGGTTTGCTTCTTTTCAAAAAAAATTTAATCGGCACCAAAGTAATTACTCTGTAATTGAAAAGGAGGCCTTGGCTTTAATTTGGGCTTTACAACATTTTGAGGTCTATGTGGGAGGGTCAGTGCCCCTAGTGGTTTACACTGACCACAATCCTTTAACGTTTTTATGTTCTTTGAGGTCTCCAAACCAGAGGCTTATTAGGTGGTCTTTGTTTTTGCAGGCTTATGACCTTGACATTCGCCACATTAAAGGTCATGAGAATTTTATGGCCGATGCATTGTCACGTGCACCTGTGGAATAATGTTATTTTTCAGTTTGAATGTCAGTTGCTTGTTCCACTTGTTTTGTTTCCTTGTCTATGTCCTCTTCTCCAGGCGCCGGAGTTGCTGGGTGTTGGTGGGGTACATCGGTGGTTCAAGATGGTTTGCTGTGGTGGAATTTTACTTTGGGTGGTTATTTTTTATTAATTGGGCACTTGGTGTTGCATGTGTATTGACACGGATCCTTTTAAAGTTAGAATCCCGTCAAGATGGGGGTGTCACGACCCCTTACACTCTGGTCGTGGTTTGAAATAGTGTGATCATGTCTGCATGTCTGTGCGCAGGTGAAGCTGTGGGCGTTTCACGTATTGCGTGGAGCGTCAGGGCCCGACGCTCCACAACTATATAAGATCCCGCCTACAGCTGTTCTTGGTGCTCTCTTCAGGCTGTCGCCATGCCAGCACCACCTTGCCTTTTGTTTGCTCTTTGGTTTTGTATTATACAACACTACACTTACCATTAACACTCAAATCAAACACATCACCCTCACTACTGATTACTGATCAACACACCTCATTATTATTGTTTAAAATTATGATTAGTTAACTTTATCTTAAAATAAAAGCACTATCTTTGTATATTTGTTTGTGTGGCGTCCATTTTTGTCATGGCCTTGAGCCGGGTTATGACACTGTACTTAAGTAGTTTTTTCCAGTATCTGTACTTTACTAAGTATTTCCATTCGGGGATACTTTTTACTCAATTACATTTTGCAAAATTTGTCGTTCCTTTTTATTTATGAGTGGATAGAAAAAAACTGAATCACACGTGGCAAACCACCAATCATGATACAGCGCGCGCTCTGTTTTGAACTTGGTCTGGTAACTCTGGTTACCGCTTATTTAGTGCGTCAGTGCAACAGAATATCATTCTGAGAGTGCCGATTGTCTTCACTCTTCATTAGGATGGAAGTATCACGAACTCCTGAATCTAAAGTGCCAGTGCCACAACATCCGTGGCCTTATTTGCAGTGTTATTTTGAAGTCGTTGAAAAGAAAAATGAGTCCTTCATTTTTAACTGCCTTCTTTGCCTGCCTCGGAACTGTAAAATTTCTTCGTACTGGAATTCTCCTTCCAATCTTAGGAAACACATTGAGGTAAGCCATTTTCATTCTGGTGGTCATTTTTATTGAGTAATCTAACAGTAGCTCGCACCATTGTGTTTAAGTTAACGTTAGTTCGCTGTTTCACCAACATTTGTAGTATTTATTTTAAACTGAGTGATATTGTGAAATGACAGTCGATTAATGTTAACACTTTTGGTAGAATATAAATTAAATTTTGACTAGTTTTATATGCAGCTTATGATGCTAAACAGTTGAAAGGTGGAGTGCTGCTTATAAACCGAGATTGTTCTTTTCAAAAGTTCAGCTTCCAAAGACTGAGGTACAGAGCCCTGCACATGGCATGCAAGAAAAAAATATATATTGTGCCTGATTTAACATTACTGTGTTTTCCCCCAGACTGATTTACTAAAACGTGCGCTGTATTACTATTACTATTTCGCTTCCTCAATTTACAAATCATGTGCATGATTTTGAAACTCGAGGGAACAAATTAGTAAATCGTGCGCACGATTTAGCTTATTTTTTTCCTGCATGTCATGTCTGAGGCTCCGTAGTGATCTACTTTAAGAATAATTTTTAAATATGTCACTAGATTTATTGAAATCAATTACATCTATGACATGCAAAAAGCATATTAAATTATTTTAAGCAAGAGACTGACAAAAATTATAAGGGCATTGTAGCCATAATAAATGATAGTACTTGGATACTTAAGTACATTTGAAGGCAAATACTTTTGTACTGTTACTCAAGTGAAAGCTAAAAGGGAGTACTTTGGATTTTACTGAAGTAATATTTTACCTAGTGTAGTTTCGGTTTATTCAGATATCTGAGTTCAGCCACACGCAAGCACACAAGCAATCTCCTTTTATACCTTTTAACAAACATCTGTTATACATCAATTGTCATTCCTTTTATGGTGGGACACAGAAGCGGTTTTCTGTTAACCTGACCTTTGACCTATCCCCTCTGGTCATAAAAACCTATTTCTATAAGAAACAGGTTTTCTGAAAGAAACAGAGAGGGAAGAGGCTCCAGAGTTTATTAACCTGGGGTCACGTTCTAGGACCTATGTCTTTCCCATGGTAGATCAATCAGTTTGTTCCCTGGGGTCATATACCACAACCTTTGCCCACAGTCAGGATAAAAGCATACATTTACTACTGACATAAAAATACATGCTATTAAGTACATATTAGACAAGCAAAACTATTGAGCACTTATTCATGCATAATGAATTAGCCAATGAGAAGTTGCAGGTCGAACTGGTTAATTCTCAAATACATTTGCAAGACAAAGTAAAGTATGTAAACCTTTTGGAATTTCATGGTGTTCTAAATATATTTGTCTTAAAATGTTATGTGATCTTTATCTAAGTCAAGAGTATTGACAAAATTAATGTGTTACACAAAATAATTACACAAAATAATTCTGATCTTTCATGTCTTTATTGAACACACTCATTCAACATTCAAAGTGGCAGTGGAAAAAGTTGACCCACCCTTGGAAGCAATAACGTCAACCAGGCGCTTCCTGTAGCTGTGGATCAGACCTGCACAGGAGGAAGAATTTTAGCCCAGGAAGGGGACTGAGAGAATAAAGCAGGACCCCCCATCCATACATTTCTTTTCAAATGTTATAAATGAATCCAAAAACTCAGGACAGTCTGATCTAAACTGTATAACTTATCCCTTATCAGCACAATTGGCAAAAGCCCTTCATCTTCTCCCACTTTATCCATTTGGGGATTGCGAGGATTGCTTTGGGCCTGAGGTGGGGTATACCTTCAACAATCTCTAGTTAGTCTCAGGGACCAAGTCCAGTTGGGTTTTTGTCAAAACTGCACACAATGTAGCCATGTGTAGCTTTTGTTTTAATTTTTTGCCATTTTTATTTAAAAAGTAAGGCATGGAGGCCAAGTGGTAAGGCATTGGTCTTGTAAACCAAAGATCATGGGTTCAACCCCCATCCATGCCTTCTATGTTGGTGGTAACAAACTATACAGCGCTGGTGTACATATGCAAAATTCTGAAAAACGTGAATAATATTCTAGATAATAAATGCAGTTAAGTTAAAAAATATTTTGTGGGGAATTATCAGAGCCTGTGATTGTCATAAAATGTTGGCATCAAGTTTGATTTTGTTTATTTTTTGTGTAGTGTCAGATTATATAATAAAATGTCACCCTGTGGCCCTAGCGCACAAAATATGTTCCAATAAAGACCACAGATAACACAAGGGAATGTATTCCCCCCTCCTAAATCGGGACCAGGACCTGTTTGACTGAATCCAGCACTGTTTTTTTCAGGAGATTTTTAAATAAAAGTTAATGTGGCCTGCTTTTAAACATGTTTATCTCTGGCCACAGAGTTTAACTCAGACTCTAGAAACTGACCATTATTTTGTTAAAATGGCATCATTTAGATAGAAGTTAAAATGCAGTCTTCATAATAACATGTACCTTTTTTTCCTTCTCGATGCTGGGGAATATGTCCTCTAAATATTCTCTCTGTGTGTCAAGTTATTTTTAACAATGCTGGTCCACTTGGCAAGACCCAGAAGATTACAAAGACACACAAGGCTCAATTTAAGTTTAGGATAAAGTTAAATTTAATTATTTAATTTGTTCATTCATTAGTATGAATATTATAGACTAAACAATATAAAAATGAATGCATTTGTATCAGAATGTTGATACTTTTAAATATAGTAAAACTAATCATAGTTGAATTTTGATTATAATTATTTTAAATATGACCAGATAAATGTTAAATACTGCATTTAAATTGTATTGAATAATTAATAAAGTAAAGTACTTAAAAATATAAAATCTTTTTAACTCATTGAGTAATTTGTACATTTTCGTACAATTCTTAAACTGAAACTAAAATTCTAATAGAATATATATTATTACTAGTACACAGTGTAAAATAATATTAAGTTAAAATCCAAACTACATATTATTTTGAATGCTTTAAATCTGTTTCCTTTCTTAAGGTTTTCAACCTTCTTATGTTGCTTATACTGCTGATTGTGCTTCTGCTAAAGAAGATAAATGTTAAATAAAAAGCACTAAAGCTGAGTTGAGCCTCTTGTCTCTCTCTAATCTTCTGGGTCGTGCCAAGTGGACCAGCATTGTTGAAAAATATAACTCGACAGTTGAAAACCAAATGTGCACCACCGTAATAGGACAAAAAAAAGAAAAACGGCTTTCAAAAATCCTAGAGCGGTGGTGATTCACATTAATGGATGAATTAAACAAACTATCTGTATGTCTCAAAGAATTATTTGATACCAATGATAAATATTTGTCGGGATTGCTGTCAGAAATAACAGAGGAAGAGGAGGAGCCACAATATCTTGATTCGCAAGAGGAGATTGGAAAAACAGCCAGAGAGGCTGAGGGAAAATACAAACTGGCAAAAAAGACTGTACAGAATCATTTTTGGTCAAAGAATGTGAATGATTTACCTGTGTTGAGCATCAATGTTAAAGACTATAATGTCCACGTGACTCTTCTTGAAAAAAGGCTTAAAGAAGTCAAAGACATAATTTGACAAGTTGACTGATGCTAATTCTGACTTGCTGAAGAGGCTTGGACTTTCTGAACTACCAGTCATTCTAATGCTGATGAAGGTAACAGCCAACACAGACCAGAAGATTGAAACTCTTATAGATCTGGCGTCTGATACCACTTATATTATATTATTATACCCACAGGGCTTCCCATCCACACATCCCCGTCACCACCGCAGCCAGAGCGACTAGTTTCCTCCCCGTTTCTTTCACTTATGTTGGGGAAAAACAGCATGTGCTTCATGTACACTGAGAGAGTAAGCAGCACTGCCAGAGAAGCACTCCTTCCCGCTCACACACTCACTCTCACTCTCGCACTCATTCTCACTTTCACTCGACTGAAAAGACTCCAAAGGCAGATGTTCTCCCTCAGATTTAGAGTCAGCCATCACTAAAGCCAAAACTTCATGTAGCCGAGTGGTTAAGACAATGGACTTGAAATCCATTGGGTTTTCTCCGCACTGGTTCAAATTAACACAGTGTTTGGACATCGCTGATCTTGATGCTTGAGTGAAAGAAAAAATCCAAAACTCTTGATGCTCTAGAAAAAAAAGACACCGGGTCTGAGTTCCCCGCCCTCTTTCGTGTCTCTTGCTAGACCATTATATAATATATCGCATTTTTGACCTTGAGTGTCAATATCTTTACCTGCATACCCACCAATGAAGCACTCGTGGTTGTAAGGAAGAGACTACTACAGGACACATGTTTACAGGACAGGACAAAACCTCACCCCGGACCATGTTTGCAGTTTACTGGAGATATGTTTGAACACTACTTATTTCCAGTTCAGAGGTAACTTCTACAGACAAAAAAAAGACGGTTGTGCCATGAGATCACCTGTCCTCCGATGTGGCTAACCTGGAGGAAGTGGAGAACAGAGCTCTGGTCTCTTTCCCAGGTGCAGTGTCCAATCACTGGTTCAGATATGTTGACACATGGTTCAAAATCAGAACCCAGGAAGTAGAAGCCTTCACAGAACACATCAACGCAGTGGACAAGAACATCAAGTTCACCCGTGAAGATGCCATAGATAACCGCCTGGCCTTCTTAGACTGTGCAGTGGTTCTTTGCGAGGACAGGACTCTCCAAGTAGAAGTTTATAAGGATCCAACACACACGGATCAATATTTGCTGTTTGATTCCAACCACCCACTGCAGCACAAGCTGGGAGTCATCAGGACTCTTCAGCACAGAGCACAAGAGCTGCCCACAACCTCAGAAGGTAAACGGAAAGAAGAACAACACATTTGTAAAGCCCTGAGGGACTGTGGATACCCCCAAATGGACTTTCAATAAAACCAACAGGAAACAGAAACTAAACAGACAGGAACCAGAGACAAAAGGTAAGGGTGTAGTTATCCCTTATGTGTCTGGTTTATCTGAATAACTTAAAAAGATTTTCTATAAACACAACATTCCAGTTCTCTTAAAACCAGGTGTCAAAAACTGGTCTATCCTAAAGCCAAGATCTCCTTGCACAAACAGAGTAACGTAGTTTATTCAGTTCAGTTAGGTCGGTGAAACAAAACAACAGCTTCACAAGAGGATGTATCAGCACAGAAGAGCCAATCCTGGACCTGAGTCCTCAGTCCACCTCCACCTCAAAGAGAAAGGGCATTCTTTTGAGGACAGCGATGTCTGAATTTTGGCCAGAGGTGTGAGAGAGGTGTGAGAGAGGTGTGAAGGAAGCCATTTTTGTGAAAATGAAAAAGCCTTCTTTGAACAGAGGAGGTGGCCTCAGATTTATGTTGTTTTGAAACCTAAAACAAAAGAGTTGCACCCTAGAACAACAAACAAAGCACCTGAATGGAGCAGTGTAATTAACGACTCTCCTAAACCTTAACAACTCTCACATCAGGAGTCACACTTCCCTTTCATAGCCAATAACTATGAGACCAGAACAGCCTGGCCTATCAGGTTTGGTTTAAGGGGAAACTCCTCCCTCTAGAGAAATAAGCTCAGCTTTACCAGTTGATCTCAGAATTGATAAAGTCTCTTGGAATTGTTTGAAAAGAATTCATGGAATACTGTAGAATTTATACAGCACTTCTGATGTGAGGCCACTAGTTAGCATTTTGCCATTGTCAATGTACAGGGTTTAAGAAGTCTGAGGCCGAAACTAGCTGATATAGGCTCCAGCCCCACACAAGACCTACATGGGACTAAGCAACAGAAATTGAATAAATGAAAGCCATTGTATGTTGTTGATCGACACAATGTAATCAAGGCCATTGTGTGCCAAAGATGGCAAGTGGTCATATCTCATTTTTTTTTCTTTTGATTTTCCTGAATTTTCAGAACATCGGGTATCTGTTCAGAATTTTGTGCCTTGGTGGTTTAGTGATAAGCATAGCTGCTTCAAGCAGGTTAACTGGGTTTTATTGACCAATGCACAACAGGCTTTATTATGCATGCACTATCCTTACCCCTGAGACAGCTTGTCCACTGCCCTTTGGCCACCTGCCTTGCACTATTGTGTGCTTTACAGCCATGCCACAAGTAGAGCTGACCTTTCTGAGCATTGAGCAAAACAAAAAGACTGGCGTGCAGGCTGGCATGTTGGCAGTCCACTTCCACCAGTGAGGCCTCCACCTTTGTCTTCCCACACACACAGAATAACGTCCAACCTTCTGCAGAGTCAGGAAAAATGACTGTTAACATGCAAACCACCACAAATGGTTTCAGTATAAAGCTACTGGATTATATTAGGTCATGTTTTACCTGAATTTTCTTTGTCTCTGCTTCCTTAGTGGATAATCAAACCTCCTGAAACAGCTGGAGGAAGCATGGGGCTCTCTTCCCTGACTCACAGCATCTAGACATTAACAATTGAAGAGTTCGTTTTAGTAAGAATTTATCCTCTAAATCCATCAGAAGAGAGTATAAAAAAGTGAATAAGTAGAATTTTGTACATTTTCCAAAAGCTTAGACATAAAACTCACTTGTGCCCCCCTGTGGCTGCCCAGCTCCACTGTCATGAGAGCGGAGGTTCCCTTGTCACTGGCGCCGGAGTGCCGTCCTTGCCACAAGAAGCAAGCGATCCTCTCTCTTCCAGGAGTACCAGTGCTCAGCTCCCCAGGCTTCTGCTGCTTCCCCACTGAGACAAAACCAGACAACAACCAGGTTCTTCATGGTGGTTTTTGCTCCGTTTTAGCCAATATCCTGTTTATCACAAAAGTTTGATTCTAACACTTGTGGTGTAATATTTTATATGTTATGTGTTTTAAACTATGTAGACCCAGTTAGTTATTCATTTAAACATATTAATATAAAAGACGAAACCTAATGTCAGACACACACACAGGAAGGACCAGATAAAGACGCAGGTGTCTGTTATCAGAGGAGACGGAGCCGAGGAGGAGTAGCCCAAGGCCGTACAGAATGACATCAGGGAGTTAATGAGGAGATATACCAGGCCTTACAGGATGATGTCAGAAAGTTAATAATGAGTTTTAAGGCTTTACAGGAAAGAGTTAAGTCTACTCGGGTCGTTTATTGTGTTGGTTGTGAAACAATAAAGACTAATGGCATGGGATCTGGTGTTGCATTCATAACTTATTCCATACAATAGTGGCAAAGACTGAGAGGTCAGTTTTGACACTACACACTCCAGCTGTGTGCAGTAGTTCTGCGCTGGACTCACCAGGCTATGTGACTCACCAAGTGAAGTGATTGAGTACTTCCAGCGGATGATCATGTTTCATGTTTGTTTTTATAGCTCTTAATGGCCTCGTCCCATCTTATTTATCTGAGATGCTAACTGTCAGTGAGTGTGGTAGGGCATTGAGGTCTTTCCACCAACTCCTGCTTAAAGTACCCAGGTCAAAGCTGAAACACTCGGGTGACCGAGCCTTTTCAGCTGCTGCACCTAGGCTCTGGAATAAGCTCCTCACTGAGCTTAAAACATATCTACTTATAATGGCTTTTAGTACCCGATAGTGTGGTGACACTTTTCTTCTCTTTTATTGTTTTTCACTTATTTATCATTTTATTTATTGTTTTTATCTTACTTTTATTCATGTACTTGTTTTCCGTTTTTTTTTTTATACTGGTTGACCTCTTGTAAAGCACTTTGGTTTTTGGTTCACCTTTGGGTGGTTGTAAAGTAAAAGTAAAGTATAAATAAAGTACATTTACAAAACCACATACTTAAATTTAGGAAGACTAGTAAACATGTATACCTTTTTGTCTTCTGCTGCTGCTGCCTCCTCCTTTTTCCTCTCAGCCCAGCCCAGTAACTTCTCTCTGAACAGGGATGTCTCATTGTGTTCTAGACGGCCAGACAGTGTCCAGCTTGGACGTCCCTTCCTAGTTATAGGACACAGAAAGAAAGCATCAGTGTATTTTCTTACATTGTATTTTTTTGATTCAATGAGGTGTAATTGCAGGGCAGAACCACTAGAGGCCACAGTAAGACAACTCGATGGCTCTCACATGTTCATGCAGGAGCACAACAGGTCTGTTCTGTTAGCTCTGTCACACCTCACACATACTCTTAAACATGTGAACACAACTCAGTATTATCAGTTCAAGTCCATAGTGCAACTCAAATATAATGTCCTGGATACAAAGTCACAAATTATAATTGATTAGTAAGAGTTGCTACATACATATTTATAATCAGTTCCTGTGTGGGCAGGAGTTTCTGAACCCTGTGATTTGGCATTAGCCGTCTGCGTGTCCATATGATGATAATGACGAGTCACCAGGCCCTAACAAGACTACAAGAAGGTACAGTTGGTTGAGGTGTTGGGCTTCTGTCGTTTTGATTGAGCATAGGTACAGTAGTGAGGTTAGTAAATGAGAGCATCTCAGCGCAGAGAGAGGGGTGTCGAGTGTGTGCAAGTGTATGCTCTGTGGGAGGACTGAGCCTCCTGAAGCTGGATCAGTGGCTAGCCACAGGGAGGAGGTGTTCATGAGAGCTGTCAATGAAAACCAGCAAGACTGCATTTGGAATATAAAGATGGGATATTAGATGGATAGGCTGTGCTTCAAAAGAAATCATACTTACTTTTCTAAATATCCTTTTATGATATCGGCAGATTGCGAGAAAGTATTAGAAACTTGTTTATTTGAGGATAAAGAGCAGACTTTTGTTGGCACCATATCTCTAGATGGTTGGTGGTTATGCTGAAAGTTTTCCTGCTGGCGCGTAAGCTGTAATAGCCGATGAAATAAAAATGGAAAACAAGCATTGTTTAGATTACAGAGGTTTATTTTGGTGTGTGATCAGATATATGTAGATATATGTAGATATATAAGCTACCTGCCTCAGTTGTCATGACAGCAAATAAGCACCCTCACTCTTTCCACCTAACCTTCCCCCATTAGAATTGAAAGAGTGTCTTGGTATAAGAGACCAAACATCTTCACCTTGATAACCTAGTCCAGATACCTTTGCTTTCAACTTTTCTTCATTAATTGTGGGGATCTGCCATCCATCTGAAGTAATCGCATTCACAGAATGTGAGGATTGCATATGAGTGATACCTTGACGTAGCCCATCAAAAGACATTACGAGCTAGCCAGGAGTCGAACCTAGAATCTTCTGATTCGTAGTCAGACGCGTTATCCATTGCGCCACTAGCCCTGCTTGGCCAAAGACACAACAGCATGAACTGTGGGGAGAGCAGGAATCAAACCACCAACCTTTCAGTTGTGGGACAACTGCTCCACCACTGTGCACCTCTTTTGGAATGCAACATCAAAATGACAACAAAGCACAAATGTTGGCGAGTTATCGTTTTGTTACCTGTTTTATAGCACACTTCTAAAATGTAACTGAGATGTTCATCTAAAGAGCTATTGTTGTGAGAGATGTTAGTGGGAAACATGCCATGCTCACTCACATTGAACAGGTGGAAGAGAAGGATAGCCCTGCTCAGTAGGATGTGCTGATGACCCGGGGCCATCTGCATCTTCCTTGGTTACAGGAGGTAGAAGCCTTGACCTTGCCTCTTCTAGAACGGGCAAACATCAATGACCACCACATAGTGCCAGATGACCTAAGGCAGGAGATTGTCACTGCAGTAGGTGCTCTTCAAGAGCATGAAGTCTGGTGCTAACTTTCTGAAAATAAATAAAATTGCCTTGCCTTGCCTTCAAGTTGAACGTTGGTTACTGCAGTTCTGTTGGGTTTCAGGTCCCGCCACCGGCTCAGCCCCACCCTCGGTTTCTCCTCTGTCTCCGCTGGGTTCTGCCCACTTTTCCATCATTTTTCAAATATTGCCAGTGGGCGGAGTTCGGCTCTGACCAGGGTTTAGTTACACTTTAAGCGGAGATGTCATCCTGGTCCCATAAAAGATACAGCCGGAGAGTTTAGTGCAGAAAACACTATATAGTGGGGGGTGATCTGTTGTCAGACCAGTGGTGACTCGCCTCATAAAATAATAATATTTTTATATAGCGCTTTACATACATTAAGCTATCTAACAGTAATACAGAACAGTGGTTTATGATGCTTTGGGATGTTTTGAGCAAGGATTGA
>JALDQB020000149.1:0-124305 GCA_024416835.2 Perccottus glenii | reverse complement strand
ATGGTTCTAAATTTAGAGAGAACATAAAATAAGATGCTTTAGTTTGTGGATTTAAGTCATTGTCTGACACTAATTTGACATGATCAGCAAAAATCACAAAGAAAATAACACACTGCAATGTACAGACTTTTATACACAATGGATTAGCTTCAAGACCAACAGTTAGACTCAAGTTATAGACCTGAGTCCAAACAAATACTAAAGCACAAAAGACATTAGAAGATAAACATAAATACATAGAGTTAATAATATTTGTGGAGTAAATATGAATGTATAATATTTAAGTGTGTGTGTGAGAGACAGGTACAAAGGCCCAAAAATATATCTTCTCAAAATCCTTTTAAAGCTTCTTCGACATGAGATTGGTAGAAACATGTCTAACTCATGGACACAGTGCCCTCTGCTGGACACAAACCTCCAATATAACTTTCATCTAAAAGAAAAAGTGAAAGTCAAAGTCAGTGTTGTTGTGTTGGACCTGATGGTTCTAGTTTAAAGTGACTGGACTGTAGCTGCTGCTGAATGTGGCCTCACACTGGAGTAAACACAGCTCTGTTCCTGTTCACACGTCCTTCTCTCTGAGTTGGAGTCAAAAAAGAAGTGACCTGTCAATGTATCAAATGAAAGAAACAAGAGACTTACCTTTTGATGTTTTTGAGCTCCAGCACAGAATCTGTGGCATCTGTAAAAGAAACATTTCATTTCATTCACAGTGGACAGTGTTTTTTACTGCTTTAGTGCAAAAGAAAAAGAAGCCATAGTGACACTTTCATTGTGAAGAGACTTTGTGTGAACTCTTGTCCTTTTTCTGGATTTGGACTTTTGATTACAGACAGTTTGGTTTTCTTCAAAATAAAACTCCTTCTTCTTGCCTTAGAGGAAGTCGTCAAGTTAGAAGAAGCTGAGACTGACCAATAGGACGAGAGGTGTAATTGTTGCTGGTCATGTGATCTTCAGCAGAGCTCTGATTGGATCTCACAGACCTTAAGTACAAAACTGTAACAAACAAAGACAAATCAATAGTGAATTATAATATTAAATTTGTATCAGAAACAAATACAGTGTTTGTGTCTGATATAGTCTTATCTTTTGACTTTGTGCAGCGTCACAGAAGCAGCAGCAGAATTAATCCAACTATTGCACAGATAAGTCCAATGATCAACATGACAGGAAATGAAGAACTATGTTCCTTTGCTGCAAGAATTTATCTCATGTTAATATTTACAACTCACATTGTAGCAGTGCTTTATAAATACACCTTCAAACCTCCAACTTTGTGTTTCTATTTTGAATTAAAAGATCATTCTCACATTTGAGTGAGATCCAACTCTCTGGAGAAGTCCAAATGTGTGGAGATCTTGGGCCTTGTTCTTGTCCCTCACATTTATAAAAGCTTTGAGAGACTTGGACACTGCAGAGATGTTGAACTCACTTTGGGTTCAAAGCTTGGTCTGAGTCACTTAATGAAAAGGAGCTACAAGAAGTGGAAACACGCAGCTCAATCATTGACCTTATTTTCACAAATCACTGGAACAAGTCTGAATATTCTGGAGAAATAAACGCAGCATTCTCTGACCACTCTCGTGTCGTGATTAAAAACAAATACACAACTGTTAAAGGACATTCACGTCGTCCAAGTGTGAAAAAAAACTATTTCAAAACCAGTTCCAGCGACTGGAAAGATGAACGATAAACAGAAATAGAAACAGTACGTCCAAAAATCATATCTGTCCAAAAAACATAAAGTCAGAAAAGGTTCAATTCAGAAATACTACAACTTCTCAAGCAGAAAGATTTAACTCTGAAAATATACAGAACATCTAAAACCCAGGAAACAAAAGTACAATTAATGTCAATTAGAAATAAGTGTCTGTTGCATTGTGTAAAACTAAAATGGATTATTTTCTAAATCAAATACTCAAGAGGCTTCAAATCCTAAAATGCTGTTGCAAACATTTAAAAACATAATCGTCAAATGTAAAAAGAACAACTCAAATTAAATTCAGATGAACTTCAATGGAGTACTCATCACTGAATATTAAAAAAAATCACTTTTAATGATTATTTAGTGACATGTGTAAATGAAGTGTCTTCTAAGTGTCCAGCCTCAAAGCCTTTGGCAGAAACTCATCAGTATCATCACATTTGACATTTACAGAACTCTAAACAGAAACAGATCAGTTTAAATAAACTCACTTTTAGAGAAGCAGCTGTGTCCACTTTCTTCTCACTTTAATCAAACACTGCTCAAATCCTCCCAATATTTAAAGCTGATGACCCCCCCACCACCACCACCACCACCACATTTCTATCTATAGACCAGTCCTTTAGTCATTTCAAAAAGACACTTCTCTAAAATCAATGAATGGAATCTGTCAGAAATAACAAGCTGCTCACTAACTGTCCATATGTCTTTTGTCCAAACCTGGTCTGTAATTACTCAACATGTTTACTGTGAGCACATGACAGTGTCATCTTCCACTCTGATCCAAATCCAAATAGCATCAGTTCTAAAGTCAAGACTAGACAAGACATTTATTTTTGTATAGCCCAATATCACAACAGTCGCTCAACAGCCTTAACAGACTGCACTAGACAACATCCCCTGTCCTTAGACCCTCCATCAGGGTCAGAGGAAAAAAAAAAAAAACATCCGGGAAAAAGAGAAACCTCAGGAGAACCACAGAAGTGTGTTTGATAATTCTTGTATTTGTCACAGGACTGTGTGTAATGCTGTCGCATGTGTCCAGGACAGTTGAAAAGAGATTTTTGATCTCAATGAGGAATCACACAAACATTTTCACAAATAAAAACATTTTTATTGGCAGTGTCCAGTGTCAATCTGTTGCTTTGAATAGTGGATTTCTTTCAGCATTTCTTTAAATACATGACACCACGTCAGTTTATTGCACCCACAGTTTTTCAACTTCCAACTGTTCTTCCATCCTCTGCAGGAGTAGACACTCTCTTTAATAACACTGACTACCAGCTGAGTTTTCTTTCATTGTTTCGCTCTGAGAGTCTCTGCTGACTTTAGGGCACTTTGAGATCTGCATGCCAGATACAGTATTTTTCTTTCTGTTTCCAAAAGTAGAACTGATTGAGACACTGGAACAGCTGACAGAAGTCACACGGCCAGACGTTTTTCTGAAAATACAACAGAATAAGAAATGCAAGAAAATGGTTACAGTTTTTCAATGTCCACAAAAGTAGGTTCTTCTGTTCTGAGTTTGAGGAAGAAGCAGAAACAGCTGTTGATGAATGTTTGTTTAATGGTGAGTTCTCTCTTGTTTTCCATATTTTAACTGACAGTTTTAAATATGTTTTATAAGAAACTATGTAATTAACAGTGTAACCTTAACCATGAAAGTCCAAACAGAAACAGAGTCTGATGTAGAGACAAAATGGAGGACTCTGAGCTGCTTTAAAACCAACTCAGTGATCCACATAATTTGACTTTGAGTGACAGCAGTTCAAAAACATTTTGTGGTAAAGCTGTTTAAACAGTTCTAAAGAGGTGTATAGAGTTTTAGCTGAAACAGGTGTGTTTGGTGTTGAGTCTGGTCAACAACAGCCTCTTAAAGGCTCCAAGGTCAGTTTCATCAGAGTTTACAATCCAGCTGGGCTTTATCAATGGACTTCATCCTCATTATATTTCAAGACAAAACCACCCACAACAATTTTCATTAGTTGTAGTCAGTTGGATGTACTAGTCATCAGATTACTGTTGGATTATGAAATCATTAAGATATTAAAAGTTAAAACAGACAATTTGTGAAGGTGGTTACTGACTTTTACTGCGCTGTATTTCCACTGAGTCACTTCCTCTTTTTAGTGTTGCCTCAGGACAGAACCGTTTGTGAATCATGGGTGTTTTTATAAAGAGACTTAAACGGATGTTTACAGCAAAGACTGAGATAAACACTAGACTTTATTGAGAGGCTTTATTTGTTTGATAAAACTCCTTTAACAGTTTAAGGACAATGTCCTTTTAAAGCCAGTGTTTAGATCACACTGGAAACACCATTTTAATACTCCATCCTGAAGCTCAAACTCTTTAATTGGCCCAAGAGTATGTAGCATTTAGTTTAGAATAAATCCTAAAGATCCTAATGAGTTGGTTTTAAAGTGTGTTGTCTGTATTCAACAGCAGCCTGAACACTTTTGTCACATTTGGAGAGTTTGTCTAGATTTGAAAGGAAAACGGTGTCAGTCCTGTCAATTCAAACCATTCATAGTTAACTTGATGCCTTCAGTGAGACCTCTGTTTTAGAGGCAGATAGTCTAATATATTCTAAATGTTAATTTAATCATTTTAAGAATTAAAAAAGAAATAATAATATAATAATAATAATTCATCAAAGAGAGAAGAGAAGAACTTTATTGTCCTTCTTCCTCGTGGCAATTGGGTTAGGAGCTGGCCTCTCTCAAGGCACTACATGACAACATATAACAAAAACAATACGATGCATTACAAAACACTAAAATACATACATACAAATAAAAATACCATTGGGTCTCTGCCAGCTGGACAGATAGTATATTTCAAACATTGTGTCCTGGGACAGTATTTGTCCGTGCTTCTTTACAAAAGAAAGGAATTTTGATCTGTTCTTGGTCAGTAAGAGGACATCAGTGCAGCACAACATTCAGAGAATAAATTAAACAATGGGATGCTAATGGCCAGCAGTAAAACATACAATGTTATTGGCTTTTTCTAACATTCTGTCCTTGTAAATGTGTTCGATGCTTGGTAATGTTATCCCAAGTAGCTTGCTAGCAGTAGTGAACTTTTTCTAATTATGTTTTTCTGTGCTTGTGTGGCATTTCACAGACACTAAAATGATTCTTGGCTAAAACACTTTCAATAACCACCAAGCAGTATAAAACATCTGAAGCATTTTGTAGACATTAAAAACAAACAGTTTCTTTAGGAAGTGCACATTCTTTGCTGTGACTTAGTGTGCAAAAACAATCTCACACACAAGAGTCCCATTTCAGTTTGTTGTCCAGTACAATGCCAAGATATTTAGACATCTTCACCTGAATGATCTCCCCATTGATGAAATGTATCATTGTTTGCTGTGACTTTCTAAAATCTATGGTCATTTCTTTGGTCTTTGTGGTATTTAGAATTAAGTGTGACTTATTGCACCATTCTAAAAAGAATCTAAAACTGGCCCATGATCTACCTCCCATCTCTGTAGCAGACTACAAAGCTGTGTCATCCACTGTATTTAATAAGATGCCTGTTTTGAAAAGTGCTAGTGCATGAATTTGTATATAAAATAAATAATAAAGGAGATAAAGCAACCACATCCTTGTGGAGAGCCTATATAGTTATCAACCCATTCATTGATGAGAACCCACTCTAACACGCTGGACTCTACTGGTAAGGAAATCCATGATCCAATAAATAATACCTGTGTTAAGAGAGAATTCACTGGCTAAAATTTCTGCAAGTATCTTGTAAAATTGCATGGTGTTAAAAGCAGATGAAAAGTCCACATAATAAAATCTAAGCATGCAGTCTTTGGTTTGGATCAAGATGAGTAACAAAGTGCATTAATGTCAGTTGCATCGTCCACAAATCTGGAGGACTGATAAAGAAGAATGGTCCATAAGATGGTGAGTTTTGATCCATAATGTACCGCTTAACCAGGCGTTCCAGGCACTTCATAACTAATGATTAAAAACAATTGGTTCTGAAATCAGAAATTTAAAGACTCTGTAAAAGGTCTTGGAACAGTTTTTACAGGTACAATGGTAGAAATGTTTTTTTACAGGGTGGGACTTTACAGAGATTAAGAGAAGAATTAAAAATGTCAGTGAACACTGCTAACTGTTCAGCAAGGTTTTATAATGTTTATTTGACAGATTTTGTCAGGGCCAGGAGTTTTCTGTCTCCTGATTAGTCTAAAAAGTGAAAGACATCCAATTGTCTGATATTTAATACAGATGCAGAAACAGAGGATGGACAGCACCGACTCAGCAACAACTGTCACCAATCAAAAGACGACAGAAGAAGGCGTTAAGTGGTTTGCCCTTTCCAGTCCCTCACCTCCATGCATAATCAGGGAAGGATTCCCCTGCCCTTGTGACATTGGTCATGGTCTTAATTCCCTGCCATGCCTCACGAGAATTGCCTGACACCAGGGTTGCCTCAATCTTCTGTCTGTACCTGTACTTATCCAGCGTTATTTGTCTTTTAATCTGTCTTTGAATTTCCTTTTAACTATATCATCCTGATTCCTGTATGCATTTTTCTTTTCAATTATAAGATGCTTTAATTTATTGGAAATCCAGGGCTTGTCTTTGGAAAGAAACATTTACTTTTTATTGGAATGACTTATTTTCTTACAGAAATTGATGTATTCAGATATTGTTTCCACTTTGTTCATTTATATCAGGGCATTTAAAGATGTCCCAATTTGAGCAATCAAAACAGCCCTGAAGGGGAAGTATTACTTTTGTCATTCAGTCCATATAAAGTTAAAACTGAGTGTTCTTGGGGCTTCTCCTTTGCAGGAGTCTCTGATATGTAGGCCAGGAGATAAACCACATTGTGGTCAGATGCCCTAGTGGTGGAAGCAATGATGACAGTTCTTTGTCAGTTCCATAGCATAAGTCTAAAAACTTATTTCTTCCGGGAGGGACAGTTGACATACTGATAATATCTAAGCACTTTTGTCACAGGGCAGTTATTAAAATCTCCTAAAAAGTAAACTTAGGAGCATCCGAGACAGTAGATCAAGCTGAGAGATTAAAAGATAATGTCAAGTGATCTGTCTAAATTTGCCTTTGGATGAATATATACAACAGTAAAAATATCTGAGTGCAACTCTCTGGGCAGATAGAAGGGACGTGAGTCACAGCAGTTCAACATCTATTTACACAAACCTCTCTCACCACCACTGTACGACACCACTCTTAGTTTTTAAACCCGGATGAGTAGGCAGACCCCGCCCCACAGGGTCTTCTTCGTGATTGTAGTGTCCCGGTCAGTCCTGAACACAGAGAAACTGGACACCTCGCTGGATGTGACGCCGCCGTTCAACCATGTCTCAGTGATAGCCATGACACAGGCATTACGATACTCATGAAGGTAAACGGATAGCAGTCATTATTATAGTTTTCGATTTTAGGGACTGGGCGTTGATTACAGCGTAACGGGCAGAGAGAGTTTGTTTTTCCAGCAGCTTAATCTTCGCCGACTTAACTTTCGATCCTCGTTTGCGCTTTGTCCGTATATAAGTCCATTTCTTTGGGTTAGTCCTCAGATATTTCGGTATGGAGTTTACTACGGCTGCATGATCCGTAGATAAACGATCGCGTATAAAGGAGGAAATCTACTATATTGATTTCACAGCCATTAACTGGTCGTGATCTAATCCATGGGCGATGCAATGTTTAAAAATCACTATAAGCTGCTATCACGTGACTCAAACAAGCCAAGTCCATGAAAGCCTGCGTTTTGCTGTGTGGAATTAGACCATACAGGAAATGTAACACTCACGATAACGATTAAATAAACAAACAACAATTAAATGCCAAACACGAGAGCAGCAGGACAGACAGTGCAGCTTTTACTGCGCAGTGGAACTGAAACACGAACATAAATGTAATAGTCATCAATATTTTAACAGAACTGTTTGTACAGGACTCCTGCAGCCTACTCCTTCATAGTACAACAAGTCTCCTGGAGACTTAAGATAAAGACTCTGAACACTGTGTTCAGGAGCAGAAGTTAAAGAGTCACATTAATGAACTTGTGAGCTCCTCCCTCAGTCCACACTGTCTCCTGTTCTCAAAGTCCAGTGTTTGGACACACCTTGTCATTCAATGTTTTTCTTTTTTTATTACTGCTGCATCGTAGATTCATATTGAAGACATCAGAACTATGAAGGAACACATATGAAATTATGTTGTAATATGAAACAGAGACTGTCAGCTGTGTAACTTTTGACTGATAGTGTAAATTCAACACTGAACACTGTTGTCCTCTCTCTTTGGGCTGTGATAAACTTCTATTGGCCCTGTCAGTGTCCTGCACTGAGGGCTGAGATGATTGGAAAGGGGCGGGGCACAGAAAGCACAGAGAGAGAAGGGGACACTCTCTTTGCCCTGGATCAACAACTAGTAAAACATTTGTGAAAAAATGTTCAAGAAAACCACAGCTCACACTGGTTTATTTCTAAAACACAGCTCATAATACACACTCTTTAACTGTAGAGTATGTAGCATTTAGTTTAGAATAAATCCTATAATCATATTCTTAATGAGTTGGTCTGAACACTTTTGTCACATTTTGAGAGTTTGTCTAGATTTTAAAGGAAAACGGTGTCGGCCCCATAAACACTGTTCAGAATTCTAGAGTAAATGATGAACCAGTTTGTTTTGGGCAGAAAAGGCTAAAATGAGGTGAGAAAGCTTCAGATCAGAACAGATTATGGAGGACTGTGGAGACTTTACCCAGAGGCCTTCACAGGCCCAAATATGAACAGTTCTCCTGAATAAAGGCAGAGACCCATCTGGAGAGGTTTAAGACCAACATCTAAACATTAACATGACATAAATCCAATAATCAATCACATTAGAAACATCTGGCTCCAGCTCCATGTGATAATTATTCATAAGGTGCTTTATTAAAATGATCAGAGCTCACTGTGTTTGACTCGTTCACCTTTCAGACTGACACAGAACATGAATAATGTGAGTGTGGATGAAGAGGAGGCCCAGTCTTCACAGAGCCATTATAAAGAGAGAGGTGTGTTCATGAAGGAACCTCCAGATGGCAGCAGCGAGCCAGGGCCCGCTCCAACACAGTGAGTAGCATCATCAGCTGTTTGTGTTTGATTTAAGAACACTGTGGTTCACCTGAAACAGCACAGGACACATTCATGGAGCCACTGCTTTAACTGAGGCTCAGGCCCAAAAATAAGAATATTGTGTCTGAAGGAAACTGTAAAGTGTGTGTTTTTGAACAGAACAGAGTCAGAGGAAGTGCTCACTGCTGCTTATTAACACTCACTGTACAATAAATCCTGTTGTTTTAGAGATGAGTGTCACAAACAGAGAGCAGTGTCTCCAGTGTCCAGCTGTGTGTCTCTGAAGAGCGACATGTCCAAGAAACACCCTATAATCTTCAGTAATGAACCTGGAGCTCCACAGAGTCGGCTGTAAGTGATGCACTAATATAATTTATTTTTAGAAACTCCAGTTTCCAATTTTCAATTTATTATTCATATCATTATTTATTTCAATAATCACAAGTGTATATTTAATTTCATATATTATTGACAAAACAGGCACAAAGGATGTAATCACATTTAAACATTTAGATCTTTTATATTAGATGTATATTATTCAGTGAATGTGTTTTCTGTGGGACCATGATATTGTGTGCTACACTGTCTGTGTGCTACACTGTTCTCTGAGGAGTGGCCTCACACTTTCCATTGAGAACAAGTCCATAAAGTCTCTGGGCCAGTTGTAGATATTAAAACTGGTTTGTGTGTTTTCCACTTCATTACTTTAATTTTTTTTACTGACTTAAAACCTAATGATGCAATCCTTTGTTTAACCTTTGACCTGGTATTTTGTGTGGTATTCTCAAGGACGCACACATCAGGATGTTTAGGTTTATTCACGTTAAACAGATCTTGTACAAAGTCAATAACTAGAT
Organism: Perccottus glenii; assembly: GCA_024416835.2. Taxonomy (NCBI): domain Eukaryota; kingdom Metazoa; phylum Chordata; class Actinopteri; order Gobiiformes; family Odontobutidae; genus Perccottus; species Perccottus glenii. Next base: position 114,620 of record JALDQB020000149.1, on the reverse strand, counting down.
TCCAGAAATTGTCCACAACAGGACACGACCAAAGCAGGTGAACGAGGAAACACACCTGACTGTCACACAAGTGACTGCATTAGGAACGTATTTATCACTTAGACAGCTTCTTTTAGTTTTGGCTGTAGTTTTTTTAATCTAGATTTATTAAAGTTATTAAACAGTTATTAAAGGGTTATGGGCATGTGGTTAAAGAAATACCATTTTTTTTTTTTTTATTTAATCCAAATATTTTGTTAAGTGGAGTTTTAATTTTTTCCAAGATATTTTATTCCTTGTGATTTCCAGACAAAGGGGGCGGTCCCAGGTGAGATTAGAATGTACACTGGTTAAGAGGGATAACTTCACTTTTACTGTTGTTAATGTTATAACCTGAAAGTTTACAAATGTTTCTAAAAGATTTAATAACTGAGAAATAGATTAAATGGTATTGGACAATGTCAACAAATAATCATCCACAGAGGTTAGTTTTAAAATGGTGTCCTCCCATGTGTTACAAACTCTGACTCAGTCAGAGAGTAACAATGAGGGGAGACCACACAAGTATCAAAGGTTTAGTTTACATTTATTAAATGAATGAAGAGTTATGGATTTTCCACTGCTTAGATTGATGCTTATTGGTTGTTGAGAGAGAAGCAGGTTAACACTGGTGCATGGTCAGAAATAACACTGTCTCTCTCTTTGAGGCAGTGATGCTTAAACTGTGACTGTGCACCTGACTTTAGACTTTAGTCTCAAGTATTTGTCCAGCAACATGAACACAGTTCAATATAATTATAGAGTGTATTTAATAATCACATGAGCTCTGGGTCTGTTTCTTTTGTCCTCCAGCTGCTTTTCCAGAGGCCACAGTGTTGTGTTAAAGAAACCCTTTGAACACATCTGTTCCTTTTGATTTGATGATGTCAGTGACAATCCTACTCTGTCTGACTGTAGAATAAATCAGTGTGTTCATTAAACGTGTTGTTTCAGAGATCAGAGAGGAGTGTCTCCAGTGTCCAGCTGTGTGTCTCTGAAGAGCGACATGTCCAAGAAACACCCTATAATCTTCAGTAATAAACCTGGAGCTCCACAGAGTCGGCTGTAAGTGATGCACTAATATCATTTATATTGACTTCTTCAGCAGCTGATCAGTGCAGATATATTCACTGAACCACTGTCATCTCTCCATCACTGTTTAAAATGAAAACTGTGTAAAACTGGAGACAGGACACATTCAGTCCAAAGGAAGACTGTCCTGTTTATTGTCAGCTGTTTTTATCTCTCAGTAATAACTCACTTCTAATGTCTTCATTTAAGCTCAGATTTAAAGTGAGAGGATGAGACACAATATGACTCCAGTCAAATGAGTTAGTTTCATTAATGGCTCCATTTCCAGAAACAGGTCAAATGCAGGGGTCAGTATTTTTGTCCAAAAGCAGGGACCAGGCTGTGACCTTTGTAAAGCTGTTTTAATGAATGTGTTGATGTCCACAGAGAGAGTCCTGGTGACGGCCCATCGTCCTGTGGTCTGTGTCAGAGCGTCCTGACTGATCCAGTCTCTACCAGCTGTGGACACTGCTTCTGCAGACAGTGTCTCTCTTCAAACTGGGACCAGTCTGGTTCACCTGTGCCCTGTCCCCAGTGTGGACAAAGACCAAGACTGGACTACACTCTTCACAGTAAGACCATTCATTCTTCAGAAAACCTTGCAGCCACTGTGTTGTATTTAACATGACTCTGGTCACTAATAAAACTCCTCCTGATTGCACTAGTGAAAGCTGCAGGTCCAGTCTTTTTAAATGAACATAAACCTATTTCAAAACTCTCTGTTGTTTCAAAGGCTTGAGTCTTTTGTTTAATGAAGAAGTTAAAGTGTGTCTGGCTCTAACTCCATAAGGTCAGGGTTCAGACTGAAGCTTTTTTTCTGGTTTAGAGACAAACTTAAACTGGACCCATCAGCTGTGAGCAAAGTCACATGATCTGACAGTATTATTTAAGGATTGTGTCGTAACGTTGTCCTGTGAACATGAATCAGCTTCAACAGGACTGTTGTGTTTTCCTGACCAGTGTTCCCTGTAAACGGCCTCTGAGACGACCTGAAAAGAAGTCAGAGCAAAACAACTTGTTTTGTTAAAATATGTTTGTATGAATAGAATATGAAAATAAAAGAGTGAGAAGAACTTGTTTAATTTAAAGCTGTTTTGTTCCAGGTGAGCATAAGAGGAGTCTGCAGCAGAGATGTGAAAGTGTGTCTGAAGGAACTGAAACAGGAAGTAGAACGGCTCTGAACAGGATCTTCACTGAACTGTACATCACAGAGGTCAGTGAAGAGGTCAGTACCCTACATGAGGTCAGGCAGCTGGAGACTCAGTCCAAGAAGACTGTCCACGACGCTCCAATCAGGTGCCACGACATCTTTAAAGCGTTAGCGTCCGATCAGAAGCCCATCAGAGTGGTGCTGACCAACGGTGTGGCTGGAGTGGGAAAGACCTTCTCGGTTCTGAAGTTCACTCTGGACTGGGCCCAGGGCTTAGAGAACCAGGAGGTGGATCTGGTGGTGCCCCTGTCGTTCAGAGAGCTGAACCTGGTCCCAGAGCAGGACTACAGTCTGCTGACGCTGATACAGGTTTTCTATCCAACGCTCCAGAAGCTGACGGCAGAGACGCTGGCCGACAGGAAACTCCTGTTCATCTTCGACGGCCTCGATGAGAGCAGACTGCCTCTGGATTTACAAAAATGTCAGGTCATCTCTGAGGTCACACAGAGGTCACAGGTCAACGTGCTGTTGGTAAACCTCATCAGAGGCACACTGCTTCCTTCTGCCCTTATATGGATCACGTCCCGACCGGCAGCAGCCAATCAGATCCCTGCGAGGTGTGTGGACAGGGTCACAGAGGTCAGGGGCTTCACTGAGGCCCAGAAGGAGGAGTACTTCAGGAAGAGGTTCACAGATGAAGAGCTGTGTGACAGAGTCCTCTCCCACATCCAGACCTCCAGGAGCCTCCACATCATGTGCCAGATCCCAGTCTTCTGCTGGATCACAGCCACAGTCCTGGAGCACATGTTGGGAACCGAGCAGAGAGGACCACTGCCCCAGACCCTGACCGACATGTACGCACACTTCCTGCTGGTGCAGACTCACAGGAAGAGGCTCAAGTACCAACATTCGACTCATCTACAGCTGACACAGGCTGACTGTGAAGTCCTTCTGAAGCTGGGGAGGCTGGCCTTTGAACATCTGCAGAAAGGAAACATCATGTTTTACCAAGAAGACCTGCAGCAGGTGGGTCTGGACCTGACCGAGGCCTCGGTCTACTCAGGACTTTGTACAGAGATCTTCATCAACTTCCACAAATCAGTCTATTCATTCATCTGAGCGTCCAGGAGTTTCTGGCTGCGCTTTACAGACACCACTGCTTTAACAACAAGAACACAAAAAATAAGATTTCTGAGACATTTGGACCAAAGTTCAACAGTAGATCACTTCCTGAAAAAAGCTTTGGAACAAGCTTTTAAAAGTCAAAATGGCCACCTGGACCTGTTTGTGCGCTTCCTTCACGGCCTCTCACTGGAGTCCAACCAGAGGCTTCTGGGAGCTCTGCTGGGTCCAACACAGATCGACTCAAAGACAAGACAAAGAGTCATCAACAACCTGAAGGAGATAAACACAGACAGAATCTCTCCTGACAGAAGCATCAACATCTTCCACTGTCTGACAGAGTTAAACGACCACTCGGTCCATCAGCAGATCCAGGACTTCCTGAAGTCAGAGAACAGATCAGAGGAGCTCTCTGAGATCCAGTGTTCAGCTCTGGCCTACATGCTGCAGATGTCAGAGGAGGTCCTGGATGAGCTGGACCTAAACAAGTACAACACTTCAGCTGAAGGACGACTGAGACTGATCCCGGCCGTGAGGAACTGCAGAAAGGCTCTGTAAGTACTGTGTAAATATTTACTGAAAATCTTTAGTCTTGAGGAAAACCACTTTAGTCACAAACAGGAACTGTCATTAAGAAGGGGGTATATTAAAATATTAAATATCTGATTCAGGGTCAGGCCACAGCTTTAAACAATACTGTAATTAAACTGAAGCACTGCACATTATGGGATGTGTCATAGTTTTCTGACTGAACAACTGCAGGGATTATGTGGGTCACTGAGTTTGGTGTCAATCATTTCCAGATGGTTTATGTGCCACTGTATTTGTTCTTTCAATCTTTTTAAACTTGATTTATTTCTGTAGCTCTGCTCTCGTCTCGTGTCTCAGCCACAGTCGGCCACAGGACAGGCTTAAACACACACACCCCAACCTCACAGAGGACGACTGTCTGTGTCACTTGTTCTTTTTTCTTTTGTTTTTGTCAGTGTTTTTGTAAAATGCACAATGTTGCTGAAATGAATGAAGCCTAAATCTGAAATTAGTGAAAAGAGAGGACAGTAATAAGCCTCACTTTGGCTCCTGCTCATGGAGCATTCATCCAAACACATTTAAAAATGCCTTCATGTTTACAGCATGTTACAAAAGGACCTTCTGCTGAACTCTGAAGTGTTTTAGACTGAGAGCTCTGTAAATGTGGGCCTTCAGTCACAAATATATTTTTACAAGACTTTATGAAGCTTTTTGTCTGATTTTTCAACAGATGTGAGATATTTAGTGTTTTTAATATTTAGTTTAGTGTAAGGAGCTTTGACAAAGAAGAAAAGGTTGGGACAAAAATGAAAAACAGTCAAATATGTTTGTATCTGTTGCAGCTGGAGATAGTTTTAAACTTTGAATTTAAAGTGAAAAAATCTAGTTCTGTGACCTGGACGACAGAGAACCTTTACATCTCTAATGTTTGACTTAATGTTACTGTGTTTACAGACTTTCTAATTGTGGACTCTCAGAGATTCACTGTGAAGTTCTGTCGTCGGCTCTGAAGTCCAGTCCCTCTCTGAGAGAACTAGACCTGCGTGGGAACGAACAAATAACCTCAGGAATGAAGGAGTTGTGTGAAGGACTAGCGAGTCCAAACTGTCGACTGGAGACTCTGAGGTCAGTCACTGGTCCTTCTCTTCTTTTCACTGACTCTTGGGTTTGAACAAACAGCTCATAAAGTCACACTGTATCATGTTTATGAGAGGGATGCTTGGCCAAAGAACAATTGAAAAGTCTTCAGTAAATCAGTGTCAGTCTTTTTCCAATCCACCGAGCTCAGAAATAGTGTGTTGTACTTTCTCCTCTTTTTTTGATCCATAAAAGTCCAGAGCTTCTCTTTGAACCAGATCACTTTAAAAAGTCACATTTTCATTTACATCTGAATGTAAAAGAAACTGTGTCTTGGACAAACGTAAATGAAGAAAGTGTTTGATGGAGGCAGACTTTGGACTTTTACAAGCGGTGGTATTTTCCTGAAAACTGAGCTGTGTCTCGTCCTGAGACACGTCAGAGCTTTGAGGATTTTATGAAAACATTAGAACAACACACGAGGAAATGAAAGTATAAAACTGATAACTCCACAAATGTAGAGATAATCGTGCAGGGGATGTGTGAGTTCTCTTTTTTCTGCTTCTTTTACAAAGTTCACATCAAGTGTTTTGTTCCGAGTCTCAAACCTTCTTAAATCGAGCCGTGTCTTATTTAAATACTCTCCTCCACAGTTTATTTCTCTTTTTTTGTGAAACAGGAACTCACAAAAAACATGGTCAGTGAGACAGTCCCAGGGTTAAACTGTGAAAGTTTACACCCCAACCTCACAGCAGTGTTAATTTTGACAAGGAATTTTAATTTAGTTTTAGTCTTAGTCTTTTAAGTGAAATAATGTTTAGTTTTAGTCTTGTTTTAGTCATCTTATTTGTTTTAGTTTTAGTCGACTAAAATCAAAACATTTTAATGAGTAATTAATTTGACCTTCTGTTTCAGACATAAAACTATATTTGTTTTAGAATTGAGATTTAAATGTGCAAACATATTTAACACTGTTTATTTCAACACTACTGCTTTTATTGAATATAGTTTCAATCAATGAAAAACAACACCAATAACAAAAAAAATCTTGCTGTCTATTTTAATTTAAACAAAAAGACATCAATGTGTATCAAATAAATGCAAAAACAGCTTATTTTTTAATAAAATTAAATAAATAAATAAATGTGCAAACGTCAAAAGGCCTTTACAGCCCAAGAAAACCAAATAATTAAAATAATAAACATACTATCCAAACCATCTTTGAACTTAAATAAAGTGCATTGAACAGGAGGATATTCCTTATGCTACATAAACACTGGCATCAAAAACATCAAATGCAAACATTTATTTACATTTAATTTGTTTTCTTTGTTCTCAAACTTGAAATGAGAACACAGGTCAGTCTCTTTCTCTCACTTCCAGCCGCCAAAACCTTTCATTTTCACAGTTTGCACCAGTTGTTGCTCTGTCGTCTCCAATTAATTTCTTGACACCACCGCGTAACAAGGAGGGCTCTGATTGGCTTTCTTGACTTATCCCGCCCGTACCACTTCATCATTCCCTTCTCCTGACTGGTTTTTGTCACAAGTTGTTTTTGTCTCGTCTTTTATTCGTTGACAAAATGTCAGTCTATTTAGTTACTGTTTTAGTCATTATGAAGTTTTTTTATTTAGTTTTTGTTTTGTTTTCATCGGCAAAAAGCCTTTGTTGATGAAAAATCTTTGGCATAGATTTTGTCAACAAAATTAACACTTTCTCCCAGAGGATGACTTTCTCTGTCTTTTGTTCTTTTTTCTTTAGTTTTTGTCAGTATCTTTGTAAAATGCACAATGTTGCTGAAATGAATGAAGCATAAATCTGAAATGAGTGAAAAGAGAGGACAGTAATAAGTCTCACTTTGGCTCCTGCTCATGGAGCATTCATCCAAACACATTTAAAAATCCCTTCATGTTTACAGCATGTTACAAAAGGACCTTCTGCTGAACTCTGAAGTGTTTTAGACTGAGAGCTCTGTAAATGTGGGCCTTCAGTCACAATTATATTTAGAAGACTTTATGAAGCTTTTTGTCTGATTTTTCAACAGATGTGAGATATTTAGTGTTTTTAATATTTAGTTTAGTGTAAGGAGCTTTGACAAAGAAGAAAAGGTTGGGACAATAATGAAAAACAGTCAAATATGTTTGTATCTGTTGCAGCTGGAGATAGTTTTAAACTTTGAATTTAAAGTGAATAAATGTAGTTCTGTGACCTGGACGACTGAGAACCTTTACATCTCTAATGTTTGACTTAATGTTACTGTGTTTACAGACTTTCTGGTTGTGGACTCTCAAAGATTGACTGTGAAGTTCTGTCGTCGGCTCTGAAGTCCAGTCCCTCTCACCTGAGAGAACTAGACCTGAGTTATAACAAACAAATTAACCTCAGGAATGAAGGAGTTGTGTGAAGGACTAGCGAGTCCAAACTGTCGACTGGAGACTCTGAGGTCAGTCACTGGTCCTTCTCTTCTTTTCACTGACTCTTGGGTTTGAACAAACAGCTCATAAAGTCACACTGTATCATGTTTATGAGAGGGATGCTTGGCCAAAGAACAAATGAAAAGTCTTCAGTAAATCAGTGTCAGTCTTTTTCCAATCCACCGAGCTCAGAAATAGTGTGTTGTACTTTCTCCTCTTTTTTTGATCCTTAAAAGTCCAGAGCTTCTCTTTGAACCAGATCACTTTAAAAAGTCATATTTTCATTTACATCTGAATGTAAAAGAAACTGTGTCTTGGACAAACGTAAATGAAGAAAGTGTTTGATGGAGGCAGACTTTGGACTTTTACAAACTGTGGTATTTTCCTGAAAAACTGAGCTGTGTCTCGTCCTGAGACACGTCAGAGCTTTGAGGATTTTATGAAAGCATTAGAACAACACACGAGGAAATGAAAGTATAAAACTGATAACTCCACAAATGTAGAGATAATCGTGCAGGGGATGTGTGAGTTTTCTCTTTTTTCTGCTTCTTTTACAAAGTTCACATCAAGTGTTTTGTTCCGAGTCTCAAACCTTCTTAAATCGAGCCGTGTCTTATTTAAATACTCTCCTCCACAGTTTATTTCTCTTTTTTTGTGAAACAGGAACTCCCAAAAATAATGGTCAGTGAGACAGTCCCAGGGTTAAACTGTGAAAGTTTACACCCCAACCTCACAGCAGTGTTAATTTTGACAAGGAATTTTAATTTAGTTTTAGTCTTAGTCTTTTAAGTGAAATAATGTTTAGTTTTAGTCTTGTTTTAGTCATCTTATTTGTTTTAGTTTTAGTCGACTAAAATCAAAACATTTTTAATGAGTAATTAATTTGACCTTTTGTTTCAGACATAAAATTATATTTGTTTTAGAATTGAGTTTTAAATGTGCAAACATATTTCACACTGTTTATTTCAACACTACTGCTTCTATTGAATATAGTTTCAATCAATGAAAAACAACACCAATAATAAAAAAAATCTTGCTGTCTATTTTAATATAAACAAAGACATCAATGTGTATCAAATAAATGCAAAAACAGCTTATTTTTAATAAAATTAAATAAATAAATAAATGTGCAAACGTCAAAAGGCCTTTACAGCCCAAGAAAACCAAATAATTAAAATAATAAACGTACTATCCAAACCATCTTTGAACTTAAATAAAGTGCATTGAACAGGAGGATATTCCTTATGCTACATAAACACTGGCATCAAAAACATCAAATGCAAACATTTATTTACATTTAATTTGTTTTCTTTGTTCTCAAACTTGAAATGAGAACACAGGTCAGTCTCTTTCTCTCACTTCCAGCCTTAAAACCTTTCATTTTCACAGTTTGCACCAGTTGTTGCTCTGTCGTCTCAATTAATTTCTTGGCACCACCTCGTAACAAGGAGCGCTCTGATTGGCTTTCTTGACTTATCCGCCGTACCACTTCATCATTCCCTTCTCCTGACTGGTTTTTGTCACAAGTTGTTTTCGTCTCGTCTTTTATTCGTTGACAATATGTCAGTCTATTTAGTTACTGTTTTAGTCATTATGAAGTTTTTTTATTTAGTTTTTGTTTTGTTTTCATCGGCAAAAAGCCTTTGTTGATGAAAAATCTTTGGCATAGATTTTGTCAACAAAATTAACACTTTCTCCCAGAGGATGACTTTCTCTGTCTTTTGTTCTTTTTTCTTTTGTTTTTGTCAGTGTCTTTGTAAAATGCACAATGTTGCTGAAATGAATGAAGCATAAATCTGAAATGAGTGAAAAGAGAGGACAGTAATAAGCCTCACTTTGGCTCCTGCTCATGGAGCATTCATCCAAACACATTTAAAAATCCCTTCATGTTTACAGCATGTTACAAAATGACCTTCTGCTGAACTCTGAAGTGTTTTAGACTGAGAGCTCTGTAAATGTGGGCCTTCAGTCACAATTATATTTAGAAGACTTTATGAAGCTTTTTGTCTGATTTTTCAACAGATGTGAGCTATTTAGTGTTTTTAATATTTAGTTTAGTGTAAGGAGCTTTGACAAAGAAGAAAAGGTTGGGACAATAATGAAAAACAGTCAAATATGTTTGTATCTGTTGCAGCTGGAGATAGTTTTAAACTTTGAATTTAAAGTTAATAAATGTATTTCTGTGACCTGGACGACGGAGAACCTTTACATCTCTAATGTTTGACTTAATGTTACTGTGTTTACAGACTTTCTTATTGTGGACTCTCAAAGATTGACTGTGAAGTTCTGTCGTCGGCTCTGAAGTCCAGTCCCTCTCACCTGAGAGAACTAGACCTGTGTGGGAACAAACAAATAACCTCAGGAATGAAGGAGTTGTGTGAAGGACTAGCGAGTCCAAACTGTCGACTGGAGACTCTGAGGTCAGTCACTGGTCCTTCTCTTCTTTTCACTGACTCTTGGGTTTGAACAAACAGCTCATAAAGTCACACTGTATCATGTTTATGAGAGGGATGCTTGGCCAAAGAACAAATGAAAAGTCTTCAGTAAATCAGTGTCAGTCTTTTTCCAATCCACCGAGCTCAGAAATAGTGTGTTGTACTTTCTCCTCTTTTTTTGATCCATAAAAGTCCAGAGCTTCTCTTTGAACCAGATCACTTTAAAAAGTCACATTTTCATTTACATCTGAATGTAAAAGAAACTGTGTCTTGGACAAACGTAAATGAAGAAAGTGTTTGATGGAGGCAGACTTTGGACTTTTACAAACTGTGGTATTTTCCTGAAAAACTGAGCTGAGTCTCGTCCTGAGACACGTCAGAGCTTTGAGGATTTTATGAAAACATTAGAACAACACACGAGGAAATGAAAGTATAAAACTGTCTCAAACCTTCTTAAATCGAGCTGTGTCTCATTTAAATTCTCTCCTCCACTGAATTTTTGATTAATACGTCCAGGTCTTTCTGTGAGGAGTCTTATGGCCTCCACGTGTTACTGTGGTTTCTCTCCGGGTACTCCAGCTTCCTCCCACCGCCCAAACACCTGCATGTACAGGTCAAATGTCAAGTGTCCCTCGTGAATGAATGTGAGAGTGAATGTTTGTCTGTCACTGTCTGTCTCTAAATGTTAGCCCTGCGAGTAACTGGCCACTGTCCAGGGAGAACCCCGCCTCAGGCCCAAAGCTGCTGGGATAGGCTCCAGTCACCTGTGACCCCTAACGGGACTAAGTGGCAGAAAATGAATGAATAAAAAAAATGAATGAATCTGAAAACCATAGTTGTACTCTGCAGTAACAGCAGAAAAGCCCGGATGTAACCACCATTTTATTATTCTGTGATGAGGCCAATATCAGTGAATGTGGAGCAATGGCCATGACATCCAAGTTTATTTACAATCTATGGTCGTAGCTGTGTCTTTTGCACAAAAACCGTGGGATATTTTGCTGTAGTATTATGTGTCCTTCATTGACAGACCGGACAAGAAACATGGCTCTACTTTATTTGGTGAGTAAATTCAAATTGTTTATTTGTCTTATTATTGCTTTCTTAAGGTAAACAAATTTTACATTTTAATAAAGTGACCCTATAATGAAAGACTGATTTAAATCTATATTAATAGTATTGACTTTGACAGTTTCTAAATGTATGAGGCAGTTGGAGGAGTCAGAAAACTCCATCAAGAGTCTTCATATTAACTACATATAATGGACTACACACTATTTTAACTTTATAATGTTTTTTATTTTTGTTTTGGACCAACTTTGTCTGAAATAAAGGTTGAATATTGCTGACATTGTTACAATATAATAAAGCTGTCAGTATTCTTGGGGCCATTGTATTTGACTTGTCTGTGTGTTGTTCCTGTAGGAAGTGATCCACACAAACCTGACCAGTGCTGCTGAAGACCAGACTCCTGCCACTTCTGTCATCTGACTTTTTACACACCAGACAATAACCAGCACTTATTCATGTGCATTACTCGAATGCTTTTCTAATGAACTATACATTACAAACATATTTTTACACCATACTTTTCACATGTCACTGTTTGCACTCAATTAAAAATGAACAATGCATGTCCTCGCTCACTTATTTTTCACTCATGACATCCTCTTGTTCTTATTTAAGACCATTTTAAAACACTCAGCAGAAGTTAAAGACATAAGTTAGGTTGTGTTAATAAATGGTACAAACATCAGAAATAGATAAAGATTAATAAAACTAATTGAATGTGTTCAAGACCTGGTTGATACTACCTTCAACAGTTAATTATAAAATCAGATTCATGTTAAATGATGTAGACAATGTGTAGTTTCTAAAGAGTACAGAGCCATTATGAACAGTAAATATTAGGACTTGTAGAAGCTGATATAGTGTGGCTGGTTCTATTAAGTGTCTGGTTCTGAAGATGAAGTATAAAACACAGATCCTGAGGTGTGGCAGACATGAGCTTTATTTTCAGGAGCTGCAGGTGAAGCTGCTCCAGGTTCTTCTTTGTCACAGTCACAGGTTTGACACAGGTCTAATCTTCATGTAACTGCTCCACAGTGGTTCACAGGACGTCCTGCTCTTCCTCACAGGCCACACAGAGACAGGGACAAAAACAATACAGTCATTAATGTTCAGCCATTAAAACAGAGAAAGACATGTTTCTGCAGAAAGTCAGCAGACTTTGAGACTCTACATGTGACTAAATACTTGTGTGCTTCTTAATTTAAACACTAACAGTCGTCCAGGTGACACTAAAAGAAACAGACATTAAAAGTGGATCTGAGAGTCGTCTGAAGCTTCATCTGTGTCCAGAGTCCACTGTGTGTTTTATAAACCAGTTCATGTGTAAAGATAAATGACAGTTCTTTCTAAACGCTGCACGTTTGCTGTAGGCTTCTGTCTTTACCACTGTATGATCTAAACGATCATGTATAACTTTATAAATCTACTGTTTGAATATCTTTAAGTTATCTGCTTAAATATTACTGTTTTATTATAAGATAATAATGAGGCTTTATTTTAGTGTAAAAATGTGCCTCCCTCAAATATTGAAACCTTATTGTACAAGACTCACAAATGAAGGGCTGATATTTAAACAAATATGAAGAATATAATATGTTTGAGAAAAGAGTAAAAATTTTAACAGAACTGGAAATGTTTATCAGACCAAGATAAAAATGCACTAATGTTTAAAATTAGGATAATTATCATTAAAAAAGCTCTAGTATTAATAATAATGATCTGACATTAACAGCAGGAGCTGAAATAAACTTTGCTGTAAAGATTTACTTCCCTCAGGCAGAGAGTCGAGAGTGGAGAGGCCTCTGCAGCCGTTAGCATGTTCAGCTCGGGCTCTGAGATGAGGGCCGTGTTTACTGAACGGTGCGTTTGAAAAGCCCTGGAGCACTTCAGATACTACCCTCTCTGTCCATTTTAGGAATATCCTCTGACGCAGGAGTCAGAAAAGCCCCGATGTAATCGTCCTGTGGTGAGACACAGAACTGGGACCAATGAGCTTCCACTATATTTACAATCATTGTTGTGACCTGAAGACGTGAAAACCTCCAGACAAATGAAATAAAGACTTTGTATTCTTTATAACTGAGTGCCCTGATTATTATTGGATTAACCTCCAACATTTATTCTTTATTCAGATTGATGTTCTGCCGTTTGTCAAAGTCCAGCTGTTCTTCTCTGGCCTCAGCTCTGAAGTCCAACCCCTCACATCTGAGAGAACTGCATCTGTACTGGAACAACCTGAAGGAGTCAGATGTTCAGGAGCTGCTTGAACTCCAACAGAGTCCTCAGTGTCGACTGGAGACTCTGAAGTGAGTAGATGCTGTAGTGAACAGAGGCCAATCAGAGCCTCGTCTGATTCTCTGTAAAATCTATAAAAGTGTCTCTGGAGACAAACCTCTGCTGAATCCACAGAAACTGCACAGAGCTTTCCTTTCCTCTGATGCAGACAGAACAGACCAGGGCCAGAACAAAGGTTCACTTTTATCAAACTGTTCAGGCGTCCCGGAGCAGCTTTAGTGGCACGAGGTTCATCTGGAGCAGTAACACTGATCCTAACTCTTGAACCACTCCAAGGGTTTGGATCAGTGTGAAGGCTTATAGTTGTGATAAAGGTCATATTCAAACAGAAAACATGACAAAGTGTTTCTTCTCAACAGAGAAACCTGTTTTTTCAGGTGGCGTTAACCAGACCAGGACCAGACCAGGACCAGCTGAGTCCTGACCTGGACAGAGGTGAAGCTGCTCCAGTGGAGACTCTAAACCCTCTCTCACCTGCTTTACCTTTTTATAATCACTGAGCACTGTTTGTAAATCTTACTCTTTATTGTTCCGTTCATGAAAAATATGAACAAAAGTGTTGGATTTATTATTGTTTCAGTTTCATTTGAGAATCTTGAAGGATGTAAAGAGAAAAGAAACATGAAAGAACTGTGGTAAGAATGTAGAGAGCTCAGCTGCAGCTCTCTGTTGGAGAAATGCATCGGAGCTAAACCTGAGAACATCCACTTTTCACTTAATCTCTTAAAGACAATTAAAGATTCATGTTCTCTAATTACTATAGTGTTTCTATTTTAATTACCAATCCTGTTTATTCATTTGATTAAGTACATGATAATATGTACTTTCCTTTTTCTTTTTATGCTTATATATTGTTTACATATGTAAATATTGAAACTGATATTTCTGCAGATGTCGCTTACAGAAAGAAAGGGGGGGGGGGGATAAGAAAACATGTTTGTGCAGACAAGACAACTTGTATATGACAATATGTAACCTTTGAACTCTGTACATGAATAAACAATAAAAAATATACTTTTTAAATTCAGTTTTTAAAAAGCATTCATTCAACTTGAACAATTCAGTAGCGGCAGGGCGGCAGTAGCTCAGTGGTAGAGCGGCCGTCCTTCAACCGGAAGGTAGTAGGTTTGATTCCTGCTCTCCCCACAGTTCATACTGTCGTTGTGTCCTTGGGCAAGACACTTAACCCACCTTGCCTCGTATGAATGTGTAAGAATGTTGAAGGTTTTGAAGGTGTTGAAGGTGTTGAAGGTGTTGAAGGTGATGGTCGGAGAGTCCGTAGGCGCGGAAGGGCTGCCACGTCTCTGTCAGTCTGCCCCAGGGCAGCTGTGGCTACAGATGTAGCTTACTACCACCAGTGTGTGACTGTGGAGTGAATGAATAATTGATATGTAAAGCGTCTTTGCGTCCCCAGAAAAGTGCTATATAAAATTGATATAATAATAATATTCAGATTCAGTCTGAGCACTTCTTCAAATTCACATACATTCGGTCTTCTGGTCAAAACCTTCTAACGGTCCCCAAAACCCGTTTTAAAACTCGGGGAGACCGGTCTTTCCAAGCAGTCGCCCCCAGACTCTGGAACGCCCTGCCCCTGTCACTGCGAGTGGACGCTTCTGTTGATTCTTTTAAAAAGCAGCTGAAGACACTTTTATTTAAACAAGCTTTTAGTTGATTGGGCTTTTTATGTTTTTATGTTTAATATTTTGTGGTTTTATTTTTATTCTCATAGTTTTATTGTTCTTTTATTGCACTTTGTAAAGCACTTTGTGATTTATATCTGTGAAAGGTGCTATATAAATAAAATTTACTTACTTTACTACTTACATAAAACATATTCAGCTCCAGTTTCTAGTGGCACAAATATCAGCCCATATTTAAGTCTGTGTTAAGACTCAGAAAAAATGTGTCTGATTAAAGGCTTTTTTTTTATTTTATAAAAGCCATTAAATTGTGAATCTTTGTTTGGTTCAGTCTTTTATTTGGACCTGATTAAGATGGACTCGACCAGGTTTTAGTTGGATTTGACCAGGTTTTAGTTGGACTTGAACAGGTTTTAATTGGACTTATACAGGTTTTAATTGGATTTGACCAGGTTTTAGTTGGATTTGACCAGATTTAATTGGATTTGAACAGGTTTTAGTTGGATTTGGCCATGTTTAGGTTGGATTTGAACAGGTTTTACTTGGATTTAAGCAGGTTTTAGTTGGATTTGAGCAGGTTTTATTTGGACTTGATCAGGTTTTAGTTGGATTTGAAAACGTTTTAGTTGGATTTGACCAGGTTTTAGTTGGATTTAAACAGGTTTAAGTTGGATTTGAACACGTTTTATTTGGATTTGACCAGGTTTTAGTTGGATTTGACCAGGTTTTAGTTGGATTTGACCAGGTTTTAGTTGGATTTAAACAGGTTTAAGTTGGATTTGAACAGGTTTAAGTTGGATTTGACCAGGTTTTATTTGGATTTGACCAGGTTTTATTTGGACTTGAACAGGTTTTAGTTGGATTTGACCAGGTTTTATTTGGACTTGAACAGGTTTTAGAAGGATTTGAACACGTTTTAGTTGGATTTGACCAGGTTTTAGTTGGATTTAAACAGGTTTAAGTTGGATTTGAGCAGGTTTTATTTGGACTTGATCAGGTTTTAGTTGGATTTAACCAGGTTTTAGTTGGATTTTACCAGGTTTTAGTTGGATTTGACCAGGTTTTATTTGGACTTGAACAGGTTTTAGTTGGATTTGAACACGTTTTAGTTGGATTTGACCAGGTTTTAGTTGGATTTAAACAGGTTTAAGTTGGATTTGAGCAGGTTTTATTTGGACTTGATCAGGTTTTAGTTGGATTTGAAAACGTTTTAGTTGGATTTGACCAGGTTTTAGTTGGATTTAAACAGGTTTAAGTTGGATTTGAACACGTTTTAGTTGGATTTGACCAGGTTTTAGTTGGATTTAAACAGGTTTAAGTTGGATTTGAGCAGGTTTTATTTGGACTTGATCAGGTTTTAGTTGGATTTGAAAACGTTTTAGTTGGATTTGACCAGGTTTTAGTTGGATTTAAACAGGTTTAAGTTGGATTTGAACACGTTTTATTTGGATTTGACCAGGTTTTAGTTGGATTTGACCAGGTTTTAGTTGGATTTGACCAGGTTTTAGTTGGATATAAACAGGTTTTATTTGGATTTGACCAGGTTTTATTTGGACTTGACCAGGTTTTATTTGGATTTAACCAGGTTTTAGTTGGATTTGACCAGGTTTTAGTTGGATTTGACCAGGTTTTATTTGGACTTGAACAGGCTTTAGTTGGATTTGAACACGTTTTAGTTGGATTTGACCAGGTTTTAGTTGGATTTAAACAGGTTTAAGTTGGATTTGAGCAGGTTTTATTTGGACTTGATCAGGTTTTAGTTGGATTTGAAAACGTTTTAGTTGGATTTGACCAGGTTTTAGTTGGATTTGAACAGGTTTTAGTTGGATTTGACCAGGTTTTAGTTGGATTTGACCATGTTTAGGTTGGATTTGAACAGGTTTTAGTTGGATTTAAGCAGGTTTTAGTTGGATTTGAGCACGTTTTATTTGGATTTGACCAGGTTTTAGTTGGATTTGACCATGTTTAGGTTGGATTTGAACAGGTTTTAGTTGGATTTAAGCAGGTTTTAGTTGGATTTGAGCACGTTTTAGTTGGATTTGAACACGTTTTAGTTGGATTTGAACACGTTTTAGTTGGATTTGACCAGGTTTTAGTTGGATTTGACCAGGTTTTAGGTGGATTTGAACGGGTTTTAGTTGGATTTGAACAGGTTTTAGTTGGATTTGAACAGGTTTTAGTTGGATTTGGACAGGTTTTAGTTGGATTTGAACAGGTTTTAGTTGGACTTGAACAGGTTTTAGTTGGATTTGAACAGGTTTTAGGTGGATTTGAACAGGTTTAAGTTGGATTTGAACAGGTTTTAGTTGGATTTGAACAGGTTTTTGTTGGATTTGAACAGGTTTTAGTTGGATTTGAACAGGTTTTTGTTGGATTTGAACAGGTTTTAGTTGGATTTGACCAGGTTTTAGTTGGATTTGAACACGTTTTAGTTGGATTTGAACAGGTTTTAGTTGGATTTGCCCAGGTTTTAGGTGGATTTGAACGGGTTTTAGTTGGATTTGAACAGGTTTTAGTTGGACTTGAACAGGTTTTAGTTGGATTTGAACAGGTTTTAGGTGGATTTGAACAGGTTTTAGTTGGATTTGACCAGGTTTTAGGTGGATTTGAACAGGTTTTAGTTGGATTTAAGCAGGTTTTATTTGGACTTGAACAGGTTTTAGTTGGATTTGAACGGGTTTTAGTTGGATTTAAACAGGTTTAAGTTCGACTTGAACAGGTTTTAGTTGGATTTGAACAGGTTTTAGTTGGATTTGACCAGGTTTTAGGTGGATTTGGACAGGTTTTACTTGGATTTGAACAGGTTTTAGTTGGACTTGAACAGGTTTTAGTTGGATTTGAACAGGTTTTAGGTGGATTTGAACAGGTTTAAGTTGGATTTGAACAGGTTTTAGTTGGATTTGAACAGGTTTTAGTTGGATTTGAACAGGTTTTTGTTGGATTTGACCAGGTTTTTGTTGGATTTGAACAGGTTTTAGTTGGATTTGAACACGTTTTAGTTGGATTTGACCATGTTTAGGTTGGATTTGAACAGGTTTTAGTTGGATTTAAGCAGGTTTTAGTTGGATTTGAGCACGTTTTAGTTGGATTTGAACACGTTTTAGTTGGATTTGAACACGTTTTAGTTGGATTTGACCAGGTTTTAGTTGGATTTGACCAGGTTTTAGGTGGATTTGAACGGGTTTTAGTTGGATTTGAACAGGTTTTAGTTGGATTTGAACAGGTTTTAGTTGGACTTGAACAGGTTTTAGTTGGATTTGAACAGGTTTTAGGTGGATTTGAACAGGTTTAAGTTGGATTTGAACAGGTTTTAGTTGGATTTGAACAGGTTTTTGTTGGATTTGAACAGGTTTTAGTTGGATTTGAACAGGTTTTTGTTGGATTTGAACAGGTTTTAGTTGGATTTGACCAGGTTTTAGTTGGATTTGAACACGTTTTAGTTGGATTTGAACAGGTTTTAGTTGGATTTGACCAGGTATTAGGTGGATTTGAACGGGTTTTAGTTGGATTTGAACAGGTTTTAGTTGGACTTGAACAGGTTTTAGTTGGATTTGAACAGGTTTTAGGTGGATTTGAACAGGTTTAAGTTGGATTTGAACAGGTTTTAGTTGAATTTGAACAGGTTTTAGTTGAATTTTAACAGGTTTTAGTTGGATTTGAACAGGTTTAAGTTGGATTTGAACAGGTTTTAGTTGGATTTGAACAGGTTTAAGTTGGATTTGAACAGGTTTTAGTTAAATTTGAACAGGTTTTTGTTGGATTTGAACAGGTTTTAGTTGGACTTGAACAGGTTTTAGGTGGATTTGAACAGGTTTTAGGTAGATTTGAACAGGTTTTAGTTGGATTTGAACAGGTTTTAGGTGGATTTTGGACGTCTTCTCAGAAGTTATTAGGACTATTCTTCTTTGCTTCAGTTTAAACTTCACTGAACTACAGAAGCCTTAAAAGACGTGTGTCTCTATGTGTCGGTGTCTTCCTCTGGTGTTTCCTCTTCAGTGTCCCACAGCTGCACACGTCCCTCCAGAGCCGTGAGGAGGCGGGGCTCCGAGGGGTGGAAAGACAGGGACTGCACCACGGCTTTCCCCACGAGCAGCTTCAGAGACAGAGAGCCCTGCACACAACCACAAAGAACAGGTCAAACTAGGCTGTTTTCAGAGGTTATACACTGTTAACTCTGAACCAACCTCCACCAGGTCCCAGAAGTAAACGTGTCCGTCCTCGGAGCAGCTCAGGACCTGGGTGTCTTTATGGGACAGACAGCAGTCCAACTTGTAGCCCTTCATCTTGTGTCCCTTGTATCTGAGAAAAAACAAAAACACAAACCTGTTCTGCAGATTTGTCTCAGTCAACGTCCTTTTTTCTAAAAGTTTAAATGAGAAGAGATTTATTTGGACAAACTGAAGAAAACTGGAGAACAGTCAAACTCTGAAATCAGAGCTACATCTTTAAGTTAAGCTCTAAATTTTGGTTTGATGTAATGTCTTGGTATTTTAAGATTGGTTTTACTTTTTCATAAAATAAAAACAGACACGGTGCTGTTTTGGTGGAAGGTGGAAGAAAAAGAGTTTTAAAGCTTTAAAGCAACCCTGCGTAACTTTTATCCAGCAGAGGGCGCAGCTGCCCCTCTGTGCAACTGTAATGTCAGCAGCGCTATATTTGTTACAAGTCGAGACTATCCCAGCATCAGGTTTCTTAGAAAGAGCCTGTCTCTGAAACAGTCATTTTAGTGTCTTTAGTCCAAACTCTGTAGGTCCAGTGCATCGGCCTGTTTTCTTTATTATATGCGTCGTGTGGTAGAGCCTCACTCAATAATCTCTGGAGATAAGTCCTCGTCCCGAGACAGGACAGTTACAGGAGGTTTGTGTCCAGCAGATGGCGCTGTGTCAGAGACATAGACATGATTTTACTGATCTACTGTCTAAGGACCATCAACGATGGTCCATCACATGAAAGTCTTTTATAATGGACACAGCTCAGTTTGTATTTGTTAAATATGATAAAACAAAGTGGACTAGAGGTTCATGTGTTGTTATGGAGACAATACTGTACATCTGAGAGGACACTCACTCTCCGAGCATCTCCCCTGAGTTCTTGTCCAGCAGACGGAGGGTGGAGTCCAGGCTGGAGCTGAGGGTGCACTGTCCGTCCTGAGTGAAGCACACACACGTGATGGGACCTGGGACACAACAAGGACACTGGTAATGAGCTCTCCATTCTGTTTTTAGGATATAGTGATCCAATTCAGTTGTGAGTTGGTTTTGCGACAATTTTGGGACATTTCTGAGTCTCAGAAAAAACCACTGAAGACAAACTCAGAGGAAAACTGAGCAAAACTATCTGACAGACTGTTCACTGGGCTCAGTCTGACTGGACACTATTAAGACCGTTTACCTCCTCATTGCTCCACGTTTGGAGTCTGAGATATTTGGTCATTTTTGTGTCACAATTTGTTTGTTTAGGACCATATCTCGTCTTTAATAAAACAGAAAAGTCCATCATTGTTACCATCTATAATAATATGTCTATGGTTGAAATACTGGAGTTAAAACAAAGCCTGTGCTCGTGTTGAAGGACTCCTGAGCTGACCCTGAGGTCATGGAGTCTGTGTAGTCTCTGACCTGTCAGCGTCCAGCACCTAGTATCCATGACGACCCCCTGCCGACAGTCGATCGTCCGGAGCAGATGCTGTGGGAGCTGTGGACCCTGGGGTTTGGGCCGAGGGAACGCCATGGCCATGTGTCCACAACATTAAACATGAACATAAAGCAGACACACGTTTATACTTTTTACAAATTAATAAGAAAAGTATTCAAAGGCAGTTTTACTGTTTACTTTCAATACATTTGTAAATATAACAAGAGTAAATGAAATGTCATATTGGTTTGGTAAAATGTAGCCAAAGACCTAAATATAAACTACTTTAAGAGAAGTCTCACAGCATTTCTGTTTGAAATAAAAAGGTTTTTCTATTTTTGTATTTCTCCATGATTTTCAGAAGGTCTTGTTAAAAAATAACTTGATTGTGTTTCCATTTTGTTGATTCTAATGACTTCTTTGGTTTTGTAATGTCTTTCTTGTTCCATAGAAGAGTCTTGTGCAGGAGAAGCTGTGGATCTGACACAGTTTCCATGCTAGTAGAGCCTGCTGTAGAAAGAGGATCGTTTTAGAGCTCATGTTCAACACTGGATTGACTTTGGAATAGAAACTGTAGACCACCAACCTCTTGAATATGTTCAAAGGATGAAGTGTCAGAGTGAGTCTGGGTTCCTCAGGCTTTGTTCAATCCATTTGATTTTAAAGATATCATTTAAATCTATCAAATCCAAAAGTTCAACACCTCCACATCCTTGGAACTGGTTAATATTGATTTTTCATCTGAAGTCTATCAATAGTTGATTGATTTCTTTGCATGTGTCTTCACTGACCTCTAGTGGCAAGGCAGGGTAAACAAATCTGGACACGCCTTCTGCTTTTGTCAATAGACTTCTTCCTCAAATGGACCTGTCTCTTTGTAGACATACATTTAATATTGTTTAGTTTTTTTAAACTTAGGGACAAAATTCACCTTTTCTCTTTCTGCTCCATCTTTTGTGATATGTATTCCTAAATATTTAACCTCTTTTTTCACTAAAATATCACAAACAGAACTCTCAGCTCAATCATATAAAGTCAGAATCTCACATTTGGATGTGTTTAATATAAAACCAGATGCAGCAGAAGTTCTTGATTTGTTTTTTTTTTTTTATTTAACCTTTATTTATCCAGGTAAACTGTTTGAGAACCAATTCTCATTTACAAACATGACCTGGCCCCATGTGTGTTTGGGGGGGGGACTATTGTACATGTTTTTGGTGGTAGGGGAAACCGGAGTACCCGGAGGAAACCTACGCAGACACAGGGAGAACATGCAAACTCCACACAGAAAGGCCCTGCCTTGGATGGGATTGAACCCAGGACCTTCTTGCTGTGAGGCAGGAGAGCTAACCACTCTGCCACTGTGCCGCCAAGCCTGTTTTATGGCTTTCCCTGAAGTTTATCTTTTAAAAATAGAACTGTCATCTGCCAATTGTGTGAGTTTTATTTCTCTTTGGAAGATGTTAATTCCAATAATATTTAGTTCATTTTTAATAAATATTGATAAAATTTGAATGAAACCTGTTTGTGTGTCACTAATGATGTTTGAAAGAGCACTTTTAAGGCAGTGTTAAAGTGTTTGATGTGGTCATGTTTTCAGTGTTGACCTACACCAGATTTGGGAGCACACAGAGTTTCGACCTGTTGCTGAGGATTGTAATGTCTGGATTACGCTGGAATGCCTTTGATCCACTGCGAAGGTAAAAGAATAAACTGATGAATGCACTGTGAGACACATCTTTGACACAAAGTTGGAGAACGAATAATAAGGATCCTCAAACACAAGCCCCACAGACGACATATGAACAATGTGACAAGAGCATTTTAGAAGTTGTGACTAAAACAAAGGCAGAAACAAAGAGGCTTGTAAAACAACAGCAGCAGTCACAGTTACCTAGAAAAGATGTTCCTGTTTTTAAAGGTGACCCCTGACCTTTAAAGCCTTCATCAGAGCGTTTGAACACACTATTGAATTAAAAGAGGCACAACGACTCCTGGAAAAACATTTTGGAGATGAGCAGGTGATCACAAGTGTTTAGGAATCTAGGACTCATCCTGGACTCAGACTTGAATTTATTACATCATCAGCATTTTATCACCTTCAAAACATTTCCAAAGTCAAAGGGATAATGTCTAAAGCAGACTTAGAGAGACTTGTGCAGCGATGATTTTAGTTTATTGTCGAACATGTGTTTTATTATTTATTCTATTGTGAATAAAATATAAGTTTATGAGATTTTTGTTCACAGTTTGTACAGTGTCCTAACTTTTTGGGAATGGGGGTTACTTTTAGAACTGGTGTCCTCCCCATGTCAAGTCCTTCAATGTCCACCTGAGATCTGCCCCAATAGCACAGGCTATGCCCCCAGTGCTCGAGAAATCAAAGCCAGCCTGACGTGGTGGACCTAAAGATCTATGAAAAGGATGTGACATACGGTTAGTTTTTAACTCGCACAGAAACTGGTTCATGGGACAGAGTCTTGGTCCATTTCATGTAATTGGTTCCAAATTTAGAGAGAACATAAAATAAGACCAGGGCTCACTGATTCAAAGCTTTTCCAGCGACACACAGCTACTGCTGGACCTCTGGAAAAGAGTCTGAATGCCCTTTTGACATTTGATGGAAATAGTCTTCATATCTGAGGCAGTAACACGTGATCCTTGCCTGGCTTTGAACAAGAGAAAAGATCAGATCACATTGTTATTGGCTTGTGGACTGATTTGATTTACAAAGGCCCAAAAATATATCTTCTCAAAATCCTTTTGAAGCTTCATAATGAGATTGGTAGAAATACGTCTAACTCCATGGACACAGTGCTCTGGCTTGCTGACACATTTAAACCCCCCAATATACTGCCTCATCTTAAAAGAAAGTGAAAGTCAAAGTCAGTGTTGTTGTGTTCACCTGATGGTTCTAGTTTAAAGTGACATTTTGACTGTAGCTGCTGCTGAAATGTTGGCTCTCACACATTGGATTTCAACTGCACAGCTCTGTTCCTGTTCAAACTGTCCTTTCTCTCTGGTTGGAGTCAAAAAGAAGGACCTGTCAACAATGTATCGAATGAAAGAAACAAGAGACTCAGACTTTTGATGTGTTTTGAGCTCCAGCACAGAATCTGTGGCATCTGTAAAAAGAAACATTTCATTTCTCATTCAAGTGGAAAGTGGACAGTGTTTTACTGCTTTAGTGCAAAAAGAAAAGAAGGACCAGACTAGTGACACTTTCATTGTGAACAGACTTTGTGTGAGTCCTCTGTCCTTTTTCTGGATTTGGACTTTTGATTACAGACAGTTTGGTTTTTTCAAAATAAACTCCTTCTTCAGCCTTAGAGGAAAGTCGCCAAGTTAGAAGAAGCTGTAGACTGACCAATAGGACGCAGAGGTGATAATTGTTGCTGGTCATGTGATCTTCAGCAGAGCTCTGATTGGTTCTCACCAGTGATTTTAAAGTTCACTTTCCATCAAGAACTAGTTCAAAGTTTTTATTTGTTCACAAATATTAAAATGAACTTAGTCCTCAGTCCTATAGTTTCTTTTCAAACTAGGGATGCACCGAATGACATACACAAAACATACAAACATTCTTCGGCCAAAAATAGCCAAAAGACATTTCGCGCTCGGCCACACTGTGTAAAAAAGGCCAACACCTTTTGGAGAACTTTAATAATGACGCTTAATGACGCAATCAATTAACTCCAGGTAAACTAGTGAGAGGCGCTGAAGCATAATCTTATGCAGCAAACATGTCAGCAGTGTGGAAGCACTTACCCCGCCATAAGGTGTCAGAGGACGAGTTCTCTCGCTGAAAGTAACGCCGCTTGTGCAGACATTGCTTCAGCTGAATTGTCCAGTAGACATCCACAAAACTCTGGAATGTCAGTGAAACAGACCACGGAGTTAAACAACTGAACGTGCGGTCTTAGAAGCTTTCCTGGTGTACAGCACACGACGACAGGCTGACTCAGAACTCCTGTACAGCTCTCATCGCCACTATGTGCTTGATCCACGGCTTATAAAGATTCTATTACTTTTTTTATAAACAGTGGGAGAAAGATATCCTACGCGCACATTTAGAAAATGATCCAGGCCGAAGTTGGATTTGGGAAAGCCGTTGCAATGGAGACGGTCAGGTGCACAGCCAAGATGGTGGAAAACCAGTGAGAGTAAACGGGCTAAACTGTATATAATGATTATCCGCGCAGCAAGTCTCGCTGTTCGACTAGACGGTAAGATTTTATTTATATTTTCGATTATGGTAACACTTACAAGTAGTTTCTATTTTTAACATTAAAACAAAGTACTTACCAATGAAAACCCCTTATTAACAGCACATTTATTAATCTTTAATGTTAAGATTTACTAATGGCTGGAGCTAGGCACTGTCCGCCCTGAGTGAAAATGGACCTGGGACATCAAGAAACATTTGTAATTTTTGAATTCTAAAAGTATCAAAAGTGGTAGGCCTATTTGTTAAAATTGTGAATTTCTGCACTCATACTAAAGATGAACGTTTAAATATTTCTATTATCTTAAATTACATTCACTGGAAGATTGACTGGACACTATGGACAAATACAATGTGCTTAAAGTCAGAGAGATTATAAACAATATTTTGAAATTGTATTTTCCTGTTATTTGATTTTTTTTTTATCTGATCTTTGCAGTAACACAAATAGACCAAAAAGCAAATTTTTACTATTTAATTATTGTAATGGTGACGCATCATCGGAGCCTCTGTCAAAATGCACACAATTCACTGAAATAACTGTGAAACACACACCGTGATTCGGTATTCGTATTCGCCTTCGCCAAGCATTTCATTATTATTCGCTTCGCGATCGCCAAGAATTTCATTTCGGGGTGCAAATGAGGATCGCCATGGGCCTGTTCCAAATCTCAAAATTTTAAAGCAGATCTAAGTTCATTTAGTTCAAAATGAACTAGTTTCAAAGACAGTTTTTACTTTTTTTCCATAATGTTGCTGCGAAGCTATTATTTTTCAAAATTATTGCCACAGCCCATATTTTTACCTAGAATTTTTGTACAGACAGCAATTATAGAAGTTTATCAGTTTTTTGATAACAATGAAGCTATGCATTAGATTTCTTATTTGTTCATATCCAATTTTCTTCTTCATCCAACCAGGGTCTTCCTTGTTCAGCATTTGAGAGTGGACATTGTTGCTTCTAATGCTTTGTTGCTGTCCATTCATCCATTATGCTAGTAGCAGCTGCAGAGAAGCTTTCAACTCCATGCAGTACATTCTCTCAAGAAATTATGAGGACAAACGTCGCTTTGAATGAGCTCTTTAATGAGGAATTGACTTCAAATAGAAACTGTAGACCACCAACCTCTTGAATACGCTTTTAAAAGGATAATTTTGCCAGAGTGAGTCTGTCCAGGCTTTGTCTAATCCATTTGAATATTGTATATCATTTAAAAATAGACCAGGCAGGTTCAACAAATTTCCACATCCTTGGAACTGAATTTAATATGATTTTTCATCCAAAGTCTGCTGTCAGCCCATGCTGATTGATTTATTTTTTGATGTCTCACGCATATGCGACGGACGGTGGTTGGTGTTTTTCCGGTAAACAAATTAAGACACGCCTTCTGCTTTTGGTCACAGACGTGTTTTCCCTAAATGGACCTGTCTCTTTGTAGACATACATTTAATATTGTTTACGGTTTTTTTTAACTTAGGAGCGACAAAATTCACCTTTCTCTTTCTGCTCCATCAGGCAGTATGTATACAAAGCACGCTCAGTTCACCAGCCACCTAAATATGAACGAAGTTCATGAACTATCGCTCAATGAACGCTGCTCAGACCAACAACACTGGTGAGTTTTATTTCTTCTTTGAAGCAGTTAATCCTTAAGTACAAAACTGTAATATAAAACAAAGACAAATCAATAGTGAATTATAATATTTGTAAGCACTTTCGTATCAGAAACAAATACCAGTGTTTGTGTCTGATACACTAGTTTGGGAGCACAGAGTTTCTTTTTGAGGATTGTTAATATCTGGATGCTAGTCCACACAGAAGCAGCAGCAGAATTAACACAAAACCATTGCACAAATAAGTCCTAATGATCAAGCCCTATGACAGGAAAATGAAGAGCTTGATGTTCCTTTGCTGCAAGAATTTATCTCATGTTAATATTTACAGTTACATTGTAGCATGTTCTGTTATAAAGGTGACACTGACCTTCAAACCATCCAACTTTGTAACTTTCATTTTTGAATTAAAAAGATAATTGGACTCCTACATTTTGAGTGAGATAGGTGATCATGGAGAAGGTTTAGGAATCTAGAGACTCATCCTGGACTCAGACTTGAATTTATTACATCATCCAGAGATTTGAACTCACTTTGGGTTCCAAAACATTTTCCATTTTTATAGAAAAAGGACAGAAGTGCAGAGCAGAGAGACTTGTGCAAAGCGATGGATTTTAGTTTAGAAACAGGTGGATTTTTTCAGTCACATTGTGAATGAAAATAGGACTCTAAGGACATTCACAACATCACCTGTAAAAGTGTCCTACACTTTTGGAATGGGGCTATTACATTATCCACATAAAGGTTAAAAAAGAAGAGATGGCTCCTCCCATCTAATCCCTATGTCCAAAAATGAAATGAAAAAGTCATGTTGAGGGCATTGCCTAGCCCTCCAGTGCCAGAGACCAAAACACTGCATTAGTTTTCTCGTGGTGGAAAAGTCACATTTAGATGTATATGTCCAGTAGGAAGTACATTTGTGGTAACTGCAAGGCCGGTCATGAGAAAAGCCTTGAGTGTCCATTTTCTCCATTAGTGGAGTTGGATTCTATAGCTCAGAGAGACATCAGACGTGAAGGTGCTGTGGATGCTTTTCCAGGGACACAGCTGTGAGAGACTCCTGGGATGAATCCAACATCTGCAAATAGTCACTTCATATTTTGAGAGCAGCTCAGGATCCAGTGTGCCTGGCTGAAACAAGAGAAATTAGAGCAGATCACATTGTTACCTTGCTTTGGATTCTCTGAGATCACATTATCATTGTACAACAAAGTTAAAAGAGATCAAGTGTGTCTTGACTTTTCCACAGAAGCAGACTGTGTCCAAGCTCTGACAAGGGCTTTAATCAAACACATGTTGAGGGAGGACAAACAAGAACAAATCAAGACATTTTAATTTGGACAATTAATAGAAACTTAGAAATCATTACAAATATGAAAATGAATAGTTGTCCAGAAATTCAACTAGGTTTAAAGATTCTCTGAGACAGTGTTGAATTTTCCATTTTATTTTCTTTAGTTTGATGAAACAAAACAGTCTAAATGAACAGCAGTAAAATAAACTGTTCTACAGCCCGACTGATTTCAAGTGCTTGATTTCAGATTTAACTAAACGCAGTATGGGTAAGCAGTATTTCAGTGGCTGCAAACAGAGGCTCCTGTGCATGGACTGACCTGCAAAAGTGACTTCAATCCATCTGAACTTGTTACTTTAGGAGAATCTCAAAACCTATCCCAAAGAAAATAACTCATAGCTTGGGTAAATGTAACTGTTTCTCTTTTGTAAAATTCACGAGAGTAAATATTGTTCTTTGTGTGTTTGATAATTCTTGTATTTGTCCAAAACTGTGTGTAATGCTGGGCCTCTTGGCCAGGTCACTCTTGGAAAAGAGATTTTGATCCTCAATGAGAATATCACTACAGGTTAAAGCAGAAGAATATAATAAATAAAATGATATAATAAATAATGAATGTGTTATAACTTTTTTTCTTAACTGTTCACTTTCTGTTGAGAGACAGTTTGACTTTTATTTTTCTTCTCAGATCTTGAAGCTTCCTGAAAAACACAAGTGCACTCATGTCACAGCTCATGTAAAAACAGTGACAGTATTAGTTGATTCTGTGATCAGTGTGTTGGTCCATCCTCTGCAGGAGTAGACACTCCTATTTGAGACCAAAACTGACACCAGCTGAGTTTTCTTTCATTGTTTCTCTGAGAGTCCGGGAGGCATGACTTTTTAAAGTGACTGAACCATTCATCAGTTCCTTTTAAAGCCTCGACTTCACAGCCACAGAGTCACACTGCTCTGTTTCTCAGGGATGGTGTCACTGGACTTTTCGAGATGGACTCTGTACATGCCTATTTTCTAAATGAAAATACAACAGAATAAGAAATGCAAGGAAATGGTTACAGTTACTGAGTTATCTGCTGTGAAACATGGTCAAAGTAGTTTTTGATTGTTTGTTTGTTCACTTTGTGAAAAAATAGCAGCAGCTGAAAAAGCCTTTGAGTGTCCACTCTCCATTAGTGGAGTTGGATTGACAGCTCAGTGAGACTTTGTCAGACGTGAGGTGCTGTGATGTGTCAGGACTCACTGTGAGAGACACTGGGGACTCAACATCTGCAAAACACTAATATAAGAGAGCAGCTCAGAGTCAGTGTGCCTCCAGACTGAACCTCTGTGTCACCAGTCACTGTGGCCTTTGCTTTTCTCTGCATCACATTATGAAACCAAAAGAAACAGATCAGTTTAAATAAATCACTTTTAGAGAAGCAGCTGGGTCCACTTTCTTCTCACTTTAATCAAACACATGTTACAAAAAAGGAACTAAATCAAGACATTTTATTTGAGTGTATTAAAGAAAAAGAAATCTAAGTCATAAATATGAAAATGAATAGTTGTCCAGACTCACTCAGTTCTTCCAGTGTGGTCTCTCTGCTCCACAGTGTTGTGTCTATTTCTTTTCTTTAGTTTGAGAAACAAAACAGTCTAAATAACAGCAGTAAAATAAACTGTTCTACACCGACTGATTACAAGTGCTTGATTTCAGATTTAATAAATGGAGTTGGGTAAGGCAGTATTTCAGTGGCTGCCCCCTGTGCATGGACTGACCTGAAAAAGGACTTCAATCCATCTGAACTTGTTACTTTAGGAGAATTTAAATCTATCCTAAAGAAGCGTGAACTCAAGGAGCTTGGTAAATGTAACTGTTTTTAAACTCTTTTGTAACTATTGAGAGTAAATATTGTTCTTTGTGTGTTTGATAATTCTTGTATTTGTCACAAAGTGTGTGTAATGCTGTCGTCTTGGCCAGGTCACTCTTGGAAAAGAGAGTTTTGATCTCAATGAGGATATCACCAGGTTAAAGAAAGAATATAATAAAGATATAATAAATAAATTGAATGTGTTAGAACATTTTTTTCTTAACTGTTCACTTTCTGTTGCTTTGTCTTTTATTTTTCTTTCAGATCTATCTTTAAAAACACAAGTGTACTCATCAGTTTGTAAAACAGTGACAGTATTAGTTGATTATGTGACGATGTGTTGGTCCATCCTCTGCAGGAGTAGACACCTCTATTTGAGACACTGACACCAGCTGAGTTTTCTTTCATTGTTTCCCTCTGAGAGTCCGAGGCTGACTTTAGTCTGAACCATTCATAAGTTCCTTTAAAGCCTCGACATCACAGCTCAGAGTCACACTGCTCTGTTCTGGGATGGTGTCACTGGAGCTTTTCAGATGGACTCTGCGTCCATTTTCTGAAAATACAACAGAATAAGAAATGCAAGAAAATGGTTACAGTTACTGAGTTCAATGTAGGACATGGTGAAAGTAGTTTTATTGTTTGTTTGTCTTTTGTGAAAAAAAAATAGCAGCTAATGATGAATGTTTGTTTAATGGTGACTTTTGTCCTTGTTTTCCATATTTTAAATGTGGAGACTGCGATGATGAGTTGAATGAGTTTGAACTGTTCCGGTGTGAACCTTTCCTCCATGAGTCCAAACAGAACAGAGCAGAAGTTTACATTAAAAGTGAGTCCAAGTCCGTTTAGTTTGGTCCACATTTCTTTTGAGTGACGGCAGTCTAAAAACAATTGTGTGTGGGTCTCGTCCTCAGAACAGTTTTGGTGCTTACATAACAACTCCATGAAACAGTGGCTCTGAGCGGGAGTCTGGTCACTGATATAAGCCTCTTATATCTCCAAGACTTTCATCAGAGTCTTTACAATCCAGGAGCTTTATCAGTGCTGCACATTCATCCTCATTTAAATATTTATACAAGACAAAACCACCGACAACAATGTCATTAAGTTTGTTCAAAAAAAGTTTGCCTTTTTGATGTTAAACCGTTCCAATCCAGGACATATTTATGAGTAAAATCACCAAACAACAATTTAAACTCTGGTCCTGACGTGCTCGTCCCACTCTCTTCCTCCAACACTTTTTGCTGTAATTTCTTTGTGTTTAAAATCTAAAAACCCGATTCCCGAAGATTTTGGACTCTGTACAAATTGTGAAAAAATAAGGAATGCAATAATTTACAAATCTCATAAACTTATATTTATTCACAATAGAATAACATATTAAATGTTATCTCTCAAACATTTTGATATGTAATGACAAATATTGCCTTATTTTGGATTTCATGAGAGCTAAAAACAATATCTCCCGGTTCTTTTGGGACGAGTGCTGGAGCTAAGACTAAGAGAATAAAAACTATAAAATGCAAAATGAAATAAAACTTCTAAACTGAGTATTCTTTAGCATGATTATGATCATGCATGCTAATGTATGCTGTATGCTTTGCTTACTCAAAGTTTTTAGCTAAGAACACAAGTCGATCAACCTTTTCAGGCTTGAGACAGGTTCGTTGGCAAGTGACGATGTTGCCATTAGTACTGAAAAGTCTCTCTGACGGCGAGCTTGTAGCTTTGTGGTGCCGTTTTAAGTGATCAGACAAATTGGTGTTTTTTTTCTTGTTTTGTGGCCACAGCATTATGCCACTCCATGCGAAGTACCTCTTTTTGATCAACATCCTCCTTTTTGTTGCCGAAATAGTCCCAAATCGCGGAAACCCTGAACGACCATGGATCATATATTTTTTTCTGTATTTTGTTATCTCGAGATCACAAGTGGGAGGGATTATGGTATAACACACTAAACAGAACCAATGTCCAGACTGAGAAGTACGTTTGGTGGGTTTCTGTTTATTCAAAACAAAAACACAATGTGATGAATGAATATAGTAGTCCAGTGGTCTATGGCAGCAGGAGAGATGGATGGATGGATGGATATTGCATATGTCCTGGAGTTAATCCCTGTGTTTTTGGATATTACCTGGGGGAGGAGTGCTGTTATATCAGTGACTGTAGCACTTTGACAGATGCATGTAACAAATCTACTGTTTGTCTCTGACAGCACCGTCTCCAAGCAGCAGGATATCTCTGTCCTTCACCTTTGACATAGATTCTCTGTCTCTGTTTGCCTGGTGCTTTTTCACAGATTCATGTTTCCTGTTTTCCAGGGAATAGGTAACATTTACTCCATGTTTTTCAGTCACAGCAGAGTTTTCTGGTTCATTCACCTTTAGCTCAGTCAGTGGTTGGAATCTGTTTTTTAGCTGGATGTTTGCTGATGTTACATATGCTTCTGTGATGCCAGCATTCTTTTTTTCTGATCCAGTGCTGCTTTGGCTGGGCACCAAGTTTATGCAGGTGACATCATGTTCAAACAATTTTGTCAAAAAGAGTTTGTAGTAGTTGTTTTTACCCCAGACATGACAGACAAGTAAAAACACAAAAACACAGTTAAAAGAAAGTAAAAAGTTGATCATAAAATCATTGGTTAAAGGTGGAAATGACTAAAAAGAAAAGTAAAGCTGGCATGAGCAAACAGAAGTGTCAGGAGCAGCAGGAGCATGCATTACCTCTAACCCAGTACAGTTCACATTTACTAAAGTATTTAGGCAAATGTAAGTTCAAATCAAAGTCCACTATTTAATAAAAACAGTCCTTACACACACAGTAACACACAGTGAGCTGGAGAATAAAACATTTGTTTCTGTGATTAACAGTAAATCTCATGTACAGAGGTGAATGGTCCCAACAGCAAGACTTGTTTTAAACATATGTTTTTACTTTGTTCTGTCTTTGCAGAGCCCCTCTACAGTTACCTGTCTGCTGCTGCTTCTCTGTCGGCCCCGTCCAGCCCAGTCCAGTCCAGTTATCGGTCTGCTGCTTTGTCGGTCCAGTCCAGTCCAGTTATCGGTCTGCTTCTCTGTCGGTCCAGTCCAGCCCAGTCCAGTTATCGGTCTGCTGCTCTGTCGGTCCTCTCTGCTCCTGCACAGCTGACACAGCCCAGCCTCGTCTTCCTCAGCTTCATCTGACATCACATCCTGGTCCTTCTACAACTTCAGCTTCTTTTAAATAAACTTAAACTCAATCAAATCTCCATTTATTAATGTGCTTCTAGGTCTGAAGGCATATTTAAACTGTATTTCAAACTCTTAAATCTGACATGATTTATACACTTCATATTTAAGTGCACCGAGTTAATAACTTGTAGAAAGTGTTTTTATTTTTATTAATTTTTAAATAAACTTTTAAATAACATGAAAGTAGATAAAAGCAAACATTCATTCCAGTCTGTCATTGAACATTCAACAAAATAACTAATATATTGTGTCAGCAGGCTCATATTCAGACACAGAATGAAAATGGTCAAAGATTGAGAGATGGAAATTCGGTCTTTTTATGGAACCAGATTGCTCTCTTCGGCTCCAAACGGCTCTTCATTTAGAACCACTTCTGCCTTTTTTAATTCAGACAAATATTAATGTGATTGAATAATTTACGTGAAATATGTGCATTCATATCAATGTTTATTTACACCTTAAAATTTACATTATGAATAAAAAAAAGTAAAACTACCAGACACTACTAAGCCTAAACATGTGTATTGAACATTTTATATAAACTATCGTAAATAAAACCATACTAAGCAAACCACACTTAAAATATATATAAGATTATTAAAGCTAGTTATTTTGACTTTATAAATTCTACATTCTGCCTTTATGTTTGTTATTAAAATGCATCCAAATGCTACATCGTTTGCAAGTCTTTCACATTGGTGCAATGATCTACTGCTGCTACAAGATCAGCAGATTCTGTAGCCATCTTTAAAAAACACCTGAAAACACATCTCTTCCATCAACACCTGACAGACAAACACTGAATTCTACTTCCTGTCTTTTGATTCATTCTCTTTTTAAAATAAATAAATCTTTCCTATCTTTAGCTGTGAACACTGTGCTGGGGTGTAACTGACTAGTTTTTTGTGCACTTAAGATTTTTTATACCTTGTGTTGTTAAATAAAAAAGACCATTTATTAATGTTTTTTCAGACATTTTTGTTAAATTGAAAAAGTGAAATGTTGAACATATTTATTGTAGACGACATGAACTGTAAACTCAATCTCTTTACATTTAAACCTGAAGCTATTATACATCTGCGTAGAACTAAAACTTGACAGAAATAAATAGTCACACATTCCACTTCCTGTTTCCACATTTCATCAGCTCTTATCCTCAGCTGCCGACTGTGACCTAGCAACTTTTATTTCACTGTTAAATGTGCGACTTAAACAATTGGGTACAATCAAATGTAATTACAAAACATTATATAAGGCTTAAGAATCTTGTAAATAAACAGACACATGCATTGTGTTGGTGCGATAGAAAACAAAGCAAGCAGTGCCTAAAACCAAACAAAATCAGTAGAAAACAAGTTTTTTTTTTTTTTCATACATGTGCATGGTACTAAGCTAGTGCTATGAATACAGGGTGGGTAGAAGTGACTAGGTCACATGACCTGAAAGCTATTGCAAAAAAAAAAAAAAAATTCCATATTTTTAGTTTGTACATACAAAATATAATAAAATAAACTAAAAATGTAAGTGGAAAAAGAGGTGTGCATGGTGCCACTAGATTAGATCCATTATTTTTAAGTGGTTTGGAGAAAATACATTTGTTTATCTTGAAGCTATTGAAACCACTTGTGCTGTAATGTCCCGCTGTAAACTAGAGTCTGGTCTGTTCAGAACTAAAGCTGCCTCTGAGGCTGGACATCAGCTCAGACACTGAGGTTTAATCAAACGTGAGTCTGTTTTAAATCCGCTCTTTTGAGAATTATATTAGGTCCTCATATAAATGTTGGTTTGGAAATGTTGTGCCTGGATGTTTTTTGTTTGTTTGTTTTTTGTGCGCAACAATAAAATAGTTATATACAGTATATGATTATACAAATCATTAGACTCCACATTTATTTGGCTTACTTTAAGCATCTATTCACCAGTGTTACAGCTCGAACACCACTGGAGGCAAGGGGGGTGTCTTACTCAAGGACACAACAACAGTATGAACTGTGGGGAGAAAGGGAATCGAACCACCAACCTCCCCTACATTCAATTCATGTTTACTTCAAATGTTACATGCAATTTTGAGTTATATGCTTTATTAGTAAAATAAAGACAGTTTTGAAAATACAGCTTATCTTTAAAATCCCCCCACAATGACTACACCTAGTTTAAAATTAAATGAAACAATATTGGCACATATATTGTACTGTACGTATTAAACCGTGGACCGACTATTGTTGTATCCCTACAGCCTTTTGTTGTTCTTTACTCTGTATGAGCAGATTTGAAATGCTGTTCTCACACAGATCCTGCAGTCTATACAGCGCTGTCCATCCCAGTTCTTCAGGAGCGGGTAAAACATGTTGTTATAATCATTTTTATTATTATATTTGTTTATATTGTTTATAGTTACTGGGTGCTCATAGTTCACTGACAGCCCCCACTGCAGTGATATAAAATCTCATGTTTTGTTTACTTCTTGAAGCAAAACGCACTCTGTACCTTTGATAGATATATATAGATATATATAGATATATCTAGATATAGATATATATAGATATATATATATATATAGATATATCTAGATATAGATATATATAGATATATATATATAGATATATATATATATATATATATATATATATAGATATATATATATATATATATATATATATATATGTATATATGTATAGATATATATATATATATATATATATATATGTATATATGTATAGATATATATATATATATATATATATATATATATATATATATATATATATATATATATATATATATGTATATATATATATATGTATAGATATATATATATATGTATATATGTATAGATATATATGTATAGATATATATATATATATATATATATATATATATATATATATATATATATATATATATATATATATATATATATATATATATATATATATATATATATATATATATATATATATATATATATATATATATATATAGATATATATATATATATAGATATATATATCTATCTATATATAGATATATATCTATAGATATATCTATATATCTATAGATATATCTATAGATATATCTATATATGTGTGTCTTTGCTTCGTTCTTGCAAGAATAAAACCTGGCCTTTCACTTTTTATAATATAATCTGTCTCCGTGTCTCTCTGGAAAATATAAGGATATTGAATTCTTATAAACACATGTCCATTATGGTTTGGCTAGTGAACAATTTTTTATACAGTTTGTTTCATATTAATTGTATATTATATGCTCTCACTCCTGCTCCAGTTCATATGCTTATCCACATACACTTATGACTTAATGTCTTTAGCTGTGTTTCCTACTGGCTCCAGACTCATCCAAACTAGACAAAGACATCACTTTGCACTACATCTAATCATTGTTCAGGGACACTCTGTCCTGTACACTTAGTGGCATATACATGTAAACCTATACGAATCTATGACTGACATGTCAGCTCATTACACGTCCATCCAAGACCTTGGAGCTGAGAGGCGGGCATAATGTACACCTATAAAAACTTCAGGATGCAGAGTCTCATTGTGGTCCACACCTCCCCATTTCCACCTCAGCGTGTTGCTTTAGGTGTCGAGAAGAAGTCTGTTTAGAGTAAAATATCTCTCCACACAGCTCGCATGGTATCACCAACTCTCGAGTGTGTTGAAGGTAATGTCTCCCAAAAGAACTTGAACTTCTAAATGTCTTTCCGCAATGGTCACAATAGTACGGTCTGTGTCCTGTGTGGATGAGCTGGTGTTGTTTTAAATTACCTGCATGTGAAAATGTCTTCCCACACAGGTCACAGGTGTATGGCTTCTCTCCAGTGTGGATGATCTGGTGTTGTTTTAAATTACCTGCCTGTGAAAATGTCTTCCCACACAGGTCACAGCTGTGTGGCTTCTCTTCAGTGTGGATGCGCTGGTGTAGTTTTAAATGACCTGCAAGTGAAAATGTCTTCCCACACAGGTCACAGGTGTATGGATTCTCTCCAGTGTGCATGAGCCGGTGTTGTTTTAAATTACCTGCCCGTGAAAATGTCTTCCCACACAGGTCACAGCTGTATGGCTTCTCTCCAGTGTGGATGCGCTGGTGTAGTTTTAAACTACCTGCCTGTGAAAATGTCTTCCCACACAGGTCACAGCGGTAAGGCTTCTCTCCAGTGTGGATGAGCTGGTGTTTTTTTAAATTACCTGCATCTGAAAATGTCTTCCCACACAAGTCACAGCTGTATGGCTTCTCTCCAGTGTGGATGAGCTGGTGTTGTTTTAAACAACCTGCCCGTGAAAATGTCTTCCCACACAGGTCACAGCTGTATGGCTTCTCTCCAGTGTGGATGAGCCGGTGTTGTTTTAAATTACCTGCCCGTGAAAATGTCTTCCCACACAGGTCACAGCTGTATGGCTTCTCTCCAGTGTGGATGCGCTGGTGTCTTTTGAGACTCTGCACAGTGGTAAACTTGTTCCCACACTGTTTGCACGTGTGCATTATAGAAGCAGTTGCTGTAGTCAGCTTCTTTATTTAATGAGTTTGCTTCTGACCAAGGATCCCTTGTTTCTCTGTAAGAGACAGAAATGTAAAAGTGAGAAAAAGATCACTTTAATACAAGTTCTCAACATTTTACCAACTTGGGTTCAACCAGTTGAACGCAGCATAAAAAAAAGGCCCCTGGGACAAGAAAAGAAACAGCTTCACCTTTAAAACCTCGCCCAGATTTCTTTGCTTTAACCTTGCAGAACCTTCACAGATATGTTAAAAAAGAATACTAGGGATGCACCGAATGTTCGGACACCGAAATTATTCAAAAATAGCCAAAGCACTTTCGCATTCGCTGAATAAGTAAAAAGGCCGAATAAATTTTAACAATGACGCTTTTAATGACGCAATCAAATTACCCGCTGGAGTGAGAGGCGCCGCTTATGCAGCAAACATGTCAGCCGTGGAAGCACTTTAAAGTGTCGGAGAAAGAGGCAAAACGCCGCTTGCAGACATTGTTCTGCTGAATTGTCCAGACATCTGCAAAAACGAAAGTGAAACAGACTACGGCGTTCTTAGAAGCTGTCAGCACACGATTTAGTCAGGCGGACTCAGAACCCCTGTACAGCATCGCGAATGTGCTTGATCCACGATATAAAGATCATTACTTGGATGTGGGGAGAAAGATGCGCACACGAGAAATAATTCAGGCCGAGTTGGATTTGGGAAAGCCGCTAGGTAATGGAGACGGTCAGGTGATGCACAGCGCAGAGAGTAAACGGGCTCAGATTACAGATTAGCCCAGTCTCGCTGTCTGACTGGTAAGATTTTATTTATATTTTGGATTATGGTAACACTTCATAAGTAGTTTCTATTTTTAACATTAACTAACAATGAAAACCCCTTATTAACAGCATTTATTAATCTTAATGTTAACATTTACTAATACAGTATTAAAATTAAGTATCACATTTGTAATTTTTGAATTTAAAAGTATCAAAAGTGGTAGGCCTATTTGTTAAAATTGTGAATGCACTCATACTAACATGAACTAAATATTTTTTTATTATCTTAAATTAAGGAAGATTAATAAATACCATGACGAATGTATTGCTCATTGTTAGTTAAATATTTTGAAATTGTATTTTTGTTATTTGATTTTTTTTTTTATCTGAAAAGCAACACAAAATGGTAAAAAGCAAATTTTTACTATTTAATTATTGTAATGGTGAAAAAATTGTCAAAATAAATGGAAAATGTGAAACACCGCATTCGTATTCGCCTTCGCCAAGCATTTCATTATTATTCGAGCCAAGAATTTCATTTCGGTGCATCCCTAAAGAATACATTATTTAGCAACAGTATAATGTACATAATAGTTACTAAAATGTAATAGGAATAATATACCCCACCCTCCGTCGCGTCGTATCTTGAATGAAAAAATAAATAAAAACAACCTTCATCAATAAAATTTTTTATTTTTTATTTGGGTTTGTTATGGTGAAGACGAGATGAGTCCCACGGTAAGGTTCTTAATTTACTGGTCTTTGTTCCCAATCTCTTATGGTCTACGACCAAAAGGGACATCTTAAATACAAAAGACAAAAACAATTAAAGACGCAAGCGGCGATAAAGGCCCTCGCCTCCCTTGAGACCGCGGGGACACATATATTCGAAGGATTGCATGTCGTGCTTTAAAGCAAATTTGGAGCTGTTTAGATGAAAACCCTTTAGCACAAAGTGTACGATTTAGGTGGTCATGTATTCCACCCAACATAGTAGATTTTCTGTTGAGTTTACGGTATGGCTGTAATAAACTTTTCTATTTGCCCTAAGGTGTCCTATGGATGTACCAAGTTTTGTATTTCTACATTGGAAAAATTTACTTTAATTTTCCATAGAAACAATGTATTTTGACTTTTCTAGGGTCGCCACTGAGTCATTTTTCATTTTTTTTTCGGGGACTTTAAATACATAAATTTTTGCCGGGCTTGAAGTCTGGGACCAATAAAAATGACTTTTAGTTGCACGTTTACTGGGTCAAATTGAAAATAATTTTTCAGAAAAATTATAATAAAAAATATAACTCGAGAAAAACGACAAGAAAAACGCCTGTCTATTTTATACACACATGTGTTTAGCTCATTTTGCCCAAGTTTGGTGTCTGTGGAATGAAGCAGCTATTTTCTGTTGTTTTTTAAAAGAGAGGTTGTATTCTAAGTCGGTTCACATCTTCAATTTAAAATGGCCGCCTTCCCGTGTGTGATAAGGTGTGGTCCCCTTTGGCTTTTTTGTTCCATAAGCCCATACTGGATGTGTGTACCAAGTTTCATTTGCCTACGACAAACTAAAATTTTCACTTCCCATTGACTTTTTCCACATATTTGGGACGTTATGGCAACACTTTTATAGATAGGGGTGGTTGTCATTGGCTTTATGCACATGACATAAGAGATGTGTGTACCAAATTTTATGTCTCTATGACAAACTAAATTCTTGGGTCCCATTATAAGTTTGTAGGGGGCGCTGGAGAGCCATTTCTAAAGATAACCCTTTTATTTACATATCTTTGTGTTCAGGTCCTAATGTGCACAAACGCCTTTTGGGTCCAACTCGATCCGAGAAGGCGCTTGAGAGTTAAGAGACGCTTTATTTTCACAAAAATGGCCACCTCGTTACAGGCTTGCCACACCCATACCCGATAAGATATCAACAACAAAGTCACAACTTTGGTTGGCACACGTGTCTAGATGATACTCACCAAATTTGGGGCCATTTAGATTAAAACACAATGATTTGCATCTTTTGTGCAAGGGGTGCGATTTTAGTGGCCATGCGCTTAACCCCACATGGCGGACTTCCTGTTGAGTTTAGGTGTGGCTGTCATTGACTTTTCTGTTTGTTCCTGAGGTGTCCTATGGATGTACCAAGTTTCATTTTTCTATGTTGGAAAAAAGTTACTTTCACTTTCCATAGGCCCAATGTATTTTGACTTTTCTAGGGGTCACCACTCGGTCATTTTTCGTTTTTTTTTTTTTTGGGGACTTCAAATACATACATTTTTCGCCGGGCTTGAAGTCTGGGACCAATAAAAATGACTTTTAGTTGTTGGTTTACTGGGTCAAATTGAGGATCATATTGCAGAAAATTTATAATAAAAAATTAAAGCCGCAAGCGGCGATAAAGGCCCTCGCCTCCCTTGAGACCGCGGGGACACATGCACTCGGAGGAGTGCATTTCGTGCTTTAAAGCGTAAACTTCACGGTAATGTCAATTAACCGGGCCTATGCTACTGCTGGGGCCTGCTACACCACCTTGTAATTTAGAGTTAAAGGTCTCCACAATCCCTGGTTTTCCTGGGAGCTGTCTGAACCTTTGAAAATAATATATTATGCTTGGGCTAAGGCAGAAAACAAAGTACTGGCTGGAGATTTGAGATGACTCAGAATCGCTGCACCCCTGTTTAAAAAGGCAAATGTAAATATAACCTGTCTAAAAGTACAAGGTTACAAGTTCCAAAGGATTCTGACGAGTTTTCTAAGACTCTAGGCTTGGCTCTGAGGGGCCTCCTCTAAAGGAAGGATCCTGGCAATTGGGAAATGGCTTTATTTCCCAAAGAAATGGCTGCCTCTTCACAGACTCATTACGACCACAGCCACAAATGTATCAAAAACAAATTGATAACTTTTTGGCACACGTGTCTAGATGATACTCACCAAATTTGGAGCTGTTTAGATGAAAAGCCTTTAGCACAAGGGGTGCAATTTAGGTGGTCACGCATTCCACCCAACATAGTAGATTTCCTGAGTTGAGTTTACGGTATGGCTGTTATAAACTTTTCTGTTTGCCCTGATGTGTCCTATGGATGTACCAAGTTTTGTATTTCTACATTGGAAACATTTACTTTCATTTTCCATAGGCCCAATGTATTTTGACTTTTGTAGGGTCGCCACTGAGTCATTTTTAATTTTTTTTCGGGACTTCAAATACATATATTTTTCTGGCTTGAAGTCTGGAACCAATAAAATGACTTTTAGTTGTTGGTTTACTGGGTCAAATTGAGAATCATTTTGCAGAAAAATTATAATAAAAATATATACCGAATTATAATAAAAAATATAACTCGAGCAAAAGTCTAGAAAAACACTTGTCTCATTTACATACATGTGTTTAGCTCATTTTGCCCAAGTTTGGTGTCTGTGGAATGAAGCAGCTATTTTCTGAGTTCTTTTAAAAGAGGTGTATTTTAAGTCGGTTCACATTTTCAATTCAAAATGGCCGCCTTCCTGTGTGATAGGTGTGGTCCCCATTGGCTTTTTTGTTCATAAGCCCATGCTGGATGTGTACCAAGTTTCATTTGCCTACGACAAACTAAAATTTTCACTTCCCATTGACTTTTTCCAAATATTTGGGACGTTGCTATGGCAACACATTTATAGATAGGTGGTTGTCATTGGCTTTTATGCTCGTCATGACATAAGAGATGTGTGTACCAAATTTTATGTCTCTATGACAAACTAAATTCTTGGGTCCCATTATAAGTTTGTAGGGGCGCTGGAGAGCCATTTCTAAAGATAACCCTTTTATTTACATATTTTTGTGTTCAGGTCATGAATGTGCAAACGCCTTTTTGGGTCCAACTCGATCCGAGAAGCCGCTTTGAGAGTTATGAGACGCTTTATTTTCTCAAAATGGCCACCTCGTTACAGGCTTGCCACACCCATACCCGATAAGATATCAACAACAAAGTCACAACTTTGGTTGGCACATGTGTCTAGATGATACTCACCAAATTTGGGGCCATTTAGATTAAAACACAATGATTTGCATCTTTCTGCATAAGGGGTGCGAATTTAGTGGCCGCGCTTTCACCCCACATGGCGGACTTCCTGTTAAGTTTAGGTGTGACTGTCATTGACTTTTCTGTTTGCCCTGAGGTGTCCTATGGATATACCAAGTTTCATTTTTCTACGTTGGAAAAAGTTACTTTCACTTTCCATAGGCCAATGTATTTTGACTTTTCTAGGGGCCGCCACTGAGTCATTTTTGTATTTATTTTTTCGGGACTTCAAATACATACATTTTTGCCGGGCTTGAAGTCTGGGACCAATAAAAATGACTTTAGTTGTTCGTTTATCAAGTAAATTGAGGATCATTTTGCAGAAAAATTATAATAAAAATATATACCAAATTAAAATAAAAATATAACTGCAAAAAGTCTAGAAAACACTTGTCTCTTTTACATACATGTGTTTAGCCTATTTTGCCCAAGTTTGGTGTCTGTGGAATGAAGCAGCTTTTTTCTGTGTACTTTTAAAAAGAGGTGTATTTTAAGTCGGTTCACATTTTCAATTCAAAATAACCGCCTTCCTGTGTGTGATAGGGTGTGGTCCCCATTGGCTTTTTTGTTCATAAGCCCATGCTGGATGTGTGTACTAAGTTTCATTTGCCTACGACAAACTAAAATTTTCACTTCCCATTGACTTTTTCCCAAATATTTGGGACGTTGCTATGGCAACACATTTATAGATAGGTGGTTGTCATTGGCTTTATGCTCCATGACATAAGAGATGTGTGTACCAAATTTTATGTCTCTATGACAAACTAAATTCTTGGGTCCCATTATAAGTTTGTAGGGGCGCTGGAGAGCCATTTCTAAAGATAACCCTTTATTTACATATTTTTTTGTTCAGGTCATGAATGTGCACAAACGCTTTTGGGTCCAACTCGATCCGAGAAGGCGTTTGAGAGTTAAGAGACGCTTTATTTTCACAAAAATGGCCACCTGGTTACAGGCTTGCCACACCCATACCCGATAAGATATCAACAACAAAGTCACAACTTTGGTTGGCACACGTGTCAGATGATACTCACCAAATTTGGGGCCATTTAGATTAAAACACAATGATTTGCATCTTTCTGCGAAGTGCGATTTTAGTGGCCGCGCTTCACCCCACATGGCGGACTTCCTGTTAAGTTTAGGGTGTGACTGTCATTTACTTTTCTGTTTGTTCTGAGGTGTCCTATGGATATACCAAGTTTCATTTTTCTGCGTTGAAAAA
The DNA here is from genome assembly GCA_024416835.2 of Perccottus glenii. Lineage (NCBI taxonomy): Eukaryota > Metazoa > Chordata > Actinopteri > Gobiiformes > Odontobutidae > Perccottus > Perccottus glenii. The sequence continues at coordinate 71,396 of JALDQB020000149.1, read as the reverse complement.
ACTTACTTTCACTTTCCATAGGCCCAATGTATTTTGATTTTGTAGGGGTCGCCACTGAGTCATTTTTCTTTTTTTTTCGCGACTTCAAAACATAACATTTTCGCCGAGCTTGAAGTCTGGGACCAATAAAAATGACTTTTTGTGCATGTTCACTGGGTCAAATTTAGGATCATTTGGTCACAATAAAGATAAAAAAAAAAAAAAAAATCCGAGCAAAAACAATAGGCCCTCCCGGTCATCACCGGCTCGGGCCTAATAAGCACTACTTTAGAGACAGTCACCAGGACAAGCCCAGAGAACAGCAGCTGCTCCTCCACATTAAGAGGAGCTGAGAGAGGCTCGGTCATTGGTTCTGGAAGCCTTTTGGAGACTTTCTAACACGGTTTAAATAATGTTAAGAGAAAAGACTGGCAAGAAACGGGCCTCTGGAGGGAAAAGAATGTACTCTGGGAGACAAGACGTACAAGCAGCCGCGCCGTAAAGCTGGGGGGATGCTAGGGTGATTCTCAGGGCCTATAAAGATATTAGTTTAAAAAAAAAATAATAATAATAATAACTTTATGTTTGTTGCAAAAAACGTACAAGAAAAAAAAGCGGGGGTTTTGCTTGGTTCATTTGCCCAGATAAACAGTGGACATGGAGTATTATTTACAACATGGAGTTGTAAATAATATATTTGTCGCCCTCTTCTGGTGAATACAGAGTAGTGTTTGAACCAAGTAGAGCCCATTTTGTGTAAATACTCTGCCACTGACAGCTTTATATTATAAAACTGCATGTTTAAACTTTAATTTCATTGTATTTGAATATTGTCTTTTTTAAAGTGACCTGACCTGTGATTAAAAATGCATCAAAAAGGAGGTGGCATTAAACAGAGACCACACTAGAATCCTGTTTTACACTGCTTTATTTCTGGTTAATTTGCAAACTAACTCCAGCATACTAACTATGTAATCAATTGGGTTGCTTGATTTTTTAGTCTGGCTATGTGGCTAGGCTAACGGGAACATACCAAACACATAGTTTGTATAAATGAGCACATAATTAACAATTTACGGCTTCGATCAAATGTTCACAAACATGTCTTTCAGCTTGAAAAACACTTTTTATATTTTATTTATGTGTGCATTTTGAATAACATAAAAAGCCTACTTTTCTCTGACCTGTTGAGTAAAGTCAGAATGCATTAGGAGACGTGGACAAAGTCCGAGCGGACAGTTTCAGACAAAACCTGGCCGTTTTTACAAAAGTGGCCGGACTGTTTTCGTAGAGGCTAAAACAAAGCGCCCTCGTGGTTGTGGCTTGTTTTTCAAAGCAGCTCAAACTCTGCAGATGTAGTCATTTTGAACATGGATTACTCCATAGACGTGTAACGCTAGTGAAGACGGGATTAGCTCCGCCAGTTTCTTCGTTGACTACATTTACACCTTTCTGCAGCAAAGCCTCTAAAACACGACCCTTTTAAAATGTGGTCACACTCACAAACAGACAAAGACACGGACAAACCTGGATTGTTGCAGGCGACGTCCCAGACGAGACTGTGACTCTGCAGCGGGAGGCGGACAAAGACGTCTGCTGTGAGTGAGTCTTCGTGTTTACACAGAGACAGAGACTGTAGACGATCCGGTTTAGAGTCAGAATTACGATAATAGTCAACACACGGAAATATTATGACCACGAGCAAATGATTTCAATTGACTTGTGCAGATATGAACTCTCCACACGCTTCTTCTTCTTCTTCTTCTTCTTCTTCTTCTTCTTCTTCTTCTTCTCTAGTATTATTGGCGGGTCGCAACCAATTTTTTCAGTGCATACCGCCACCTACTGTACCGGAGTGTGTAATTCATGTTCTAGTACTTCAGGTTACATTCTATTGATAATAAAAAAATAATAATAATAAAAAAGGGGGTGGGCCCTATATTTTATGATCTAATCCTGTATATTTAAGAAATTTAAAGAGAGCTTCGTAGCACTCCCTTGTTACCTCACTTATCCCCAGTATCCCTTCTAAACTCCATCCCCGTCCTAATTCATATATCTTATCACGTAAGATGTTCCTCTCAAAATCAAATTTACTACACTTCATTATGACATGCTCTACATTTTCAGGAACATTACATTCCTCACATTTATCAGACACACATTTTGTCATTAAGTACATCGTTGATTTTAACCCAGTATGTCCCAGCCTTAATCTTGAAAAGATCACTTCATCTCTTCTATATTTCCCTTTGAAACCCTTCACTTTAATATTTTTCTGAATGCTGTAATAGTGTCTGTTTATCATCTGTGTCCCACTTGTTTTGCCATTCGTCACTCACTGCTTTTCTGATTAATGATTTGGCCTCCTTTTCCAAAGGGAACTTTCATTATTTCATCATCTTTTAATTTTAATGCTGTTTTTGCAATTTCATCAGCTTTTTCATTTCCCACTACACCAACATGAGCCGAACCCAAACAAATTTTACATCCCCACCATTTCTTTGTATTCTCAGCATTATTGTATATATTTCAATCAATAAATCATCTCTAAGGTCTTTTTAGAATTCAAACTAACCAGGGCAGCAGAGGAATCTGCACAAATGACTACTCTCTGGTCTCACCTCTTCTATCCATTGTAGCCCTAAAATAATAGCAACCATTTCTGCTGTATATACAGATAATTTATCATTAATTCTTTTACATATGCCTACATCAAACTCTGGTATATAGACTCCTGATCCTACATGTTCTGTCCCTGGATCTTTAGATCCGTCTGTAAATATTAGCATATAATTAAAATAATTCCTCTTCACATACTCTTCAACCAAATATCCTATATTATTCATATTACTTTCATTCCATTCTTTTTCTTCTCTAGAAGTTTCAAGTCCACATTGCGTACAGGAAATATCCATGGAGGAACATTACCCCATACAGTATTTGGTCCATATTCAATTTTATTTAATCCATATTGTTCTGCTACAGTATTAATATTCCATCCAAATCCTTTTCCTTTAAGTTGTTGTGTATATTCCCAACACTCACACAGAACATTTGCTGCAGGTTGTTCCTCCCCAGATCCTTGTAACTTTATCCAATAAGCTAAAGACAGCTTAGATCGTCTTAAATATAAAGGTAATTCATCAGCTTCTACCAGTAGTGCATTAGTAGGGGTTGTTTTCACTGCACCTATACTGAGTCTTAAAGCTCTAAACTGTATTCTGTCTAATGTTCTTAAAATACTCTTGGCTGCTGCTCCATATACCATACACCCATAATCAATACACGATCGTATTAAGGCCCTATAAATATCTAGTAGTGATTGTTTATCAGCTCCCCATTGATATCCAGAGACTGACCTCATGAGATTTAGTACCTTTTACATTTTGTTTCAACCTGTTTAATATGATTCTTCCATATACATTTCTCATCAAACCACAATCCTAAATACTTGAACTCTTTCACTCTTTCCATATTTTGACCGTATAATTTTAACTGTATATTATTAATCCTTCTCTTTCTGGTAAATATCATATAACAAGATTTTGTAACTGACATCTTAAATCCCCAATCATATGACCATCTTTCAACTTTTAATATCGCATTCTGAATACTATTAGTCACATGTCTAATGTTTTTCCCTCTTTCCATATAGCCCCATCATCTGCATAAAGTAATGATCCAATATCTCTATCAACATTTATAAAAATATCATTTATCATTATATTAAATAGAATAGGACTTATAGCACTCCCTTGAGGGATACCATTTTTCAATATTAAAGTACTCCGACAAATCATCCCCAACCTTTACAGAAAAGTTCGGTTAGACAGGAAGTCTAACACCCAGTTGTATAGCCTTCCACCAATACCCATTTTATGCATTTTAATCAATAATCCTTCTCTCCACATTGAATCATAAGCTTTTTCAATATCAAAATATACTATAGCCATGATCTCTTTCATACTAATCGCCTTTTCTGCCTCATTGCTAACTTTAACCAAAGCATCTACCGTTGATCTTCCTTTACGAAATCCACTTTGGTATTTATTTAACATTCCTCTTTGCTCTAAATAATATGTCAATCTACAAACAATTATCTTTTCCATCCATTTACATAGATGTGATGTTAAGGCTATAGGTCTGTAGTTCCCTGCATTAGCTAAGTCTTTACCTGGCTTACCAAAAGGAAGTATCAATGCACTTTTCCAGCTATCAGGCATTACACCTTCTCTCCATATCTTATTAAACAGTTTTAGAATAATTTCCAGTACTTCTTTTGGTAATTGTCTAAACATTGCATAGCATAGTTGATCTTGCCCTGGAGCCGTATTTCCACTTCCCTCTAAGGCCATTTTTAACTCATGTAATGTTAAATCCATGTCAAGTGCCGAATCTTCACTGTCTTTTTTCATAATTACCTCACTATTTGTTCTTAAAATATCCTTTTTCCGTTGTTTATATATTTCATCTAAATGACTCCCACTATGTACACTTGCAAACTTCTTACCTAGTAGCTCAGCTTTCTCCTTATTTGTAATTGCCTGATGTTCTCCTCTATCAGAACTGGGATTTTAACTGATTTCCTTTTCCCACTCATCTTTTGATCATTGTCCAAATGTCACCCAATTTAACTTCTCTGCCAATGGTGGAGCAAAATTGTCTCCATGCATTCTTCTTGGATGACTTAATTACTTTACGTACTACAGCTTTCTTTCTTTGATAATCAATCAAATTATCTTGGTTCATATTCTTTCTTAGCCATCTGAATGCATGATTTCTATCTTTTATAGCATTTTTACACTCATTGTTCCACCATGGAACTATTTTCTTTTTCTCATTCACTGTACTCATAGGGATACAGGTTGTTGCAGCATTAATAATCATGGAAGTCACTTCTACTGTGCAGCTATTTACATCACCCTCCATCGATATTCTTTCAGAATACTCACTACAAAGTTCTTTGAATTTTTCCCAATTAGCTTTAGGAAAACACCATCTCTCTATTACATAACCCTCCTGAACATACATATCAAAGTTCATGGAACACAAAATTGGAAAGTGATCACTCCCTATGTTGTTGTCATTCTTAACATTCCATTCACATAAATGACTCATATTTACAGAGACTAAAGTAAGATCTATACAAGAAACTGAGTATCTTGTAACATTACCCTGGTACCTCTTCCATCATTAAGACAAGCAAGTAATCTCTCATCAATTAGTTCTTCCACCACTTCTCCATTTGTGTCTGTATAATCACTTCCCACAGAGTATTGTGAGCATTAAAGTCACCACACCATATTTCTCTTCTATGAACACTTTCTGAGATTTCTTGGAATGTTTGCTTTGATAATTTCTTACACGGATTATAAAAATTGACTACTTTGATATTTCCTCTGGGACTACACATTTCTATTACTATACATTCATATTCATTTGGGACAGTTACCCTTCTGTATGCCAAAGTATCCTTAATAAATGTTATACATCCTCCACCTTGTTTTCCAATTCTGTCACATCTAACCGAACTGTAACCTGATATTACAAAGTCTAAATGAGGTCTTAACCAAGTTTCTTGTATACACATAACATCAGGTCTAACTTCCAGATCATCTACAACCTTTTTGAACTCTTGACCATTTGCAATTAAGCTTCTGGCGTTCCATTGAAGGATATGTAATACCATAATGAGGTTAATCACCTTGAGACATTCCATTATTTGGATTCAACATCTCATGAATCATTTCAGCTGTAACTTCAGTTATCCCCAGTATTTCTATGGCTGCCTCTACTATTGTCTTGATTCTATCACTTTTTTTTCTTTTGCTGTACTGCCACATTGACAATCTTACAGATGAAAGCAATAAATTTGGTTTTACCCACAATCAGCGTGTCTTCATTAATCTCTCTTATCCATGGATTTATTTCGGTTTGCCTCTGACTAGACGTTGGAGATGTAATCTCAATTATTCTTCTGTTCTCAGATTCTTTTACTTTATTTATTACTTGTACCACACTGGGTCTGTATATTTCACTTTCCTTGACTTTTTGCTGCATCAGCATAAGACACCTGATTAGTTACTTTATATTTCTGGACCTCTCTGGCTTGTCTTTGTACAGGGCATCCTCCAAAAGCAGCGCTATGCTCATCACCACAATTACAGCATTTTACTTTTGTATCCTGACCACAATTTCCATACTCATGTTCACCTCCACATCTAGCACATCTTTGTTTTCCTTTACATTGCCCAGCAGTATGTCCCATTCTTTGACATTTGTAACATCTAAGTGGTGCTGGGATAAACTCTCTTACATCATAACTCAAATATCCCAATCTTACCCTCTTTGGCATCTCTTTTTCAAATTCTAGCTTTACTGATAAGCTATCAGTTTTCACCCCTTTTCTTTGTGTTTGTAGTCTTGTGGCTTTCAAAACTTTCCCTCCTTTCACTTCTTGTATTATCTCCTCCATTGTTATTGCCAAAGGTACATCATAGATAACACCTCTAAGCTTTGCTGCATTCCCAGGGATATGAACACTGATCCTTTCCCATTAAGTGTTTCAGCTCTGAGAAATCTATCTCTTTGTATTTTATCTGTAGTAAAGACCAGCAGCCTTCTATTGTTCAAATATTTAGCAAACTTGATCTTACCCATTTCTTTCTCAATTGCTTTTGTTAGTTTTAGTGGGTGAAAATGTCCCCCTTCTTTTTTAAACGTTATCATCACTTTCCATTCAGTTTGTTCGTTCTCCTTTTTCCCATTTATAATTATAGCCTTCACTTTTTTGGACTTTTCACTCACAACCCCCTCATCGTTGGAACTTCCAGAACTATCACACCTTCCTTTCCTCTTATTATTTACTTCCTGCCATGACATACTATCACTATCTCCATCCGTACTTTTACCCATGATAATTACATTCACGGTACAGTTGTTGCTAATTCCAGCGATAAAAGTCAAGAATTTAATTTAATCTACCGATCTTCAAAGTTTGTTTTCCACGTGCCGCTTTCCACTTCCGCCTCTCCGTCTTCCCTCCTGCTCTGCTTCTTTCCAGTCCTTCCTTAACTTGTGTTACATGAGAAACTGCCTTTAAATCAAGAAGAAATACTGTCGTGGACAGTATTCTTTTAAAACTTGTAACTGAGTTACCTGCAATAATCGCAATATAATATGGTTCAGTCCAATGAGAATAAAACAGTTGAGGATACTCTTACTGTTATTATGTGAGCTCTTGTCTCTGGTCAGCGCTGGAGTCGTACTGACAACTAAAGTTGTTTATCCCATGTCTTTATGACTGACTATGCTTTATGTTGTATATTTGTGTATAATCTGTCTCATGTACTGGTGAGCTGAAGGAAACATTCCACTTTGGTGAACAATAAAGTAAAGTTCTATTCTATTTTGTTCATTACGCACACTATAATTAAACACAAACTAATATAAATAAATGCCCTTAGTAAATAAATATACAGCATATAAATGTAGCTTCTGTCTTCCTCTGAAATAATAAAACATTCTTCTTCACACATCACCCAGCAGGTAAGAGGTTTGTGTCCACCCTAGGAGGAGGGAAAAAAGGGGAAAAAAAAAAAAACTGTAATGGGTAGATGTGATAATATGAGCGGATTTAGTGTGTACCTACAGCTACAACCAGTGTAAACGTGTACCTACAGCTACAACCAGTGTAAACGTGTACCTACAGCTACAACCAGTGTAAACGTGTACCTACAGCTACAACCAGTGTAAACGTGTACCTACAGCTACAACCAGTGTAAACGTGTACCTACAGCTACAACCAGTGTAAACGTGTACCTACAGCTACAACCAGTGTAAACGTGTACCTACAGCTATAACCAGTGTAAACGTGTATTAGAGCCTTTGGTATTGTTCACATGTGAGGTCTGTGTTGGATGAAAGAACTTCCACAGGCCTTAGACTTTATGAGTTTGTTCTTTACCAACAACCTCAAGAAAAATACTTTTATCCATTAGTTCTCTTTAAAAAGACAACTCCACAACAATAAACTGTCTCTGACTTTTTACAGAACATTTATTTTTAATAGTGACATTTTAAAGGCTGGAAACAGAAATGACCATAAAACCAATATTTATGTCAATATGAAGCATATAAAAACTTTTCAAAAGGTTTATTGAAGAGAAATAACAACAGAAAACCTCAATATATTGCATGTATTTATTTGGTTTAACAGTGTAGGCTGCATAACACCAATAAAAATAATCCTAGATCAGTCTGTGTGTGTCCAACAGCAGAATATTAAGGTTCACATGAATGGTTCTCAGGACGTCTTATAAAAGGTTGCTTCCAAACCTTCAGGACACTATCAGGACTCTGTCAGGACACTGTCAGGACAGTAGAGATTTAAAAAGTCAGAAGAAGTCCTGCTGTAGCAGCAAGTGACCATCACACTTTAAACCACTTGGGTCTTGTAGATGAGAGCAGTCGTTTAATAGATGTGGTACTTTGCCGAGACATTTAGCTTTAGGTCTTTAACTTTAACATAAATACTTTTAAACTTGTTTCTCATGATCTATTGTCACAAACCTTTAGCCAAATTCTTGAAATTCACAATCTAATTAGAATATTCTCAGAATATTGTTCAATTTACTTCAAATTAATTTCTTTAGAAAGAAATTACATTTAAAAACTCTTGGGTCAGACCAGGTCAATAAATACAATAAACCATTTTGTTTGTGACTTTTTCACATTAATTTTAACCGTAACATATTCAAAACGTTTCCATGACTTTTGCATCCAGATTCTACATAAAGAATTCCCTTCACTCGATGTTAAACAGAAACTTAAACATCAAGTGTAAAATCAATTTAACGTGTCTCTCTTTATTTATTTAGATTCACCAAAATGCACTCAGTAATAATCATTACTGTTCATTTAAAACAATGCTGAAGGTAACATTTAAACTTTTCATCTTTATGTTCCAAAGATTTTATTCAGTGTTCTCCATGAACACCTCTAAAGTTCGGCCAAAATAAAATTTAATTATGTTCAAAAGGACAGACCATTGTATTAGTCCTCAAAAAAATTAAACTCACAAACAAACATTGATTAAAACTCAGCGAGCAACTTGGCATATGTTCTTAACCTTTAACATTTTACCTTTTTATTACTTATTTCTCATTAACTTAACATTTTTCTAATAAAACCTCATTACAATCCTCCAAGATCGTTTTAACAGTTTTAACAAATAGATATGTTTTCAATCACCAGATTACAAATTTACATTACAGTTTAAATCTTTATCGTTTAGATGACACTCGTCAGCATCTATTTTAGTGTTAGGTATAACCTTGATTATAAAATACCATTTTGAAAACCATGTTCACTTCAGTTTTCCAAATTCCTTTGACAATTTTTCTCAAAAACCATATTCAATCCTATTCATTTGTTGTTTAGTTTACCAAATCATGTTCCATAGATTCAATAAAACTCAAAAGTGGACTTTTATTCATATCAACAGACCTGTCTGAAGGTCAAACAGGTTTCCTAATTAAGTATCATAAACTATATTTAACACATCAGTTCAGTGCAGTCTGTCTCTGTCACTGACATTTCTAACTCAGCACTTTTCAACTTTAAAAGGTTTGTTTAATGTAAAGGCTCCCACCAGGTCTGAGGAGTTAAACTCCAGCTCTTAAAAAAACACCAGATAACAAAAACCAAACATCTCTAGCTCCGGGAAGTGAGCATAAAGGAGGGTGCTGTGAGTCCCCTGTTACCTTGACTCACATAGAATGTTATCTTGTGTTAAACATTCCTCGTGAATCCAAACAATGGTTGGTTTGAATCCACTGTCTCCAATAATACATCAGAACCAAACCAGAAAAATATATAATCGTTTCTTTTCTTTTCCCATGTTCTGGTAACATTGTTTTCTTTAAAATGTAAGCTTATGGCCCAAATATCTATAAATTTATATTATCTTTATAAATTTGCTCTGCGTAATTCAAATTTAAGACACATATTTATAATTAAATTGTTATTGATTTTTTTGTGTTGGATTGTGTCATAGGTATGTGTCACCTGTGCAGTTTATATCACGAGTGTGTTTTTTTACTTTCAAGGCACAGGCTCAAGAAACTGTTTTTTTTTTTCTAAATGTTTCTAGTCTAAAAGGAAATAAAAGATTTGAAACTAAACAAAGGCTGCTTCAAAATGACTTTAACAAGGTTTAAAGTGTTAAAGTGAGTGCATTAAGAGCTTGGACAGACTCCAGACCCACAATAAGAGGTAGAATCAGTTTATTCATTTGTCACAGAGCATTTAAAAATCCTCTCAGTCTTCTCCTTTACTGTCCTCCTCTGAGACAAAGCTCAGAGTAGGACAGTGTTTTATTCATAAATGTCCGTCCTTAAAGTCGGCAGGCGTTGTTGGACAGCTCGTCGGCCATGGCGCTCAGACTGTCACACTTGTTTTTCAGACTGGGGTTACTGGAGCACTCTTCAGACGAGGGCCAGCGCTCCGCCCAGGTGTTCTTCCCCAACATGTACACAAGGCTGCCACAAGAGGGAGACAAAGACCCCAGATCAAATAACACTGTATGTATTCTTTTTGTTCACCTGGGAAAGGATGGAGAGTATAATATGTGTGTTATCATGTGTATGCTACAGTCCTGCCATGTCAGCTTTGTGCTTCTGTGATTGGATCTGTTTGTTTACCCTGAGTTTAGACTTACAGGCTCAGTGTGTGTCAATAATAATAAGGCATTTTTGCTCCTGTTGAGCTGTTACAGTGACAGCTTACTCTAGTCAAAGTCAGGACAGTTTTATTTTGATTTGTTCGACATTCTTTGGTTTTATTATCGTGAGATATTAACGTGGCTGTCTTTGATCCTGTCACACTTTGCAGCCCCTGATTTAAAACTTATTTTGTCAGCGACGGCTAAAAATGCTCAGTTTGACAGAGGCTTTACGAGATTAGTCATATAATCAACCCTAAAAGGGTTGTTTCCTCTTTATTTTTATGATACAAACCCTTCTGATTCTCTAAATGTTTGGTCCTGGTCTTAATTCTGAACCTGGACTTGAGAAGTTTCTTGGATTGATTTATAAATCAGGGAGAGCTACTGAAGACCTTTTTTGACTCTGTAGTTGCCTCAGCCATATTCTATGGTGTAGTATTCTGGTGCAGCAGCATCTCTAGTGCAGAAAGGAAGAGACTGGACAAGCTGATCAGGAGGGCCAGCTCAGTACTGGGGATTCCTCTGGATACTGTGCAGGAGGTGGGAAAGAGGAGGATGGTAGCAAAACTGTCATCATTGCTGGAGAACGACTCTCACCCCCTGTATGAAACGGTTTCAGCTCTGAGCAGCTCCTTCAGTGACAGACTGTTACATCCGAAGTGTCTGAAGGAGCGATACAGACGCTCGTTTCTCCCTGCTGCTATTAGACTTTATAATCAGAGCTGCTCCCAGTGAACGAGTCATCATGATACTCACTGCTGCTATTTTTTCACTGCAATAATATGTGCAATTTGTTGTTGTTGTTTTTTAGTTGTTTCTTTTAGTGCAATCACTATACTGTAATACTTGATATACTTTTTTATTTTTGTATATGCTGTATATATAGGTATATATACATAGTATATATACATAGTATATATCATGCTGTATATTATGTATATTATTTATGTTTGTAACATACTGTAAGAATTGCTGCTGGAACAGAGAAATTTCCCCATTGTGGGACGAATAAAGGATTATCTTATCTTATCTTATCTTATAAAGCCCAACTTTATCTAAAAGGGTCAGTTTATTCTTTGGTCATGTGATCAGGGCGGGACAGTAACACACTTCTGTCCCGGTCCCTGTCAGGGCCAAACTAGAGCTAAACCAGGTCTAAACTCAAGACCAAACCAGGGCCAAATTAAGACCAAAGCTCGAAGTAAAATCAGGGCTAAATAAAGATCAAACAGTGTCTTGACCCAGGGATAAAGCAATATAAACCTGGAGCATAGTCAGGACTAAAGCAAAGCTAAAGCAGGACTGAAGAGTTTAACCCTGAACAGACAGGTCTGTTCTCGTTGGGTCTGAAGTGGTTTACTGAACGAGTGTTCCTCTCAACTCATCAGAGTTCATCTGAAACAGCTTCTGGACACAGTCTGGACCTTTTTTAAACTTTATTTTGTCTGTTTTAAATTCTACTAAGTCCTCACATTTCAAAAGGTTAGAGTTTATGAATAGTTTGGGTGATAATCTCTTATTTTTTATTCTTGACGTTTTAACAGAATAACAGTTTTATTAATGAACATTTCCCTAGAGATCTACATGTCACATATGCTACTGTTAGAGACTGGTACAACAGTTCAAGGCCTTAGAAACAAGATTGTGTTTCATTTTGGACAGGACAGCTAGAGTTTCTAATATATTTGACTTTATGTAGGTTTTGTGTGATTTCCAACTGAGCTCGAGGTCAATGTTCATAAATATTGTTAGTGACACAAATATCCTCACAAAGCAAAGAATCTAAAGAAAACATCTAAACACAATCACTCACTGTTGCCACAGCCTACACTGTTAGCGTCCTACTGGAGTCTGAGTCAGCACTTTTCTGTGGATCTCCTTTTATTGTAATTTGACTCTAAACAAATATTCTATCCTTCGTGAAAGCACTAGTCTTTTAATCCGTGTGTACTGTCTCTGGGTCGGTCTGGTAGCTGCAGCCTGTGATACACTGTCTCCTCTGCAGCTCCAGCTCTGCTCGGTTTCCTCCGAGGAGCAGCGATAAACAACATACACTGATGGTGCACACTTTCATGTTCAATCAAATTAGCAAAGTTGACTGAAAACGCACAAGTCCAAGACAGTTTTTGAGTCTGTGTTGAGTCAAAACTCACGGTGTTACACGAGTCATGAGATGTGCATATTCACAAGTCCAGAGTCACGAGCCAGTGACAGGTCTTTAGTGCCAAGGGCTGCATCTCTGCTTCAAGTCCAGCAGAGTGCTGCCCGTGTACGAGAAATAACTAACGGAATATTGAGTGATAGAGTAAAGCTAGATGTCTGTGTGTACTGGGCCACACGTATCAACACGCAGCAGCCCTCATTAGTGTTAGCCCGGTATCAGGAGCAACTGAAGCTCACGTTTAGCAGACTTTAAAAGAAGCACTCCACTAAAGACTGAGGTCTACAGTTTAGAAGGAGCCTCTGTCTCTGTGGAGTACTCTTATCATAAAGAAACAACTTTCCTTAATGATTTCTACTGTTATAATCGACAATATCCTGGAAAACCTCCAGAGTTCCTGATTTCATATTTAATCTGATTTGTAATCGGACAATCTACTTTTGCACAAAAGTAAAGGTTTATTAAATTTGTCTCAGAAGTTGGAGAGCAGAGCACTGTCAGGTTGTCTTGTGGCTAAGTCCCACGTTAACCTGTGACATTTCAACAACTTGTTTTAGACTTTGGTGTGAGCTTGGTGATGGTTAAAAGTAAAAACAGAGCTGTTCAAGAGGCGCCAGAACCATTTAGGTGTCTCAGGAGTACAGGAGATAATCCGTTAGCCTCCTGACCTCCCTGTTTATGTGTGGGCCCTTTCCTTTGAACAGGTCCTCACGTTTCCAAAACAAGTTAAAGTTATTAATGAAGTGTAGCCTACTCCTCTTGTCTCACAGGCCTTGGACAGACATGTATTTAATGAAAGCAGCAGAATAAATGTATTGATCCTTCTGTCGATGTTTGGGAGTGGTCCACTGATAAAGGATTGCACTTCCAGGTTTTCAAGTTTATCTAAAAGCCTGGAGAAATCCTTTTTTTAAACGTCTGATTCCCCCTTCCTGGTGTCAACTGCACCCACGTGTAACATCAGCTGTTTAATCCCTGTGTGTTTGGATATTACCTGGGGGAGGAGTGCTGTTATATCAGTGACTGTAGCACTTGGACAGATGCATGTAACAAATCTACTGTTTGTCTCTGACAGCACCGTCTCCAAGCAGCAGGACATCTCTGTCCTTCACTTTTGACATAGATTCTCTGTCTCTGTTTGCCTGGTGCTTTTTCACAGATTCATGTCTCCTGTTTTCCAGAGAACAGGTAACATTTACTCCATGTCATCACAGAAGAGTTTTCTGGTTCATTCATCTTTAGCTCAGTCAGTGGTTGGAATCTGTTTTTTAGCTGGATGTTTGCTGATGTTACATATGCTTCTGTGATGCCAGCATTCTTTTTTTTCTGATCCAGTGCTGCTCTGTCAGTCCTGACACTGACACAGCCCAGCCTCGTCTTCCTCAGCTTCATCTGACTTCACATCCTGGTCCATCTACAACTTCAGCTTCTTTTAAATAAACTTTAACTCAATCAAATCTCCATTTATTTATGTGCTTCTAGGTCTGAAGGCATATTTAAACTGTATTTCAAGGTCTTAATCTGCCATGATTTATACACTTCATATTTAAGTGCACTGAGTTAATAACTTGTAGAAAGTGTTTTAATTTTTATTATTTTTTTAAAGAAACTTTTAAATAACCTAATAAAAGCAAACATTCATTCCAGTCTGTCATTGAACATTCAACAAAATAACTAATATATTGTGTCAGCAGGCTCATATTCAGACACAGAATGAAAATGGTCAAAGATCGAGAGATGGAAATTCCGCTCTTTTTTTATGGAACCAGATTGTTCTCTTTCGGCTCCAAACGCCTCTTCATTTAGAAGCACTTCTGGCTTTTTTAATTCAGACAAATATTAATGTAATTGAATAATTTACCTGAAATATGTGCATTCATATCAATGTTTATTTACACCTTAAAATTTACATTATGAATAAAAAAAAGTAAAACTACCAGACACTACTAAGCCTAAACATGTGTATTGAACATTTTATATAAACTATCAAAATAAAACCATACTAAGCAAACCACACTTAAAATATATATAAGATTATTAAAGCTAGTTATTTTGACTTTATAAATTCTAAATTCTGCCTTTATGTTTGTTATTAAAATGCATCTAAATTCTACATTGTTTGCAAGTCTTTCACATAGGTGCAATGATCTACTGCTGCTACAAGATCAGCAGATTCTGTAGCCATCTTTAAAAAACACCTGAAAACACATCTCTTCCATCAACACCTGACTGACAAACACTGAATTCTACTTCCTGTCTATTGATTCATTCTCTTTTTAAAATAAATAAATCTTTCCTATCTTTAGCTGTCTAAACTGTGCTGGGATGTAACTGACTAGTTTTTGGTGCACTTATGCTTTTTTCTACCTTGTGTTAAATAAAAACGACCATCTATCAATGTTTTTTCAGACATTTGTTTTTATTTGTCAAATTGAAAAAGTGAAGTGTTAGACATATTTATTGTAGACAACAGGAACATAAACTCGAAAATCTCTTTACATTTAAACCTGAAGCTATTATACATCTGTGTAGAACTAAAACTTGACAGAAATACATATTCACACATTCCACTTCCTGTTTCCACATTTCATCAGCTCTTATCCTCAGCTGCCGACTGTGACCTGGACACTTTTATTTTAATGTTAAATGTGCGACTTAAACAATTGGGTACAATCAAATGTAATTATACAACATTATATAAGGCTTAAGAATCTTGTAAATAAACAGACACATGCATTGTGTTGGTGTGATAGAAAACAAGGCAAGCAGTGCCTAAAACCAAACAAAATCAGTAGAAAACAAGTTTATTTTTTTCATACATGTGCATGGTACTAAGCTAGTGCTATGAATACAGGGTGGGTAGACGTGACTAGGTCACATGACCTGAAAGCTATTGAAAAAAAAAAATCCATATTTTTGGTTTTTACATACAAAATATAAAATAAAAATATAAGTGGAAAAAAAGGTGTGCATGGTGCCACTAGATTAGATCCATTATTTTAAAGTGGTTTGGAGAAAATACATTTGTTTATCTTGAAGCTATTGAAACCACTTGTGCTGTAATGTTCCGCTGTAAACTAGAGTCTGGTCTGTTCAGAACGAGAGCTGCCTCTGAGGCTGGACATCAGCTCAGACACTGAGGTTTAATCAAACGTGAGTCTGTTTTAAATCCGGTCTTTTGAGAATTATATCAGGTCCTCATAGTTTGGAAATGTTGTGCCTGGGTGTTTTTTTTTTTTTTTTGTGCACAACAATAAAGTAGTTACCGTATATACAGTATATGATTATATAAATCATTAGACCCCACATTTATTTGGCTTACATAAAGCATCTATTCACCAGTGTTACAGCTTGAACACCACTGGAGGCAAGGGGGGGTTAAGTGTCTTACTCAAGGACACAACGACAGTATGAACTGGGGGAGAAAGGGAATTGAACCACCAACCTCCCCCTACTGCACACAGCATTCAATTCATGTTCACTTCAAATGTTACATGCAATTTTGAGTTTTATGCTTTATTAGTAAAATGAAGACAGTTTTGAAAATACAGCTTATCTTTAAAATCCCCCCACAATGACTACACCTAGTTTAAAATTAAATGAAACAATATTGGCACCATAGATTGTACTGCGTGAAAAGCGTGGACAGACTGTATTGTTGTATCCCTACAGCCTTTTGTTGTTCATTACTCTGTACGAGCAGATTTGAAATGCTGAGAGCTGTTCTCACACAGATCCTGCAGTTTATACAGCGCTGTCCATCCCAGTTCTTCAGGAGCGGGTAAAACATGTCCATCATGTTTTGGCTAGTAAACAGTTTTTTATAGAGTTTGTTTCATATTAATTGTATATTATATGCTCTCACTCCTGCTCCAGTTCATTTGCTTATCCACATACACTTATGACTTAATGTCTTTAGCTGTGTCTCCTACTGGCTCCAGACTCATCCAAACTAGACAAAGACATCACTTTGCACTACATCTAATCATTGTTCAGGGACACTGTCCATGGCATATACATGTAAACCTATACGAATCTATGACACGTCAGCTCATTACACGTCCATCCAAGACCTTGGAGCTGAGAGGTGGGCATAATGTACACCTATAAAAACAGGATGCAGAGTCTCATTATGGTCCACACCTCCCCATTTCAACCTCAGCGTGTTGCTTTAGGTGTCGAGAAGAAGTCTGTTTAGAGTAAAATATCTCTCCACACAGCTCACATGGTATCACCAACTCTCGAGTGTGTTGAAGGTAATGTCTCCTAAAATTACTTGAACTTCTAAATGTCTTTCCACAATGGTCACAGTAGTACGGTCTGTGTCCTGTGTGGATGCGCTTGTGTAGTTTTAAACTAACTGCATGTGAAAATGTCTTCCCACACAGGTCACAGGTGTATGGCTTCTCTCCAGTGTGGATGCGCTGGTGTAGTTTTAAACTACCTGCATGTGAAAATGTATCCCACACAGGTCACAGGTGTATGGCTTCTCTCCAGTGTGGATGCGCTGGTGTCGTTTTAAACTACCTGCCTGTGAAAATGTCTTCCCACACAGGTCACAGCGACAAGGCTTCTCTCCAGTGTGGATGAGCTGGTGTAGTTTGAAACTACCTGCATGTGAAAATGTATTCCCACACAGGTCACAGCAGTAAGGCTTTTCTCCAGTGTGGATGAGCTGGTGTTGTTTTAAATGATCTGCCTTTGAAAATGTTTTCCCACACAGGTCACAGCTGTAAGGCTTCTCTCCAGTGTGGATGAGCTGGTGTAGTTTGAAACTACTTGCATATGAAAATTTCTTCCCACACAGGTCACAGCTGTATGGCTTCTCTCCAGTGTGGATGCGCTGGTGTCTTTTGAGACTCCACACAGTGGTAAACTTGTTCCCACACTGGTTGCACGTGTGCATTATAGAAGCAGTTGCTGTAGTCACCTTCTTTATTTAATGAGTTTGCTTCTGACCAAGGATCCCTTGTTTCTCTGTAAGAGACAGAAATGTAAAAGTGAGAAAAAGATCACTTTAATACAAGTTCTCAACATCTTACCAACTTGGGTTCAACCAGTTGAACGCAGCGTAAAAAAATAAAAAAAAAGGCCCCTGGAACAAGAAAAGAAACAGCTTCACCTTTAAAACCTCGCCCAGATTTCTTTGCTTTAACCTTGCAGAACCTTCACAGACATGTTAAAAAAGAATACATTATTTAGCAACAGTATAATGTACATAATAGTTACTAAAATGTAATAGGAATAATACCCCCACCCTCCTCCGCCTGCGTGCCGTATCTTGAATGAAAAAAAAAAAAAAACACAACCTTCATCAATAAAATTTTTTTCTTTTTTTATTTGGGTTTGTTATGGTGAAGACGTAGATGAGTCCCACGGTAAGGTTCTTAATTTACTGGTCTTTGTTCCCAATTTCTTATGGTCTACGACCAAAAGGGACATCTTAAATACAAAAGACAAAAAAAAATTAGCACTACTTACACCAGGACAAGCTCAGAGAACAGCAGCTGCTCCTCCACATTAAGAGGAGCTGAGAGAGGCTCGGTCATTGGTTCTGGAAGCCTTTTGGAGACTTTCTAACACGGTTTAAATAATGTTAAGAGATAAAAGACTGGCAAGAAACAGGCCTCCGGAGGGAAAAGAATGTACTCTGGGAGACAAGACATACAAGCAGCTGCGCCGTAAAGCTGGGGGGATGCTAGGGTGATTCTCGGGCCTATAAAGATATTAGTTTAAAAAATATATAATAATTAAAGCCGCAAGCGGCGATAAAGGCCCTCGCCTCCCTTGAGACCGCGGGAACACATGCACTCGGAGGATTGCATTTCGTACTTTAAAGCGTAAACTTCACGGTAATGTCAAATAACCCGGCCTGTGCTACTGCTGGGGCCTGCTACACCACCTTGTAATTTAGAGTTAAAGGTCTCCACAATCCCTGGTTTTCCTGGGAGCTGTCTGAACCTTTGAAAATAATAGATTATGCTTGGGCTAAGGCGAAAAACAAAGTACTGGCTGGAGATTTGAGATGACTCAGGAATCGCTGCACCCCCCTGTTTAAAAAGGCAAAATGTAAATATTACTTGTCTAAAAGTACAAGGTTACAAGTTCCAAAGGATTCTGAGGAGTTTTCTAAGACTCTAGCCTTGGCTCTGGAGGGCCTCCTCTAAAGGAAGGATCCTGGCAATTGGGAAATGGCATTTATTTCCCAAAGAAATGGCTGCCTCTTCACAGACTCATTACGACCACAGCCACAAATGTAACAAAAACAAATTGATAACTTTTTGGCACACGTGTCTAGATGAAACTCACCAAATTTGGAGCTGTTTAGATGAAAAGCCTTTAGCACAAAGGTGCGATTTAGGTGGTCACGCATTCCACCCAACATAGTAGATTTCCTGTTGAAATTACGATATGGCTGTAATAAACTTTTCTGTTTGCCCTGAGGTGTCCTATGGATGTAACAAGTTTTGTATTTCTACATTGGAAAAATTTACTTTCATTTTCCATAGGCCCAATGTATTTTGACTTTTCTAGGGGTCGCCACTGAGTCATTTTTCGTATTTTTTTTTCGGGGACTTCAAATACATAATTTTTTGCCGAGCTTCAAGTCTGGGACCAATAAAAATGACTTTTAGTTGCACGTTTACTGGGTCAAATTGAGGATCATTTTGCAGAATGTTATGGGAATTGTATGTGTTTTCATTTAGTGTCTATGTTTTAGTTTTAGATATGATTCTTCTGTCTGCTCCATGCTATGACATGCAGGCCATCACGACCTAGGTCGCAGACTGCGTAGGAGTACTACTGGGTATAAAACGACGTGGATTGTTTACCTCTTTAAGCAAAACGCACTATGTACCTTTGATATATCTGTGTGTACTTTGCTTCCCTTGCAAGGAATAAAACCTGGCCTTTACTTTTATAATATAATCTGTCTCCGTGTCTCTCTGGATAATAGAAGGATATAGAATTCTTTTAACATATAGAATTCTTATAACATTTGGTGCCGTGACCCGGATCTCAATATTCGTTGTTTCTCATACAAAGAGGTGAGCTGACGTGCACGGGGAAATGCACAAAGAAAGCATTTCTTGTAAGTCCCAAGCTGTGCTATTTAGCAGTAAGGGCCAGATATCCCCTCTGTGTGTGTGAGGCACGATGACGAGATCTGGACTGGAAAAAAGAGAAGAGCAGAGAGACGAGAGGACAGAACAGACAGTCTGGCTGCGGAACAACTGGACTATTGGACTGAAAATTCAGGTAAACAGCTGTTTAATTTATTTTTGGTGTGTGTGATTTTGTAATTACCAAAGCTCCCGGGAGTAGTAGTTTTGGAAATCTGGCGTGTGCTGAGCGGGCTGCATGTAAGTTACATCACCAATAGTTGATGTTTTTCCATGAAGTTGGCCAGCATAGGAGATTCTTAAACGCTGAAAGATCGAGATTCCTTAAATGGTGAGATCCGCTTTGTCGAGACCCGGCCTATATGGTTTATGGTGAGATTTAAAGCCGAAAAAGTATGTGTTTTTGATCGAGAACCTAATTGTCAATCTTATGGTGAGGTTTTAAACGGGATATTCTGATGTTAATCTGTGTTAAAGCTTGTTGTCTTGCTAGATTTTAGTTTGATAGATACCTTATGCTTTGTAAGTCTTCAGGTGTTTCTTGAAACGGAACGCGCAGTGAGTTCATTGGCCATGACAAGTGCGGACTCTATGGTACTAGATAGAGCACCTGATTACAAAGAAGTATGAGGTCTAAAGAGCTTGTCTAGAGAGCACAAGAATTTATCTTAGATTAATAATCACGTATCGTAATACGCCACAATCGAACGGCCTTGCATAGCTAGTATTGTTGGTTTTATTGGTGCGTTGGACGCACAGGAAAACTCGAGTATGGACTATTATCAAGAAACTTACTAACAACAAAAGTGAGATGAATAGGTCCGACCATTATCAAGATACTTACAACAAAAGGTGAGATGAATGAGTCCGAAGTCAATGTGACTATAAAAAAGGCCTGCCTACGTAGAAGTGATTCCTGCAGATGAGAAATGAGATTTTAAAAGCCCACAAGAGCTTTTGCTGAAAAATGTTCACTGCTGGTGACGCGGTGAGTGAGAGAAAAAAAAAAAGCCCACTGAAAGTGAAGGGGCTTATACTGAGAATTGTTGGCAATACTGAGAATTGTTAACCTAGAGTTAAAGATAAAAGGTGTGTTTGAGAGAATAAATGTGTTATGAATGGGCCATTGTTGGATGAAGAATGAGTCTAATGATGTGAATCAGAACAAAAGTAATGTTTTTGTTTAGAGAAAGTTTGAACAACAACAAGAAAAAAAACAGAGAAGTAGAGAAGAGATTTTGAAAGAAGTAAAAACATGTACTTCAAAACACTAATCATTTGTATTCTGTTTAAATGTTCCTGGGAGCATCTAGGTCTCGGCTTCCTCCCTCCGCTCCGGAAAACAGTGTCCTCTCCAAAACTTCCCCTGCACCCCACCTCCCACATGCTCCTTTTCGGCTGAAAAAAAAGGAAAAAAAGCTGCAGCAGAAACACGGAAACGGTAAGATAAACAAATTCAAACAAACGTTTATCTATTTTAAATTTTGATCTATTGAGATTGACCAAAAAGGTATTTGTAAAGTGTGTTTGCAAATTGGATGAAACTTGAAGTTAATATGAATGTAATGTATTTCTCTGAGGAAAAATGCACAATTGCCATGGAGACCGAGAGCGAGGTGGAGGTGGGCGTGACAGAAGAGAGGGCACTGAGAGGAGGAGGAGGAGGTCGAAACTGGGTCCAGACGAGAGACGAGGATAACTGACCGCTTCGACTAACAGGTCAGGTACATAAACACATAAAGACACATAAACACACATGTAAATACAGACACATAAACACACAGAGACAAACACGGACACATGAGACACACATCTACAGAAGAGGATGTGATTTTGGTTTATGAGAGAAAATAATGAGTATTCTGTTAAAGAACAGAGTTGGTTTTGTATTTTATGTGACATGGAAATGTGAACATTAAAGGTTTGAAGAAGTTAAAGATCTAACACTTGGATCTAAAATAAAATTAGTGATTGATGTTTTGCTAAACAATTTTGTGTATCTATTAGTACGAGGACTAATAGAGGTCCTTAATATCCGTGTGGTTCAAACACACGGTATAACGCCAATAAAAGAATGAAAATGATTACTTTGTAATTGGAAGAATTTAAATATATGTTTTAAAGTTGAATTGCGCAGAGTAAGTTTATAAAGATAATATAACTTTATAGTTATGGGCCATAAGCTCATATTTAAAAGAAAACAAGGTTACAAGAATCTAAGTAAAGAAAAGAAACATTTATGTATTTCTTTGGTTTGGTTCTAACAAAGTGTGAAAATGGAGAAAGTGGATTCAAAGCAACCACTGTTTGGATTCACGAGGAATGTTTAAACACAAGATAACATTCTATGTAAGTCAATGTAACAGGAGCTTCACAGCACCCTCCTTTTTGCTCCCAAGAGCGAGAAATGTTTTGGTTTGGGTTTTTTTTTTTTTTTAACTCCACAGACAGGAGACTTTACATTAAACAAACTTTTAATGTTGAGAAAAATGCTGGGTTAGAAATGTCAGTGACAGAAACAGATTGCACTGAACTAATGTGTTAGATAAAGTTTATGATACTTAATTATGAAAACTGTTTGACCTTCTGACAGGTCTGTTGATATAAATAAAAAGTCCACATTTGAGTTTTATTGAATCTATGAAACATGATTTGGTAAACTAAACGATTGAATGAATGAGATTGAATATGGTTTTTGAGAAGAAAAACTTAAAGTTTAAGTAATTGGAGAATTGAAATGAAGATAGTTCAAAATAAATAATAATCATTATTTATTTTGGTACTTTATAATTAAGGTATAGTGTCATCTATAAAATAAAGATTTAAACTGTAAGGTAAATTGGTAATCTGGTTTTGGTGATTAAAAACATATCTATGTTAAAACAGTTCAAACTGTTAAAACGATCTTAAAGGTTTTATTTGAAAAATTTGAAGTAAATGAGAAATAAGTAAATAAAAAAGATAATTGTTAAACTAACAAGGTGAATTGTTAAAGTTTAAGAGCATATGCCAATGGCTCGCTGGGTTTAATCACTGTTTGCAGTGATTTAAGAATTTTTTTTGAGTACAGGGACTAACACAAGGTCCTTTTGAACAGACGTTAAGTTTTTGTTTTGGTTTTGGTTTTGATCAAACTTTGGGTCTTTGTAACCTAAAGAAAAAGAAAAAAGAGGTTAAGATGTTACATTTTATTGAATGAACAGTAATGATAATTACTGATTACAATTTTGGTGAATTTGAATAAATAAAGAGAGACACGTTATTTTGATTTTACACTTGATGTTTAAAGTTTCTGTTTAACATTGAGTGAGGTGAATTCTTTATGGGACATCTGAATGTCAAATTAGTGGAAACATGAAAATAGTAATTGATAAAACGTTTTTATGTTACGTTTAAATTAATATGGGAAAAATACAAAAACAAACTGGTTAAAGTGCTGAAGGGATGCTTGGTTAACCTAATGGTTGGCATGAGGCTGAAACAACAGTGTTTAATACAGTTAAAAGTTTAAATCAAATAATGAAATAAAGAAAGTTGACAGGACTTTTCTGGAGAAGCACTGTTTAGTCTGATTAAACCTTTTCAGATTAAAGTAGATTTCCAGCAGACCATATCTGTGGAAACAGGGGTTTATCTGCTGTTTCAATTTTATGGTTTGATCATTTTAAGAGCTTTTATGGTTTCGTTTGACGAAAACCTAGGAGGCACTTTCTATGGGTCTATAATGTCAGAGAACGGTTTTATTTGTTTGTTTGTTCTTTATTTGGATGGAAGCCAACTACAACAAGTATACCAGTTCAGAAAAGGAGTTTTGACAATAATATAGCCACCACCAGTAAGAGCTAATATTAACATAGTTCTTTGAACTTATATCATCTTGGTTTACACCTATGAAGGGAAGCACACCTGTGAGCAGGGCTAGTGACGGGGGTCACATGACTTCCTGTGACATCACTCTGAACTTGACAAACGTAGAGATCAGGGACAGGTGCAATGCAAAGCAGAAGTCTGGAGGTTTTGTGAAAGTAAGACCATTAGACCAGCGTTGCCTGCTGACCGGAAACATGCGTCCTTAAAGGATCCTCGTTTTATTTGTGTTCACATACAATGGGACGGAGAACATTGTGAGTGGAAACTCACACTTTAGGAGCCAAACAGCAGCTCCCTCAGGTTCATTTGGGAGCCCCATTTACATCAACGACAGAGGTGTACTTCGAAGGTGTCATGAATGAATATAAGGCTAAAATTAAATTAGCATTAGGATTTGAATTTTTACCATTTGGGACAATTTATGAAAATGTGGATTAAATTAAGTATATTTATAAACAACAAAGGTTTATGAATTGTATGAGAAATGCTGTAACTGTTAATTAAAACTGGAAATGAGAGAAAACTGATCCAAGGACTGGACAGAACTAAATAGCCCTGAGCATGCTTTTAGCTGAAAAGGGGGATCTACAAAAGGATTTCCTCCAAAGTAACACAGGACTAATTACAGCAGAACTAAAGTCTTTGAGTAAGGACTTCAAACTCTAACAGAGGAATTAGAATATTCTGGTATAGAGAAATTAATGTTGACCTGGTTTTAAAACATATTTGGAAACTGGGATTTTAGAATCTGTATTGAGATACAGTACATGTACTTGTTGTTGCACTTCCATGTCTAATAACGTTTGTTTGTGTTGCTTTACATGTACCGGAGCTTGTTGGTGAGATTGATGAATGTGGCCATTGCTGGGTCAACATTCCTGGACATGCACCTGCCAAACGACTAAGGTCAAGGCTTTGACCTCAGATGAACACTTTGATATCTGAGGGACGTTATTGTTTGCATGTACACCAACGGGACAACAGCTCCAGGACGGATCATACTACAGACCTAAGGGCCGTATGGTTCATTGAATTGATTATGCTGAAGAGAATTGATTTTAATCATTATGAATGTGCATATGTCTCACTCCATGTGTTTTTCTTTTCGTTACAGGGACAGAAATGGACAGGCAGGGACAGGCTGGAGATGTTAAGTTCGATGGGTCGACCAGCTCAACCTCTGGCAAATTTTTCTACTTTATTTTGGAGTGATTCTATGTTTTGATGTAATCAATTATTATTGGATGTTAAGAATCAGTATGTTAATCTCCTTTTGATTTATCTGTTTGCAATATTATACTCATTTCTGTCATTGATTAGACATGTGTGTCAGAAGAAATCTGTTTATTTTTGATCTTTATATGTATCTGCCTTGAATGTGCGCCGCCTTGGCAGAGGGGCGGTCAGGAGGTCTTTTCCCCAGCGATAGGTCATTTAGCCGAATGGTCAAATGTACTCAGGCTAGGTCAGCTGCCTCTGGGTTTTCGCTCCTGACTTAATACAATTCACATCAAGGTGGAGACTTTGATTTATGCCTATTCAGCATAAAGAGGGGGGAATGTTATGGGAATTGTATGTGTTTTCATTTAGTGTCTATGTTTTAGTTTTAGATATGATTCTTCTGTCTGCTCCATGCTATGACATGCAGGCCATCACGACCTAGGTCGCAGACTGCGTAGGAGTACTACTGGGTATAAAACGACGTGGATTGTTTACCTCTTTAAGCAAAACGCACTATGTACCTTTGATATATCTGTGTGTACTTTGCTTCCCTTGCAAGGAATAAAACCTGGCCTTTACTTTTATAATATAATCTGTCTCCGTGTCTCTCTGGATAATAGAAGGATATAGAATTCTTTTAACATATAGAATTCTTATAACACAGAAAAATTATAATAAAAAAAAATATACCAAATTATAATAAAAAAAAATATAACTCGAGCAAAAACGTCAAGAAAAACACCTGTCTATTTTACATACATGTGTTTAGCTCATTTTGCCCAAGTTTGGTGTCTGTGGAATGAAGCAGCTATTCTCTGTGTTCTTTTAAAAAAGAGGTGTATTTTAAGTCGGTTCACATTTTCAATTCAAAATGGCCGCCTTCCCGTGTGTGATAGGGTGTGGTCCCCATTGGCTTTTTTGTTCATAAGCCCATGGTGGATGTGTGTACCAAGTTTCATTTGTCTACGACAAACTAAAATTTTCACTTCCCATTGACATTTTCCACATATTTGGGACGTTGCTATGGCAACACATTTATAGATAGGGGGTGGTTGTCATTGGCTTTTATGCTCGTCATGACATAAGAGATGTGTGTACCAAATTTCATGTCTCTCTGACAAACTAAATTATTGGGTCCCATAATATGTTTGTAGGGGGCGCTGGAGAGCCATTTCTAAAGATAACCCTTTTATTTACATATCTTTGTGTTCAGGTCATGAATGTGCACAAACGCCTTTTTGGGTCCGACTCGATCCAAGAAGGCGTTTGAGAGTTAAGAGATGTTTTATTTTCACAAAAATGGCCACCTCGTTACAGGCTTGCCACACCCATACCCGATAAGATATCAACAACAAAGTCACAACTTTAGTTGGCACACGTGTCTAGATGATACTCACCAAATTTGGGGCCATTTAGATTAAAACACAATGATTTGCATCTTTCTGCGCAAGGGGTGCGATTTTAGTGGCCGCGCATTTCACCCCACATGGCGGACTTCCTGTTGAGTTTAGGGTGTGGCTGTCATAGACTTTTCTGTTTGCCCTGAGGTGTCCTATGGATGTACCAAGTTTCATTTTTCTACGTTGGAAAAAAGTTACTTTCACTTTCCATAGGCCCAATGTATTTTGATTTTGTAGGGGTCGCCACTGAGTCATTTTTCGTATTTTTTTCGGGACTTCAAATACATAAATTTTTCGCCGGATTTGAAGGCTGGGACCAATAAAAATGACTTTTCGTTCATGTTCACTGGGTCAAATTTAGGATCATAGGTGGAAAAGAAAAAAAAAATAAATAAATAAAAAATCCGAGCAAAAACAATAGGCCCTCCCGGTCATCACCGGCTCGGGCCTAATAATAACTTTGTGTTTGTTGCAAAAAACGTACAAGAAAAAAAAGCGGGGGTTTTGCTTGGTTCATTTGCCCAGATAAACAGTGATACATGGTGTTGTAAATAATATCTTTGTCGCCCTCTTCTGGTGAATACAGAGTAGTGTTTGAACCAAGTAGAGCACATTGTGTAAATACTCTGCCACTGAAAGATTTATATTATGAAACTGCATGTTTAAACTTTAATTTCATTGTATTTGATTATTGTCTTTTTTTAAGTGACCTGACCTGTGATTAAAAATTGCTTTATTTTTTAGCCTGGCTATGTGGCTAGGCTAACTGTAACATACCAAACACATAGTTTGTATAAATGAGCACATAATTAACGATTTACGGCTTCGATCAAATGTTCACAAACATGTCTTTCAGCTTGAAAAACACTTTTTCTATTTTATTTATGTGTGTGCATTTTGAATAAACATAAAAAGCCTACTTTTCTCTGACCTGTTGAGTAAAGTCAGAATGCATTAGGAGACGTGGACAAAGTCCGAGCGGACAGTTTCAGACAAACCCTGGCCGTTTTTACAAAAGTGGCCGGTGTGACGGATCAACTGGAGTAAGGTTATCTGGCGGCACTGTGCAGCTGCAACAACAACAAAACAAAGTCATGGCCATTAAAAACGCGATTACCGCTTTAGTTTCTCTGTTTGTCGCAGAATAGCTTAGCCGTAGCCTTAACAGTTACAACATTTTTAACGTCTTTTATTTTATTTTTTTCAGTCAACAGTTTCACTGTGACTTCAACAACTATGTTGTATTGTAGGCTAAACATAATAAAAGTATGTTTTTAAATTCTCATTTCAGATCATGTCCAGTCTACACTACAGTTGGAGAGTACAGCTGTACTTTCTTGGAACCTTCAGCTTTACTTGCATCTCCCACTACCTGTTTGTAAAAGTATCAACCTGCTGCATTTGACAGATGCTCTCATTGTCAGTAAATAAGAAGGAACACACTGTGACACAACTGTGACATTAAAATGAATTCAACCTTTCCAGAGGTTTGAATTTCAAACTACCTTTCAGTCACAAGAGCCCCTACTCTCTGAACTACCTTTAACAAATATGACAGTGCTTAACATTCACACAGGGCATAAATCAAATGTAGACACAACTGCAACATGTAAACCAATACTGTATCTTTTTAACAGCATTCATTCATACTTTCATATGTGTTCAGGTCTTTCTGTACTTTTTTTTTTAAACATATTTTGGTAATTTCTTGTCTAAAGTACAATAAAAAGTCAAACACAATATTTTCTACATTTTATTTAACAATGATTTCCTTTCAGCTGCTGTCAAACAAAGCACATTTAAACACTTAAGTCTTAAACTATCCACATAAACTGTCCTGTAGACAGTAGTGTATGTGTGTGTGTTGACTCTTTTTGTTCTACCTGTCATTTGCCTTTTCTTCTGGACATGGCCTACTTTATGTAAATGCACCTTACATTGTCTAACTGTAGGTTTGACAGATGACTAAAATATTTTTAAATGTGTAACTCTTTTATTTTTGTATTCAATCTGCAAAACACAAATCATTTTCACTGATCTGGCAATAAACTTGTTTCTGACAAATTTATTTCCTGTAATTTTTCTTTTCTTTTTTTTATTTTATTTTTTTATGTATAAATTCTAGTGTTTATGAACCTCAGTGACAAAGGTATGTTTGGGAGAAAAAAAAGAGAGCCCTTCACAGCAAACAGGGCTTTAGACAACTGTCTAGTTTAATCTTTTTGTGCAAATTCAACTGGCTCAGGTGAACTGGGGAAAGGTGGCTGTGTCGATGCCTGTTCAAAACACATGTACTTGTAACATAGTTGATTATGTAAAACTGCTTATCGCTGTTAATCTGATTTGTAATCGAACAATGTACTTTTTGGCACAAGGTTAAAGGTTTATTAAATTTGGCTCAGTAGTTGGAGAGAGCAGAGCACTGAGGTCAGGTTGTCTTGTGGCTAAGTCCCAAGTTAACCTGTGACAATTCAACTTGTTTTAGACTTTTGTGTGAGCTTGGTGATGGGTTAACAGTAAAAACAGAGCTGTTCAAGTAGAATTGTTTGCATGTCGTTGGGCTTCTTAAGGGTTTGCTCTTCCATACTTTGCGGAGTAAACGTTGTGTTTAGAACAAGCGGCATGACTCTTGGAGAACGTAAACAGAAAGCGTTTTTCTCTACAGTTTGTCACTGTGCTTTGTCTCGGCAAAGTAGCCTATGACATCTATCAAATGACTGCTCTCATCTACAAGACCCAAGTAGTTTGAAGTGTGATGGTCACTTGCTGCTACAGCAGGACTTCTTCTGGCATCTACTGTCCTGACAGTGTCCTGACAGTGTCCTGACAGTGTCCTGAAGGTTTGGAAGTGTCCCTTTTCTAAGACGTCCTGAGAACCATTCACGTGAACCTTAATATTCTGCAGTTGGACACACACAGACTGATCTGGGATTATTTTTATTGGTGTTATGCAGTCTACACTGTTAAACCAAATAAATACATGTAATGGAGGTTTTCTGTTGTCATTTCTCTTCAATAAACCTTTTGAAAAGTTTTTATAACAATGGTTTTTATATGGTTCATATTGACATTGTCATAAATATTGGTTTTATAGTCATTTCTGTTTCCAGCCTTTAAAGTGTCACTATTAAATGTATAAATGTCCTGTGAACAGTCAGAGACAGTTTAATGTTGAGGAGTTGCCTTTTTAAAGAGAACTAATGGATAAATGTATTTTTCTTGAGGTTCATTGTAAAGAACAAATGTAAACTTATAATGTCTAAGGCCTGTGGAAGTTCTTACATCCAACACAGACCTCACAAGTGAACAATACCAAAGGCTCTAATGTCAAAGGTCAAGGGAAGAAACATAACAGAAGCAAACATTCATCATTATGGGGTTTTACAAACTATGAAGAAGAATGTTTTATTATTTCAGAGAGAGACATAAGCTACATTTTTATACTATTTATTTATTTATTCTCTAAGGTCATCAATTTATATGAGTTTGTGCTTAATTATAGTGCACGTAATGAACAAAATAGAATAGAACTTTACCAAAGTGGAACGTTTCCTTCAGCTCACCAGTACATGAGACAAACATACAACATAAAGCAGAGTCAGTCATAAACACATTGGACAAACAACTTTTTAAAGACAGCTTTAGTTGTCAGTACGACTCCAGCGCTGACCAGAGACAAGAGCTCACATAATAACAGTAAGAGTAGCCTCAACTGTTTTATTCTCATTGGACTGAACCAGATTATATTGCGATTATTGCAGGTAACTCAGTTACAAGTTTTTAAAGAAGTTGCACAGCACAAGCACCATGTCCACGCCAGTGTTCCTTCTGTAGTATTTCTTCTGTAGTATTTCTTGATTTAAAGGCTGTTTCTCATGTTACACAAGTTAAACGGAGCTCGTCTGGATCAACTGGTGACAGCGCTGTTTACATCGAGTTATAATCCACAAACCGCCTCGAATCAAAGCCGTCCTACGTCGTTCTTTCTCATCGACACTAAAAGAGACATCATTATAGACATGTCCGCTGTAAAAAGAATCACATCAATGTAATTTAAGACGAAATAATACCTATATTTCCTGGTTTGTAAAAGTGGGGTCCTAGAGAGGAACGCCCACAAAAAACATCTGCATGTCGCCAGATAACCGGCTTCGCCAGTTGATCCGTCACACCGGACTGTTTTCGTAGAGGCTAAAACAAAGCGCCCTCGTGGTTGTGGCTTGTTTTTCAAAGCAGCTCAAACTCTGCAGATGTAGTCATTTTGAACATGGATTACTCCATAGACGTGTAACGCTAGTGAAGACGGGATTAGCTCCGCCAGTTTCTTTGTTGACTACATTTACACTTTTCTGCAGCAAAGTCTCTAAAACACGACCCTTTTAAAATGTGGTCACACTCACAAACAGACAAAGACACGGACAAACCTGGATTGTTGCAGGCGACGTCCCAGACGAGACTGTGACTCTGCAGCGGGAGGCGGACAAAGAGTTCTGCTGTGAGCGAGTCTTCGTGTTTACACAGAGACAGTGACTGTAGACGATCCGGTTTAGAGTCAGAATTACGAAAATAGTCGACACGCGGAAATATTATGACCACGAGCAAATTATTTCAATTGACTTGTGCAGATATGAACTCTCCACACACGCATCTTCTTCTTCTTCTTCTTCTTCTCTGGTATTATTGGCGGGTCGCAACCAATTTTTTCAGTGCATACCGCCGCCTACTGTACCGGAGTGTGTAATTCATTCCTCCCAAAACTTAACACTGATCTACAGGCATCTGTAGAAGGTTGGAAGAACCAGCCTCTGAGAACAGAAGGAAATAAAAGTCCAAACCAGACGTGGTTCTTAGGAATGATGTCAAATCCAACAAACCAGCCAGAGAACCTTCAGGTAAAACAAGTAAAGGTTTATGCACTAAATATTGAAACCAGACCAGTACTAGTGTTGTCTGTTTTTAATTGTCAGGATATTCATGAGCCACACATCGACTGCAGGAGGTTGGTGTCGAATACAGAGCGGATGGAGGAATAATTTTGGTCCTGGAATTTAATATTCCCCTGACTGAAGAGCAGCTGGACTAGAGCTATTGTTGGCTCAAAATTTAAGAGACACAAACACCCGGACCTTTACCTAATGTGTAGAGAATATGTAAATTATGTCTTGTCTGGTTAAATTGGAATTAAACTATTACAAAAGTTTTATTTATTTCTTTATTAAAGCAAGCAAGAAAACATTTACAACTTGCCTTTTACAGGATTTTTTTAGAAGAAAGTTTATTATTTTCTATTCCTTCTGCCTTCTCATTGAGCCCTCCTCGCTGAAGTGAGGACAGAGAGCTTGAAAAATAAAGTCTGAATCCACCTTAAATCAGGGATTAAATAAAATATTACAGAATAAAGTTAAATTAACACAAACATGCATTAAAGTTTAGGTCTCCAGGAACAAAAAGCTGCTGGAACAGCTGATGGTGTTGTGCCAGTTCCTTGTCAAATCCATAAATGTCTCGTCCTTCGTGGATCTGATTAAGGATGGGACTCAGTCTTACAAGTGAATGCTAAGTGATGGCACTAACATAGAATATGAAAATGCTTCATTAGTTAGTCATTCAAAACAATTGTGAATTTGTATTAACATACTCCTGGATCGCCTTTTTCTGCTCAACATTTATTGGTCCAGTAAAGCCACACACCACAATAGCATCTGATAATTCCAAAAGCTTTTCTCCTTCAATGTTTTCCACCTTAAAAGAACAAATTTAATCTTGATATTGGTACAAAGCAATAACATAATTAAGTGACTTATGGCGCTTTTCCACTACACAGTTCCAGCACGACTCGCCTCGACTGGGCTCGCCTTTTTTGGTTTTCCACTGCGTAAAAGTTGTACCTGTACCTGCTTCCAGGTCCTTTTTTTCGTATCACCTCCGGCGAGGTTCTAAGCGGGCTGTGGCTATACTAAATTGTGACGTGAACACACGACAGACTGCTGATTGGCCAGAGAGAATCGTCACTGTTCACCGCGTCATCGTTTTAAGAGCCAGACGGAGTATCCTGAATAACCCCGCCATTTTTAAATAGTTTGGCCAGAGATTGCGTGATAATTTACCCAGTCCCAGACTTTAGTATTATGGCAACTCGGAAAAATGCTCCGTGGTCAAACGAGGAGGTGCAGACTTTTCTTTGTTTGGTTGCAAGAGAAGATCCAGCGAGCTTGATGGGGCAACGAGGAACGAAAGAGTAAACAAAGAAGTCTCCAGTCGCTGATGGAGGACGGTAAGTGTTTTAAGTTTACATTACATTAACCCTGTAGGTGCACTCTGCTTGAGAGTTTTGTTTTCTTTAGGCTGGCGTTTGGAAAGCTGAAGCTCACTAATAACAATGAAGACTGTAAACTTGTGTCGCAGATAGCAATTGCCGCTAACTTTTAGCTCTAACTAGTTGCTAGCTGCCTGCCATTGCTATTTCGTAGTGTGTTGACTTTTGTATGATCTTTCTATTCAAGATTCCTTTTCGACGAGCGAGAATGGTTCTGTGGCTCCCACTGATGCCACGTTGGCATCGGCTGCAGCGTCGGCATCATCAATATTCATCATAGTATAATAGGAGAAAAAGTAAAACCTTCTAGCCTGTTGTCTGTGAATCTATATACACTTATTAATATAATTAAATTAATATTAATCGTGTTTATAACCCATTAGTATATCATATATTATTATTAATATAACGTCAATGTACTTGCATAGCAACAGGAAGCATTCCCAGTTATGGGAATCAAGATTCATTAATAAACCTGTTCAGTATTTTTATAACTTTCGAGACATACACAATGTGTGCGTACCATGTGTACTGTATACTGTATGTATACTGTACACATGGTAATTTCAAATGCACACAACGTTTGAATTAAACGTGAAATCGTTTATCTTTATTGTAATTCATTCATTGTAATTATTTTTTGTCCAGGACGGAGGAAACGACAGGGAGCAGGAGCATCTGACTGTCCTGAGGGAGATGCAGACATCTGATGTGGAGCAGATGGAGTTGAACCGGACACAGCGAGAGCGGCATTACAGATGGTACTCGTCGATGCAGCACATGCAAGAGAACTAGAAGCGGCTTTGAGGAGGGAGGAGATTGCTGCAATGTCGTCCTTCAACCAGGCCTTTCTGGGAACCTTGAGCCAGCTTGTACAGGCACTGAACCGGCGGGACGCTGTTCCACCACCCCTGGACTGAAAATGTATATTATGTAATAATTAAATACAGCATTTTTTAAAATTGTTTGCACTACATGTAACATGTATATAGTTGTTTGTGAATTTATATTAGAGTTTGTTCTATTTGTATGTGTGTGGTTAAATAAAACTTTTTTGAAACTTATTACAAATAAGTGTCTTTTTTGATGGTTTGCTTTTGTACAAGGGTTTGACCATGTATGTAGTGGCTATTTGTCCTTGAGACTTAAACAAAAATAAAACCAAACTTCTCAAATAACCACTGAGGCTACGTCCAGGCTTAGGCTTTACGCACGCTTAGAGGTACCAAAAATAAACTAATGTCCATTGCCAAAGATAAGTTTTGATGAGATTTATTTATACATATAATCAAGCTCACAAACATTTCCTGCTCCTCTCACCCTGTGTGTCTGTGTGCGTGGTAAAAAAGCATATGCCCTCGCAGCCTCCTGGCTCCTCCCACCTTGACCTATTTATGCAAATTAACATAGCACCACGTGACCAATAAACAATATAAATTAAACATAAAATAAACAAAGTGTAAAATAGCTCCAACAACCCAGCCCCTAATTGTGACGGTAATTTACCCACAATTAACCTTAGCTTTTAGCACAAAGGAGCTATTTCCTGATTTTAACCTAAGCATAAGCTTGAATCTTGCATCTTCAGTTTTTTCATGCCTGCAAAAACAAATAGATAGAAAACAGAGATAGAAGAGAAAATAAGATGCATAGTCAATTGTTAGCCTCCAAGAGAAGACAGAGCTTGGTTATTGGTCTGTCCAGGATGCTGGTCTTCGTTTGGACCTTCTGGTAAGTCGGACATTTTCTGTTCTCCAAGTTTTCCTCTGTACCTTCTGCACACTGTACATTGTGAA
The DNA here is from genome assembly GCA_024416835.2 of Perccottus glenii. NCBI lineage: Eukaryota > Metazoa > Chordata > Actinopteri > Gobiiformes > Odontobutidae > Perccottus > Perccottus glenii. The sequence continues at coordinate 36,800 of JALDQB020000149.1, read as the reverse complement.
AGAATCTTCCTGGCTGCAGAGTTGGCATTTATGATCCAATACTTCTGTCTCAATCTGTGCAGCATGCGATTGCGTCCAGCATGTCCAAGTTGATAATGGATGTAACGCAATATGAGCTGAGAAACATGCAGATCCTTCGACAGAATCACAGGATGTTTTACCTCCAACGGCAGATCAGATTTAGACAGGCGTCCACCAACTCTGAGGATTCCATCTTTGATGAAGGGGTCGAGGCGATACAGAGGGCTGTCTTTGGAAACAGTCTTTGGATTGTGTTTTAGTGAGGAAATTTCAGTGCTGAATCTTTGGTTTTGTGCAAACTGAATTATTGCCTTTTCGGCTCTTCCAAGCGCTCTGGTGTCAAGCTGGATCTTCCAAGTGTGGTTTTGAATTTTTTAAGCTCCTTTTCCACATTTTCATTCTGCTTGACCACATATTCTTTCCTCTTTCGCCTCAAAAGTAAAAGTCTTTCTTTCAGTTCCAACAACCAGGCCACTGATGTTTTAAGCTTTCTCCAGGATGAGAAATAGTGAATGAGCCGACTGAGGGAATTGTCACTGTGTGTTGTAACAGCATTCACTTTAAGTTCCCTCTTTACCTCTGGATCATCAGAGTCCAAGTCGAGTGTTGGCCATTTGGTGGAAGACAAATGCAGAAAGTCTGGTCCTTTTAGCCATTTTCCTTTCCCAAACTCCTGTGCTCTTAGTCCTCGAGATGCTTCATCCGCAGGATTGTCTTTGGTGTTTGTGACCCACTTTTGGAGATGGAAGCTGCCTTTTTTACAGAGAGATGTTAGTCCTTGTATAAGATTTACTGCATCTTCCTCTGTCACAGTGGATTTGTGGACAGACAGTCATCCACATAGAAATTTGTTTTGACTGTGTTGAGTACGTTGGGTGAGTATTGCAGTGCATTATCCTCAGCAGTTCTTCTCAGTGCATAGTTTGAGCAGCTTGGAGAGGATACAGCTCCAAACAAATGCACGCACATCCTGTATTCCTCTGGTTCCGTTGTAGTGTCTCCATTGGGCCACCATAAAAAGCGCAAAAAGTTGACATGCTTGTGTGGGACCCGGACCTGATGGAACATGGCGTTGATATCAGCCATAACAGCGATGGGCTCTTCTCTAAACCGGAGGAGGACACCAATTAGCGTGTTAGTGAAGTCTGGTCCCTGCAGGAGCTGGCTGTTTAATGATGTACCTTTGTAAGTACAGCCGCAGTCGAACACAACACGCAATTTCCCTTTGGTTGGGTGATGTACACCATGGTGGGAATGTACCACACCTTTCCTTGTTTTAGCGTGGGCTCATTTGTAGGAACCTTTTCTGCGTATCCTTGCTCCAACATGTTGTTGAGGAAATCAATGTATTGAGCTTTAAATGAAACATCTTTGTTAAGTCTCCTCTTCAGGCTTTGGAGTCTTTGTAATGCAATGCAGCGATTATTTGGCAAAACAGGATCTTCAACTCTGAAAGGCAAGTCAATGTAATAATGTTCATTGTTAAGCACTGTTGTATCCTTCACAATTTTCATGAATTTAATGTCTGCTCTTGACATCTCAAGCTGTTCATCGTATGTTCTTTCAGCAAAGCCATGATTGTACTGCTGCATCAACATATTTTCCAAGTGCTCCACAGATATATGATTAGCAGTTACAATAGTGCATCCTAATTTGACACCAGCACCTCCAGAGTCTCCAACACGAAGAGGCCCATTTATGACCCAGCCAACTCTGGTCCTCACTGCATACGGTCCACCACATTGACTGTTTATTAGTTCCCATGGCTCCAAAACTTTGGGAGAGTCCGTTCCAATGAGCAAGTCCACATCTGCATCTACTTCATGTAGCCTAATGCTACTCAAATATGCCCACTTGGCAACATCCTCCTGACATGGCACATTGACTTTGGATACAGGCATTTCTGTTTGTGTCAGAACAGATGGCAACTCAATAAAATCCTCAAAACCAGACACCTCTAAACTACTTATCACATTTGTATTAATGGTTTTAGTCTGTCCCATTGTCCTTAACAGTATGTTACAGGGTTTACCTGATACTCCCAGCCTTTCAGCCAGACTTGCAGTGCAGAAGGTACCAGAGCTCCCAGGGTCCAAGAAAGCGTAAGTGTGCACAACCTTATTACTTTTCTGACTTTTCACCTGCACAGCCACAATGGAGAAAACAGCAGTATCCTCTTCACCAGCCCCAATATGACCACACGTCTGCTGCTGGTCGGGTACAATGCTCACAGTTTCTTTGGAGGTTATCCTTGAAGTATCCTCCTTCTCCACATGCAGGACAGATGGGTGTTTCCTGTGACACACTTCACAATCCAAACGACTCCTACAGTCTTTGCTTGTGTGTCCATATTTCAAGCACCCAAAACAAACACCTTTCTCCTTTAGAAAGTGAATCTTGTCCTGTTGTGTCTTTCGTTTAAACTGAAAGCATTTTTCCAGAGTGTGATTGGTGAAATGGCAGAACAGACATTTGAGCTGGTTACTGTGAGCTGTTAAGTTTTCCTTTTCTTTATGTCCATCCTTTATTGCATTTATGCTGGTAGCAAAGGTACTACTTTTCCTTTTCTGTTTAACTTGAATAGATAACCTTGTGTGGCTGGCTGGGGAAACATCATTAATATTTCCAAACAGCGGGTCCGAGACAATTTTGACTTGTTTTTCAATAAAATTTAAATCAACAAACACTGCTCTGCTTCCAGTTTGTTCCAGTATATCACATGCCACATTTCTCCACTTTTCCTTCAGTTTGTATGGGAGTTTCATAAGGATTGTCCTGAGGTTAGCTGGCATGTCCAACTCCTTCATGTAATTTATATGATGTACTATATTGGCGCAACCTCGAAGGAACAAAGCAAATGACTGAAGAGCGTTAACATCCTCAGGTTTTATTGAGGGCCAGTTGTTGATTTTGTCCATATAAGCAGAAGAGATTTTGTGTTCATTGCCAAAATGTTCAATTAAAAGCGTTTTTGCTCTTTGGTAACCAGGTTTAGAGGGCAGATGCTGACAACTTCTTACAATGTCTCTTGGTTGCCCCTAGTGTACTGTTCTAGGAAGTACAAACAATCACTGAAATTTTGAGTTTTATCCTCAATACAATTTTCAAAGGCTCTGAGAAAGGATTTGAAATGCAGAGGATCACCATCAAATACAGGTATATTTCTCATAGGCAGAGCAGAGGCTGTGATTTGTTGGACCAACAGGGCAGTAATTTCATTTTGACGCTGCATGATGTTCAAAATGTCCGGAGAGTTGGTGGTTTGATTATTGTCATGAGCATTTTGCAAAAACAGTGGTTGTGTTCTTTGTCCTTGAGAAACAGGAATGACATTAGGTATGGGTGGTTGTATTAAAACATGTTTGGGTTTAACACCAACAGAGACAGAATTTAATAAGCAACTGGAGGAAGGTTCAGCGTTTTCATTGATGGGCACAAAACGTTCAGCATTTGGATTTAGTTCATATTTTCCTGGCATTTCTGATCTTTCCAAGTAAGAGTTCATGCCATCTGATGTTGTAGATGCACATTTTGACACTTTAGAGCCACATTTTGAATTTATTTCCAGAACCTTCAATTTTGCATTTGTCACCTTTAATTCTGCCTCCAGATCAAGTTGTTCCTTTTCTTTCCTTAAACGTTCTTGTTTCTTCCGTAATTCCTCTTGTTCAAGTCTTACTTGTTCCTCCTGCGCCTCCAAAATGTGCCTTTGTTTTAGAGCAGCCATGCGCTCCTGTAATGCTGCTTTTTCTGCTTGCGCTAAGATTTTTGCGGATGCACTGGATGAAGTTCTTGACAGTTTAGAGCCAGCTTTTGAGCGCACTGCAGAACCTTTATTGGATACACTGTCCTCAGGCCTAATATGAGTTTGATTATCAGGTGGTTTGATTGGAAGTTCGTATGAATGGCCTGCATTTGATAACCACCCTTTGATCATCGATAAAATTTGAAAACAGATTTTCCTTTTGTTCAAAATATTTATCTTGGTTTTCCTTTTCGTCCTGAGGTATATTCAATGACACAAATGACAAATGATGTTGTTTTGCCTCATTAACATACGTTATCATTTGATCTAAAAGAGACTTGACAGCGTCAATATTGTCTGCAGAATGCATCAATTTATCCATTTGATTCATGCACAATTTAGCTTGTCTGCATTTTGTAGATCTCTTTTCCTGACACGTTTGCATGAAAAACATCATTCCTTTAGCAGTAAAACTTGTGCGCCTCTTTATCAAAAGCGCCGTGTCACTTGTAGCGTTAGATGCAACGTCAGACATTTTTACTTTCTTATTTGCCAGGTGCACACACAGTTATTTGCCAAGGTTGAATAAAGCACGTACCTTGCGGAATTTTGTTTGCAGCGGTGGTTGCCTTTTGCACTGTGTTGAACGTGCGCCGTGATTGCTGTTGCGCTTCACCTGTGAAGGCTTTGGGCCCGCTGGTGCGAATCTGGTGCAACAAACATCAATCCTCCACTCCGTAAATGCAGCTCCAGCGCTCCAGTAGCGTCACCGTTTTCCAGTACGGTGTCCAGGGAAGCCCCACACTGTCGGATGGGTCGGATCACTTGATGCCCGCTCTGTTTCAAGCCCGCGCCTCCGCCACTTCTAGGCCCAGCATAATCTCGAGCATCCAGGTGAGTAATCTACTGCAGTCATCCAGCAAACAACGAGTCCAGTTTCCAGGTATACCAACGATATACGTCCAGGGGCGGGTTTTTTACTTAATGTAGTGGCTATTTGTCCTTGAGACTTAAATAAAAATAAAACCAAACTTCTCAAATAACCACTGAGGCTACGTCCAGGCTTAGGCTTTACGCACGCTTAGAGGTACCAAAAATAAACTAATGTCCATTGCCAAAGATAAGTTTTGATGAGATTTATTTATACATATAATCAAGCTCACAAACATTTCCTGCTCCTCTCCCCCTGTGTGTCTGTGTGCGTGATAAAAAACCATATGCCCTCGCAGCCCCCTGGCTCCTCCCACCTTGACCTATTTATGCAAATTAACATAGCACCACGTGACCAATAAACGACAATATAAATTAAACATAAAATAAACAAAGTGTAAAATAGCTCCAACAATCACTCTTATAAGTCTGTGACTGTAGTTCAAAAACCAAAGAGCACTGGGTTAAAAAGGCACCACAAGAGCCGAGATCTCCACTGTATGGTGCAGGTGGCGGTACAAACGCTTCCTTGTAACCTGGAGGCGGGGCTTCCATAGTCAGCGTAGAGACGGCTGGAGCGCTGGTAGCCGGCGGTGAGTTCACTGCAGTCAACTGGGCACTCAGCACGGAGAGGCTCTGCGAGAAGTCCTTCATGTGGCCCATGAGAGCCTGGAGAGTAGCATCATGCTGCTCCAGAAGCGCGGTCTGAGCAGCGACAGTCTGCGGAAGAGTGTGCGGCTCTGCTGGGTTCATTCTGGCCAGATCGTACTGTTACGGACCGGCAAGACAACCCAAATGCAGACACACAAGTAAAGGAATATAAACGGATTTAATTAGGCACAAAGGTATGACAAGTTCTTCTGGGATAACGAGAGGACACAGGACAAGACCGGGGCTGGACTGGAACTGGATCGAGGACGAGACTTGAAGGTACAGGAACAGACGAAGACGGAACAGGAACAGGACATACGGCAGGACTGGACGGGTCTAAGACGAACAAAGGCACAGGTAAGTAATTCAATAAACAACACGGCAATAGCAAGCTAGATGTATAACTGACTGGAGTTAGTATTACGATCTGGCAACGAGGAGCAGGCTGCGGTGCTTCTTATCCTCTGTTGATTGCCAACTCGGCTCAGCTGGTCTTGCTCCGCCGGCGTTCCCGCACACCTGTTTCTCATCTGCGAGTCTGTAGGGGCGGGGGAGCCGGAGGCGGAGGCCGCGGCCAACTGATCAGAGTCCTGAGCGACCGTGACAACAGGGAAGTTCAAGAGCAAAGGGGGGGACTCTGGACGACTGCAGCTGGGACTTAACAAGGTAAAAGTCCAAGCCTGTGCAGTAAACAGTTAGTAGAGTTATATAAACCCTGAGAGAGGAGAGAAGAAGAAGGAGAGATGAGTTTAGCACAATGGGATGTCCTCTCCTCAAGAGTGTCACCTGCAGCGACAACACAAGACGCAAGATCTTCAATTAACTTCAGAATTTAAATTTTGTGTGAGCTAAACATTTGCCAAAAATACTTGTTAAATTTTTAAACTTCACTAGTCTCTGTTTCATTTCTTCATAAACCAAACATGAGACACTTGTGCGTCCCCTCCAACAGCGCATGGTTTGGTTGGAGTTTTCTTCATCGTCCTGAGTCTGACTCTTGTAGGATCCTCGCTAAACAGAAGTCTCCTCCATCCTTCCTCCTCGGATCAGTGGCAGGAGCTTCGGGACAGCGGTAAAAAGGTGCATGAACGGATGGATTCCAACATTTAGACAAAATACAGGCTTTGAGACATTTTCATTTGAATAATAAATACACTATACTTTTATGCAAAATTGTGCAAATAATAATAATAATTAAAGCCGCAAGCGGCGATAAAGGCCCTCGCCTCCCTTGAGACCGCGGGGACACATGCACTCGGAGGATTGCATTTTGTGCTTTAAAGCGTAAACTTCACGGTAATGTCAAATAACTGGGCCTGTGCTACTGCTGGGGCCTGCTACACCACCTTGTAATTTAGAGTTAAAGGTCTCCACAATCCCTGGTTTTCCTGGGAGCTGTCTGAACCTTTGAAAATAATAGATTATGCTTGGGCTAAGGCGAGAAAAACAAAGTACTGGCTGAAGATTTGAGATGACTCAGGAATCACTGCACCCCCCTGTTTAAAAAGGAAAATGTAAATATACCCTGTCTAAAAGTACAAGTTTACAAGTTCCAAAGGATTCTGAGGAGTTTTCTAAGACTCTAGCCTTGGCTCTGGAGGGGCCTCCTCTAAAGGAAGGATCCTGGCAATTGGGAAATGGCATTTATTTCCCAAAGAAATGGCTGCCTCTTCACAGACTCATTACAACCACAGCCACAAATGTATCAAAAAACAAATTGATAACTTTTTTTGCACGTGTCTAGATGATACTCACCAAATTTGGAGCTGTTTAGATGAAAAGCCTTTAGCACAAGGGGTGCAATTTAGGTGGTTACGCATTCCACCCAACATAGTAGATTTCCTGTTGAGTTTACGGTATTGCTGTCATAAACTTTTCTGTTTGCCCTGAGGTGTCCTATGGATGTACCAAGTTTTGTATTTTGTAGCGTATTATTGTGTAGTGTATATATGTAAACATATATATGGGGCGGGAGTAGCTCAGTGGGTAGAGCGGTCGTCTTTCAACCGGAAGGTAGGCGGTTCGATTCCCGCTCTCCCCACAGTACTGTCGTTGTGTCCTTGGGCAAGACACTTAACCCACCTTGCCTCCAGTGACTGTAACACTGGTAATGTAATGTAAGTCGCTTTGGATAAAAGCGTCTGCTAAATGAATAAATGTAAATGTAAAAGAACAGGAATTTTAGGGTGGCAGTAGCTCAGTGGGTAGAGCGTCCGTCCTTCAACCGGAAGGTAGTAGGATCGATTCCCGCTCGCCCCACAGTTCATACTGTCGTTGTGTCCTTGGGCAAGACACTTAACCCACCTTGCCTCCAGTGACTGTAACACTGGTAATGTAAGTCGCTTTGGATAAAAGCGTCTGCTAAATGAATAAATGTAAATGTATATTAGATTAATTTTAATAATTTTAATAATTGACTTTGATATTAATATTAATTTATTAGAATTAATTTCTGATTAGAAAGGGGGCACCACTCTGTTTTTGGACAGGTCCAAAGAAACTGTTCTATTCTCATTGATCTAAAAGGAAGATAATTCTGGTTTTCAAACATTTCTTAATATAAACAAAGAAACATTAATGTATTTTATGGGATTTTATCTGAGAGAAAACAGTGTTAACCAAGTCTTCTTTCAAACTTCAGATATAAGCTTGTCTCTGAAGGCCTCTGTAGAATGATGGAGGTGATAGAGAAGTTAATTCCGCAATTCCAAACACTTACAACAGATGTTGCTGTGTGGGTGGAATTCTGGAGACTGATCTGCTACAATTTCTACATTAGAAAAAATTTACAAATGATTGAGTTTTTATGAGTCCAGCAGCAACAGCGACAGACAAATGGACTCAAGACTGAAATATTCAATACTCACAAATCAACTGGAACATCATCTGCAAAAACACATTTTCTATGTCAACAACAATAAACTAGAGTTAATCCAATCCAAGAGAATCCACAGGAGCACATCACTGATCATCTCATGCACCACATGGGATTTTCAGACTCTAACACCTGCACACACTGCCCACACAAACTGACCACCATCTCCACACACTCTGGCTCTGGACACCAGTCAAAAACGTCTGGACGGGGGTCATGGGAGAGCTGTCCAGGATCCTCAGCCTTAGCCCTCTCCTCATCCATAGACCTACTAGGTCACCTGTCCACACTCCAAATTCTGAAACACACACAAAATCATCTTCATTTTAAAAAACACTGTCAAAAAAAACAACAACCAACAAAAATGTGAATAAATCCCTGGCTCCACCTTCTTCTGGACGACTCCACCTGAAACACTAACACATAATCCTGACTACAACCAAATATGGCACAACTTCTAAACTGTTTGGTAACATTAATGATGAAGCCCTTTTGGGAAAAAATGTTCTTAAATGAGACAAAAAAGGAACTCTCCAGTATTTCATTCATTGATCACATCCCATTAAACAGGTTTTAGACAAAATGGAAACACAGCTTGAGTTTTTGTCAAAATAAAGTGACATTATTTTGGGCCTAAATCTAATTGAGTGAATATAAAGTGCAGTTGTGACTTGCAGTGTGTTTGAAGTGATATTAAAAGGACTTGACTCATTAAATGTCTAACTTTAGGCTCTTCCTGCTGTTCAACAGTTAAACAGAGCTCCATCGAGAATGATTTTCCTCCTTCAGCTAAACTCAGAGTGAACAGACTCAGAGTCGACTGAACTCACTCTGAACCTGTTTCTGAAACAGGAAACTCTAAAATGTGGAGGATTTGCTTTATTGCCAGGGTCCTTCAGAGTTTAGTCTCAGCTGCATTAGTCATATGTATGTATTTAATATTCCTTCTTCCTTCTGCTGCAGGTCAAAGGTGACAGGAATTGAGCCCTACACAAGCACAGAACTCAGCCAGCAGCCTCCTGTCACCTGTGGAGTCAGTGTGAAGCCCCTCCCACTGCAGCCCCTCCCACTTGTGGAGTCAGTGTGAAGCCCCGCCCACTACAGCCCCTCCCACCTGGCCTGCAGCCAACACAGGTGTGTCTCTGAGTCACTCCAGGAAGAAACACACAAACAAGTCTTTTCCTTCAGTCGCACACTTTTCTCTGGGACACTTTGGACACTTTGGATCCACTCAGGTTTGACCAGTTTGATTCTTTTCAACAGCACTCTGCTCTGGCTTTAGTCCTGGCTTTAGTTCTGGCTTTAGACCTGCTTTAGTCTGGCTTTAGTCCACATTTAGTTCAGGCCTGAGTTAGTCCTGGGTTTCTTCCTGGTTCTAGGCCTTGTTCAAAACTGCTTTAGTCCTGCTTTAATCAGGTTTGGACTGGATTTAATCTATGTTTCATAAAGGTTTAATAAATATTGGTGCAGGTTCATTTCTGGTTGAGTCCTGAATAAGTCTCAGTTTTAATCTCAGTTTAGTCCCTGAGGATTCAGAGCTGCTTTAGTTTAGTGTGTTGAGCTGCAGTGACTGGTCTGTGGCTGTAGGGGTCAGTGTAGGACAGAGCTGCTGTTTGTGATGTAATCATTTTATTATTAATTAATTTAGCATTTGAATTATTTTAGAGTTTTCAAATGAAGCTCTAGTCATGTCCACGTGTCTTTGAACTGAACATGAACAGTTTTTACACAAAACCTGAATTTCACTTTGACTCAAAATGTGCAGCTAAAGCTAAAGCTGATGACAAATAATCACACATTCAGCCTGATTTTTTAAGTTTTCCAGTTTAGTTTCTCTTTTTAAGAGGCTAAAGTTAGAAATCTAATGTACTTTTTTAAAACTTCTGCAATAATCCTTATTTAAACTCTCTTTGTCAAAAACAGAAGCTGAGGCACTTAAAAAGATGAAAAGATAAAAAGCCTTTATTTTGACGGGGTTTATTTCATTAAAATAATTTCAATATGTTTCAGCCTCTTGGCCTTCATCAGGACAAAATCAAAACACAACAGTGTCTTATAAAGCCTTTGGTCCAGGTCACATGTCACATGTCCAAAGAGGGCGGGGCCAAAGGTCACCTGGAGCCACGTGACATTAAACAAGTCAGTTTTTACAATAACAGATGTGCATTAGAAATTATTTCATATTAAAACAGCACATTACAGTGAGGCCAACAGTATTTACATTTAAACAACAATAAAGCTCAAAATAATACAAATACAATTGTGTCAAAAAAGTGAATAAAACTTTATCAGAGGTACATTTTCTTGATTTAAACATTTACAAAGATTGATACTTTACACTTAACCATATTTAGAAAACCTACAGAGCACAGCACTATTCTGAGGCAGAGCCCTGGTGAGGAATAACTACAGCCTCAACTAAAAACCTCTCACTAGAGAGCAACTATTGACTCAAAAACAAAGAGGGCAACAAAGGCCTGACCAAACACAGCCAAACAAATTAAATGAATCATAAAAAATAATTGGGATTTTCTAAAAAGTGATGAGGCAAGACAATATTATTTGTACAGCACAGTTCATACACTCATTCAGAGTGCTTTAAAGAAATAAAAGAAACATTTAAAATACATGAACAAGATTTAGAATAAGAAACAGAAGGAAAACTCTGAAGATGAAGATACGTTGAATGTAGGCGGAGCTAAAGAGGAAGGTTTTTAACCTCCTCTTGAACTTCGTTAAAGTTTAGTTTTTGTTAAAGTTGCAGGTGTTTGCTGAAACCTAAACACTGCTTCACCAAGTTTAGTTCTAACTCTGGGCTTGAGCAGAAGCCTGTCCCAGATATTCTCAGAGTCCCAAGAGGTGCATAAGGAACTGTCAGAAATATTAAAATAGAAAACCCAGGTTATTCAGGTGTGTGCACATCTACACTTTTTGATAGTCCACATTTCTGTTCTGATGGATTTTTGAAAGCTCTGGGTCAAACAGCTTCCAATCAGGCGCTGCCTCGTCAGAACAGAACAGAGGCTTTTTAAACAAACCTGGGAGGAAGAGCATGTCTTTTCATTTCATGGAAAAGGTTCTTGTTTGGTCCTTGGTTGTGGCCCTCTGATACGTCTTTGTTTTGGCCCCTCTGATACGTCTCTGTTGTGGCCCTCTGATACGTCTTTGTTTTGGCCCCTCTGATACGTCTCTGTTTTGGCCCTCTGATACTTCTCTGTTTTGGCCCTCTGATACGTCTCTGTTTTGGCCCCTCTGATACGTCTCTGTTTTGGCCCCTCTGATACGTCTCTGTTTTGGCCCTCTGATACGTCTCTGTTGTGGCCCTCTGATACGTCTCTGTTTTGGCCCCTCTGATACGTCTCTGTTTTGGCCCTCTGATATGTCTCTGTTTTGGCCCTCTGATACGTCTCTGTTTTGGCCCACTGATACGTCTCTGTTTTGGCCCCTCTGATACGTCTCTGTTTCGGCCCCTCTGATACGTCTTTGTTTTGGCCCCTGATATGTCTCTGTTGTGGCCCTCTGATACGTCTCTGTTTTGGCCCTCTGAACATCTCTGTTTTGGCCCTCTGATACGTCTCTGTTTTGGCCCTCTGATACGTCTCTGTTTTGGCCCTCTGATACGTCTCTGTTGTGGCCCTCTGATACGTCTCTGTTGTGGCCCCTCTGATACGTCTCTGTTGTGGCCCCTCTGATACGTCTTTGTTTTGGCCCTCTGATACGTCTCTGTATTGGCCCCTCTGGTACTTCTCTGTTTTGGCCCTTTGATACGTCTCTGTTGTGGCCCTCTGATACGTCTCTGTTGTGGCCCTCTGATACGTCTCTGTTGTGGCCCTCTGATACGTCTCTGTTGTGGCCCTCTGATACGTCTCTGTTTTGGCCCCTCTGGTACGTCTCTGTTTTGGCCCCTCTGGTACGTCTCTGTTTTGGCCCCTCTGGTACGTCTCTGTTTTGGCCCCTCTGATACGTCTCTGTTTTGGCCTCTCTGATACGTCTCTGTTTTGGCCCCTCTGATACGTCTCTGTTTTGGCCCTCTGATACGTCTCTGTTGTGGCCCCTCTGATACGTCTCTGTTGTGGCGCCTCTGATACGTCTCTGTTGTGGCCCTCTGATACGTCTCTGTTTTGGCCCCTCTGGTACGTCTCTGTTTTGGCCCCTCTGGTACGTCTCTGTTTTGGCCCTTCTGGTACGTCTCTGGTTTTGCCCCTCTGATACGTCTCTGTTTTGGCCCCTCTGATACGTCTCTGTTTTGGCCTTTCTGATACGTCTCTGTTTTGGCCCCTCTGATACGTCTCTGTTTTGGCCTTTCTGGTACGTCTCTGTTTTGGGCCCTCTGGTACGTCTCTGTTGTGGCCCTCTGATACGTCTCTGTTTTGGCCCCTCTGATACGTCTCTGTTGTGGCCCTCTGATACGTCTCTGTATTGGCCCCTCTGATACGTCTCTGTTTTGGCCCTCTGATACTTCTCTGTTTTGGCCCTCTGATACGTCTCTGTTTTGGCCCCTCTGATACGTCTCTGTTGTGGCCCTCTGAGTGAAAGGCTGGTGTAATGTCATTCTTTTTGTCAGTCACTGTTAGTAAAAGTAGATGTACAGAGACTAGTTTGAGTTTGTTTGGCAGCGGCCTCAGTGTGGCCCTGACTCTGTTTCAACCTGAATCTCATTCACAAAACTCAAACGGAATAGACTTTTTTTATCTAAAATCCTCAATAAAACTGTCATTTTAACTTTATTTTAATGTGACTAAAGAAATATATATATATTATATTAGTTTTATTTGGTTAAATTCTATTGGCTTTAATCCGTTGTTCTTTAGTTGTCTTCTCTCTTGACCAGCTTCAAAAACTCATGTTGTCCTTGTTAAATTATGATTTTATTCTACTTTTGTCTTTTTTTTTTTTTTCCCTGTTCAGACTGGATTTAATAAGGCTTAGAAGAATTTTTTTTTTTTTTTTCAGGTTAAGCCTGGTCTCAGTTGAGTCTGTGTTAATCCTATTTTTAATCGGAAGCTCAGTTCACAGATTTAGTCCTGGTTTAGTCTAGATGTAGTCCCAGATTTAGTCCTAGTGCAGTAGTTTGTCTGTAACTGCAGTGACTGGTCTGTGGCTATAGGGGCAGTGTAGGACAGAGGAAAGGATTAATGAGTGTCCTTTACAGTTTGTTCACTTTGTGTCATTTTGTAGGGCTCTGGACTGAGCATGGATCAGAGTGAGCACAGAGAGGACAGAGCCCCTCCCTCCAAAACCACTGACCCCCCCAAAGCTCAGAGGTGAGATGAGGATCTCTAACGGTCCACCACTGTTCTCCAGGTCAGAGGTCAGCACTAAAACCACTGCACCATCTTTATCCACAGACCTGCTCCTGGGCCCAGACAAGTCTCCTTTAAAAGTGATCGCTCCATGGATCGACCGATTATGTTTAAAAAAGAAGGTGGTCCACAGTAAGTCATCGTCAGAACTATTTGTAAAATAATTCAAAGAACAGCTCTGTGACCTCCACATCCTTAGAATTAGACAAACACATTAAAATGTTTACTTTCAGATATTTTTGAATCATATTGAATTGTAAATGTTTGGAGAGGAATATAAACACAAATTAAAGCCGCAAGCAGCGATAAAGTCTCTCGCCTCCCTTAAGACCGCGGAGACACATGCACTCGGAGGATTGCATTTCCTGCTTTAAAGCGGAAACTTAACAGTAATGTCAAATAACCGGGCCTGTGCTACTGCTGGGGCCTGCTACACCACCTGGTAATATAGAGTTAAAGGTCTCCACAATCCCTGGTTTTCCTGGGAGCTGTCTGAACCTTTGAAAATAATAGATGCTTGGGCTAAGGCGAAAAAAACAAAGAGGGGTGTATTCTAAGGCGATTCACATATTCAATTCAAAATGGCCGCCTTCCCGTGTGTGATAGGCTGTGGTCACCATTGGCTTTTTTGTTCATAAGCCCATACTGGATGTGTGTACCAAGTTTCATTTAGTTACGACACACTAAAATTTTCACTTCCTATTGACATTGTCCACATATTTGGGGCGTTGCTATGGCAACACATTTATAGATAGGAGTTGGTTGTCATTGGCTTTTATGTTCTTAATGACATAAGAGATGTGTGTACCAAATTTCATGTCTCTATAACAAACTAAATTCTTGGGTCCCATTATAAGTTTGTAGGGGGCGCTGGAGAGCCATTTCTAAAGATAACCCTTCTATTATAACCCTTTTATTTACATATCTTTGTGTTCAGGTGATGAATGTACACAAACGCCTTTTTGGGTCCAACTCGATCCGAGAAGGCGTTTATAATAATAATAATCTTTATTTTTATATAGCGCTTTTCCACCTACTCTAGTAGGCACTCAAAGCGCTTTACATAGATTAAGCTATTTACCAGTGTTACAGAACACTCACTGGAGGCAATGTAGGTTAAGTGTCTTGCCCAAGGACACAACCACAGTATGTGGGGGAGAGCGGGATGTTATGATGTTTTGGGATGTTTTGAGTGGGGATCGAACCGCCCACCCGCCAGTCGAAGGACGGCCGCTCTACCCACTGAGCTACTGCCGTTTGAGAGTTAAGAGACATTTTATTTTCACAAAAATGGCCACCTCGTTACAGGCTTGCCACACTAACACCCGATAAGATATCAAAAACAAAGTCATAACTTTGGTTGGCACACGTATCTAGATGATGCTCACCAAATTTGGGGCCATTTAGATTAAAACACAATGATTTGCATCTTTTTGCGCAAGGGGTGCAATTTTAGTGGCCGCGCATTTCACCCCACATGGCGGACTTCCTGTTGAGTTTAGGGTGTGGCTGTCATAGACTTTTCTGTTTGCCCTGAGGTGTCCTATGGATGTACTAAGTTTCAATTTTCTACGTTGGAAAAAAGTTACTTTCACTTTCCGTAGGCCCAATGTATTTTGACTTTTCTAGGGGTCGCCACTGAGTCATTTTTTTGTATTTTTTTTTCGGGGACTTTCGGGGAAAATACATACATTTTTCGCCGGGTTTGAAGTCTGGGACCAATAAAAATGACTTTTCGTGCATGTTTACTAGGTCAAATTTAGGATCATTTTGCAGAGGAAAAAAAAAAAATAATCCGAGCAAAAACAATAGGCCCTCCCGGTCATCACCGGCTCGAGTCTAATAAACTATTTAATTTTTATTCACATTTTTTTATTCATGAACCAGGAACCAACAGAAACCAGAGTCTTTTGAACCTAGTTCCAGCTGTGAGTCCTTCAGGAGCAACCGGTCAACAGGACGACCTCTGACCTTTAAAACAACAAAGTGAATAATAATAATAGAGAACATTAATAATCCAGACCTTACAGAGTCTTTCAATAGTACAGAGTTTACAACAGAGAGTCAGGAGTTTGTCACTAAAACAGAGAAATAATCAGTCTTTGTTGTGTCCTCATCCACAGAGTGAAGCAGCAGGGGGCAGAGGTCATAAGTGATCAGCAACATCAGACACAGCTGGACTCCATATTTATGGTCTGTCATTCACTAAAGTTTGGAAATGTTTAAATTAATGAGAACTTGTTTTACACAGATCTGAACACTGACTGCATTTGTGTTGTTTATAATGTATATGCTCAGCTTCTGGAGGAGAACATCTGCACTTTTGTCAAGAAGGAGCTGAAGAAGCTCCACAAGGTTCTGAGCAGAGATTACCCAGAATGCTTAGAGCATCTGAAGGATGAGGATGAAGAGCAGAGGAGCAGCAGTGAGGCTTTTCTGAAGATCACACTGAACTTCCTGAAGAGGATGAAGCAGAAGGAGCTGGCTGAGCGTCTGTGGAGCAGTAGGACCATTTAATACATTTAACAAGAGGCTCACAGTCATTTTATATTCTCTGAGACTCATGGCTTTATCTGTTGTCTTCATTCAGGAAGTTACTCTGGAGTTATTCAGAGTAAACTGAAGTCTAACCTGCAGCAGAAGTTTCAGTGTGTGTTTGAGGGCATCACTAAAGCAGGAAACCCCACCCTTCTGAACCAGATCTACACAGAGCTCTACATCACAGAGGGAGGGGCTTCAGAGGTCAACCAGGAACATGAGGTCAGACAGATCGAAACAGCCTCCAGGAAACCAGGCAGACCAGAGACAGCCATCACATGTGAAGACATCTTTAAAGGCCCCGCTGACACAGATGGACAAATCAGAACAGTGCTAACAAAGGGAGTGGCTGGCATCGGGAAAACAGTGCTCACTCAGAAGTTCAGTCTGGACTGGGCTGAAGGCAAAGCCAACCAGGACATACAGCTACTGTTCCCGTTCACTTTCAGAGCACTCAATGTGCTGAAAGAGACACAGTTCAGTTTGGTGCAACTTGTTCAACACTTCTTTAGTGAAACCAAAGAAGCAGGACTCTGTATCTTTGAAGACCTCCAGGTGGTCTTCATCTTTGACGGTCTGGACGAGTGCAGACTTCCTCTGGACTTCACCAAAACCAAGGCCCTGACTGATGCCACAGAGTCCAGCTCAGTGGATGTGCTGCTGGTAAACCTCATCAGGGGGACCCTGCTTCCCTCTGCTCGCCTCTGGATAACCACACGACCCGCAGCGGCCAATCAGATCCAAGCTGAGTGTGTCGCCGTGGTGACAGAGGTCCGAGGGTTCACCGACTCACAGAAAGAGCAGTACTTTAGGAAGAGGTTCAGAGACAAGGCCGGCACAGTCATCTCCCACATCAGGACGTCCCGAAGCCTCCACATCATGTGCCACATACCAGTCTTCTGCTGGATCACTGCCACAGTCCTGGAGCATGTGTTGAAAACCAGAGAGAGAGGAGAGCTGCCCAAGACCCTGACTCAGATGTACATCCACTTCCTGGTGGTTCAGGCCAAAGTCAAGAACGTCAAGTATAAAGAAGGATCTGAGACAGAGCCACACTGGAGTCCAGAGACAAGGAAGATGGTGAAGTCTCTGGGAAAACTGGCCTTTGAGCAGCTGCAGAAAGGAAACCTGATCTTCTACGAGTCAGACCTGAACGAGTGTGGCCTCGACACCAAAGCAGCCTCAGTGTACTCTGGAGTGTTCACACAGGTCTTTAGAGAGGAGCCAGGTCTGTACCAGGACAAGGTCTACTGCTTTGTCCATCTGAGTGTCCAGGAGTTTCTAGCAGCTCTTTACGTCCATCAGACCTTCATCAACACTAGGTTCAACCTGCTCTCAGACAAATCCAAGAGGGCTACACTGCTCAGAGGAAAACCTAAATTAAAACCTCTTTACCAAACAGCTGTGGACCAGGCCTTACAGAGTCCAAATGGACACCTGGACTTGTTCCTCCGCTTCCTGCTGGGTCTTTCACTGTCGACCAATCAGAGCCTTCTACATGGTCTGCTAAAACAAACAAGAAGTAGCTCTCAGACCAATCAGAAAACAGCTGAGTACATTAAGAAGAAGATGAGTGAGGATGTGTCTTCAGAGAGAAGTATTAACCTGTTCCACTGTCTGAATGAACTGAATGACCGTTCGCTGGTGGAGCAGATCCAACAGTACCTGAGTTCAGGACGTCTGTCTGAAACTGGACTGTCTCCTGCTCAGTGGTCAGCTCTGGCCTTCATCTTACTGTCGTCAGAAAAAGGTCTGGACGTGTTTGAGCTGAAGAAATACTCTGCTTCAGAGGAGGCTCTCCTGAGGCTGGTGCCAGTGGTCAAAGCCTCCAACAAAGCTCTGTGAGTAATTACCATTACACTTGAGAGTTGCCAATTAACCTATACATACATGTCTTTGTACAATGGAAGGAAGCTGGAGTAGTCAAAGTCAAAGTCTGCTTTATTGTCAATTTCCACATGTACAGTACATACATACAGAGAATCGAAATTGCATTACTCTCAGTCCCCGGTGCATACAGATAACATTAACATTAAAGCCTAAAAAATAACTCAAATTTAAAAATGTAGATACAACTATACAATAAGGGAGTGATAAAAAAAAGACATAATAAAGTTAAAAATAAAGCTAAAAATCAAGTTAAATAAAGCAGCGCAAGGTGAGTGACAGATATTGTGCAAATCAATAAAGTGAACAACAGTGCAGTTAAAAGATTCTTTTAGTGCAAAAAAATCACTTATTAAAATATCTTGTCTGATTAAAGTGACAAGTGTCCAAGAGCAGTTTTTACTGACTGATGAGGTAGTGGAATGACATCAGTTCCATGCCGGATGAGGTAGTGTGCGGTGAGTGAGCAGACCAATGCTGCACAAGTGACTAGTGCATGTCATCATAATTTAGTGGGGTCATGGTTCAGTGGTGCCTGGGGAAGAAGAGGGGAGGGGGGGCAGGTTCGGGAGGGAGTTCAGCTTCCTGACAGCCTGGTGGATGAAGCTGTCCTTCAGTCTGCTGGTCCTGGCCTGGAGACTCTGCAGTCTCCTGATGGTAGCAGGCTGAAAAAGCTGTGTGATGGGTGAGTGGGATCACCTGTGATGCAGAGGGCTTTGCGGGTGAGACGTGTTCCGTAAATGTCCTGGAGGGAGGAGAGAGACACCAATGATCTTCTCAGCTGTTCTCACTATGCGTTGCAGAGTCTTTCGGCAGGACGCGTTGCAGGCGCCATACCACACAGTGATGCAGCTCGACAGAATGCTCTCGATGGTGCCTCTGTAGAAGGTGTACATGATGGGGGTGGGGCTCTGGCCCTTCTCAGTTCTGGAGGAAGTAGAGACGCTGATTTGATTTCTTGGCCAGTGCTGTGGTGTTTTCAGTCCAGGAGAGGTCCTCTGTGATGTGCACACCCAGGAACTTGGTGCTACTCACTCTTTCCACAGTTGCACCGTTGATGGTCAGAGGAACGTGCTGAGTGTGTGCTCTCCTGAAGTCTACAACAATCTCCTTCGTCTTCTCCACGTTCAGAGAGATTGTTGTCACTGCAACCCAGCCAGGCGGCTCACCTCACTCCTGTAGTTTGTCTCATCTTTGTTGCTAATGAGACCCACCACAGGCGTGTCATCTGCAAACTTAATAAAGAGGTTAGAGCTGTGTGACGGTGTGCAGTCATGGGTCAGCAGAGTGAAGAGGAGGGGGCTCAGCACACATCCTTGGGGCCCCAGTGTTCAGTGTGATGGTGCTGGATGTGTTGCTGCCGACCCGTACTGCCTGAGGTCTTCCAGTCAGGAAGTCCAACAGCCAGTTGCACAGTGAAGTGTTGAGCCCCAGCTGACTCAGCTTGTAGATGAGCTGTTGAGGGATGATTGTGTTGAATGCTGAACTGAAGTCTATGAACAGCATTCTGACATATGAGTCCTTTTTGTCCAGATGGGTGAGTGCTGAGTGGACGGCAGTGGAGATGGCATCATCGGTCGACCGGTTGGACCGATATGCAAACTGGAAGGGGTCCAGGGAGGGGGGTAGGGCAGACTTGATGTGGTGCATGACTAGCCGTTCAAAGCACTTCATGAGGATGGGGGTAAGTGCAACAGGACGGTAGTCATTGAAGCAGGATGGAGATGGCTTCTTCGGGACTGGGATGATGGTGGTAGTTTTAAAGCATGTGGGAACAACAGCCTGACTCAGTGAGATGTTAAAAATGTCTGTGAAGACATCAGTGAGTTCTGCTGCACAGACTTTCAGTACACGCCCAGGGATGTTGTCAGGAACCGGAGCTTTGCGGGCATTGATCCTACTGAAGGATCTCCTCACGCTGTCTGGGGTCAGCGTCATCACCTGGTCACCGGGAGGAGCTGGAGTCTTCTGTGCAGTGGTGTTGTTTTGTTGCTCAAAGCGAGCGAAGAAGGTGTTCAGCTCGTTCAGCAGAGAGATGTTGTTGTCACAGGTCCGTGGTGGGGCTTGTAGTCCGTAATGGTCTGTATCCCTGCCACAGGTTCCTAGTGTCTCTGCTGTCGCTGAATTGGTGAGCTATCCTCCTGGAGTGCTGTCTCTTAGCCTCTTTGATGCCACGGGACAGGTTGGCCCTAGCTGTTCTCAGGCCCACCTCATCTCCAGCTCTGAAGGCAGCGTTCCGTATCTTCAGGAGTCTGTAGACCTCCTGTCATCCATGGCTTCTGGTTGGCCCGGACAGTGATGGTTTTTGTGACTGTTACATCATCAATACACTTATTGATGTAGGCAGTAACAGTCTCTGAGTACTCCTGGAGGTCAGTGGTGTTGTCCAGGAGAATCTCTGATGATCCTTCTGGCCACACTTTAATCTGTTTGTAAACTGGTTTGGCGACTTTAATGAGTGGTCTGTATGCAGGCATTAGCATGACAGTGATGTGGTCTGAGGCTCCGAGGTGGGGAGGAGGGCTTTGTATGCTCTTCTCTGTGTGGTGTAAACAAAGTCCAAAATGTTATTACCTCGTGTTGGAAAGTTGATGTGCTGGTGTATTTTTGGAAACACACTCTTTAGGTCAGCATGGTTGAAATCCCCAGCTATGATGTGAAAAGCATCGGGTGTGCTGTCTGCTGCTCACTGATGTGCTGGTACAGTTCATTAAGTGCGTCGTTCCTGTTGCTGATGATGTTGGACGGGGAATGTAAACTGAAATGAGCAGTATAGCAGTATATTCCCTCGGCAGATAGAACGGCCGCACTTAATAATCATAAACTCCACCAGGGGTGAGCAGTGTTTGCTGATCACAACAGTATCGCGGCACCACGCTGGCGTCATTGATGTAAACACAAAGCCCACCGCCGCGGGTTTTCCTCCCGCGGACGAGGGCTCTGTCCGCTCGATAGCATGTCAGCTGGTCGAGCTGAATGGCGCCGTCCGGAACGCTGTTGCTGAGCCATGTTTCCGTGAACACAAAAACACAACAGTCTCTTACAGTCCTCTGGGTTGGCGTAGTAAACGAATGTAGTCCAGTTTATTGTCCAACGAGCGTCGTTTGCCAGTACAATGGTGGGGATAGATGGCTTGTGTGGGTTAGCCGTTAGCCTAGCCAGGATACCTCCGCTTACCTCTTCTGCTTCCTCTCACGCTGCTTGCGGCGCCTCCGCTGCGAGCGAGATGCAGTGGTGAAGTCGATGATGGTGAAGGTCTCCGTAGCAGATCGAGATCCCGCAGCTGTTCCGCGTACGCGGAGTTTAACTGTAAAAATGCGGTTCTGCCGACATCGAGCAGAAACTCGCGACTGTATTTGCGCTTACAGACAGGTAGACGCGACGACAACGTACAAAAACACTGTGACTCACAAGACAAAAAACACGAAAACACCGTTCTGTCGGGACAGAGAGAAGCCGCTGCGTGTGGACGCGCCGCCATCTTGCTCCTGGACAGAACTTACAGTAACACCGTTACACGTTACAGTAACATGCAGACTCCTCACAGAAAGACCAGAGTCGGCCGAGGATGTTTGAATCGGCCGGGTTTTGAACTCACCTCTCAAATGTATAATTTAAAACGCAAAAAAAAAAAAATATATATATATATATATATATATATAAAATATAGCAACAATGTGTCACAAAGCAGTGTAAATTTGTTCCCGTCTCCACCTGGATAGTGAATAAATTAATTTAGTTTTAAATTTAAGGTGTCCATGTAAACATAAATTACAGTTAATAATTTTTGATAATATTTACACAATTTTCAATCAGTACAAATTTTCCAAGTTAAGTTTATCGTCCCAGCTTCTTAAAAATAAAACAAAAACATTAGATTTGTATTTTGTATTAAATAAATGTCATTCAAAATTCATAATAAAATAAAATGTAATTTTAAAGTTATCTAAATTAATTGTAAGTTATAAACTGTAAATGCCAGATTTTTTCTTTACATTTCCTGTCTCTGTCTTTTTCAGACTGAGCAGCTGTAACCTGTCAGAGAGAAGCTGTGAAGCTCTGTCCTCAGTCCTCAGCTCCCAGTCCTCTGGTCTGAGAGGACTGGATCTCAGTAACAACGACTTGAAGGACTCAGGGCTGAAGATGTTGTCTGTTGGACTGAAGAGTCCTCACTGTAAACTGGAACTACTCAGGTCATGAGTCTAAAACAATACTTTAATGTGATTTGTTGTTAGTTTGTCAGAAAAGCATCCTAATGACAGGTGCTTAAAACATTAATAAAAACCTTGGTCTGTTCTGTCTTTTTTTTTTTTTTTTTTTTTTTACTAAACAAACTCGGGTCAGAAGTTGAATATATTTACTTTTTAACAGGAGCCTGATTTTAGTCTCTTTTTAATTGCCAAAACATAAATTAAACACAATGTACTGAACTAAATGTGCTGGAGTTTGAACTGTTAATGTTTAGACCTGTTACTGATGATCTGTATAATGTTGTGTGTTTGCAGACTCTCAGGTTGTCTGATCTCAGAGGAAGGCTGTGCTTCTCTGGCCTCAGCTCTGAGGTCCAACCCCTCCCATCTGAGACAGCTGGATCTGAGCTACAACCATCCAGGAGACACAGGAGTAAAGCTCCTGTCTGCTCTACAGGAGGACCCCCTCCTCAGACTGGACACTCTCAGGTATGGACCATATGTTGATGAAAGAAATGGATATGAACAACCAGGCTGTTGTGTTTTAAAAACAAGGGATTCAAGATGTCGCACAGTTGGCTAGACTCAATGCTCCTCTTGTCACTGCCTTTTAACATCTTGCAAGTACATGCACTGTTTAAAATCAGTGCAAAGCATTGAGTACAGAAATCAAAAGCCTAAACATGTATTGAGAAAAAACAACAACTGAAAGGCTCGCCTGGTTTAAACAAACGGCATCGGCAAGTACACCTAATACTTACCTGTTTGGCATGGCTTCTCTTTCTGGTAGGATTTTAATTTCTTGTCCTCAGAATTCCAAGAAACAATTAAAACAACTTTGGATACTGTTGTTTAACCATCCACAACTCACTCCTGAATTTTGGAAACAATCAGGTAATGTCATGCACCAAAACAGATTTGAATACCAGGAAAAGAGACAGTGTTCGCTCTACAGTATACACACGTGGACAAAATTGTTGGTACCCTTCGGTCAATGAAAGAAAAACTCACAATGGTCACAGAAAAAACTTTATTCTGACAAAAGTAGTAATACATAAAAATTCTATGAATGTTAACCAATGAAAGTCAGACATTGCTTTTCAACCATCCTTCAACGGAATTATTTAAAAAAATAAACTCATGGAACAGGCCTAGACAAAATTGTTGGTACCCCTAACTTAATATTTTGTTGCACAACCTTTTGAGGCTATCACTGCAATCAGACGATTCCTGAGACTTCTGCACCTCTCAGCAGGTATTTTGGCCCACTCCTCATGAGCAAACTGCTCCAGTTGTTTTCGGTTTGAAGGGTGTCTTTTCCAGACGGCATGTTTCAGCTCCTTCCAAAGATGCTCAATAGGATTGAGGTCAGGGCTCATAGAAGGCCACTTTAGAATAGTCCAATGTTTTCCTCTTAACCATTCTTGGGTGTTTTTAGCTGTGTTTTGGGTCATTGTCCTGTTGCAAGACCCATGACCTGCGACTGAGACCAAGCTGTCTGACACTGGCCAGCACATTTCTCTCTAGAATCCCTTGATAGTCTTCAGATTTCATTGTACCCTGCACAGATTCAAGACACCCTGTTCCAGATGCAGCAAAACAGCCCCAGAACATAACAGAGCCTCCTCCATGTTTGACAGTAGGGACAGTGTTCTTTTCTTGATAAGCTTCATTTTCCGTCTGTGAACATAGAGCTGATGTGCCTTGGCAAAAGTTCCATTTTTGTCTCATCTGTCCATAGGACATTCTCCCAGAAGCTTTGTGGCTTGTCAACATGTAGTTTGGCATATTCCAGTCTAGCTTTTTTATGATTTGTTTTCAACAATGGTGTCCTCCTTGGTCGTCTCCCATGTAGTCCACTTTGGCTCAAACGACGACGGATGGTGCGATCTGACACTGATGTTCCTTGAGCATGGAGTTCACCTTGGATCTCTTTAGAAGTCTTTCTGGGCTCTTTTGTTACCATTCGGATTATCCGTCTCTTTGATTTGTCATCAATTTTCCTCCTGCGGCCACGTCCGGGGAGGTTGGCTACAGTCCCATGGATCTTAAATTTCTGAATAATATGTGCGACTGTAGTCACAGGAACATCTAGCTGCTCTGAAATAGTCTTATAGTCTTTAACTTTATCATGCTTGTCTATAATTTTCTTTCTATTCTCCTGCAACAACTCTTTCCTTCGCTTCCTCTGGTCCATGTTGAGTGTGGTACACACCATGTCAGCAGACAACACAGTGACTACCTGAAGCCCTATAAATAGGCCCACTAAGGGGCTGTCCACACGGAGACACAAATCACTGTATCCATATACATTTTGTATCGTATTGGCCTTTCGTCCACACGGATCCGGTGTTTTGGGAGACTGAATCCGCTATTTTTTGAAACAGGGTTCTAAAGTGGATAAATCTTTCGACAACACCTTTGCGACACCCTTGCGGTGTCGTGTGTACAGCCAATCCGTATATTTTGTAAAACGATGATGTCATCGCATCACGTGTCGGCCTGCGTCTGCGTAACAGCAACAACAATAATGGCGGACTACATGATTGAGTTAGTGCTGCAGAAGCTACTAAGCCTACTAGCTTTATTACAGCAAAATCTATTGCTTCTATGCAGTTGTGGTGAGCAACAAGCGATAATGGACAACACCATCGCCACATGCTCTTAGATCCACGCGAAGAGAACCAGGAGAGCAACCAGGAGAAAATGAATGGAGAGAGAATTTCCGCATGTCCAAAGCACTCAGAACTCAGTCCGTATATTGAAGAGCAAACAACAAACATGAGGGCACCAATTACTACACTCTAAATATATGACTGCAACAATTTGAGAACTTGTTTTTATTAGAAAATAAATATTTAGGTCTTCGTCTTCTTCTGCAGCGCGCAAGGTTATGCGCATGCTCAAAGTCTTCTTCTCCGTGTATAGTGTATATCTGTGGCAGAATTACAGCGCCCCATACTGGTCTGGCATATATACTACATCGTTTTCAGCCGGTCGTGTGTACGCAGATATTTTCTTGAGACGACGCCGTCTCAAGATCGGATAGGGGATGCACTGGCTTCGTGTGGACATAGCCTGACTGATTACAAGATTGTACACACCTATGATGCTAATTAGTGCACACACCTTGAATTAACATGTCCATTTGGTCACATTATTTACAGTCTTTTCTAGGGGTACCATCAATTTTGTCTAGGCCTGTTCCATGAGTTTATTTTTTAAAATAATTCTGTTGAAGCATGGTTGAAAAGCAATGTCTGACTTTCATTAGTTAACATTCATAGAATTTTTATTTATTATTACTTTTTTCAGAATAAAGTTTTTTCTGTGACCATTGTGAGTTTTTGTTTCATTGACCGAAGGGTACCAACAATTTGGTTCACGGGTGTATCTCTTTCTCCTCGTCCTTTTAGCAGGAGACATCCAGCTTAACCAATGCCCAAACACCGATTCTGTTACAAACATCCACCAGCAACACCCGGTCCTGTAGATTCATCCTCTACAACATTAGGAAAATTAGACCTTTCCTATCAGAGCACTCTCTACATAAATTCTAGTCCAGGCTCTTGTCTTGTCCAAACTGGATTATTGCAATGCTCTACTGGCTGGACTCCCTGCCTGCACAACCAAACCTCTGCAGCTGATCCAGAATGCAGTGGCAAGAGTGGTCTTTAATGAACCAAAGAGAGCACATGTAACTCCTCTATTCATTAGGTTACACTGGCTCCGGTTGACGCCTGCATCAAGTTCAAAACTATGCTCTTGGCCTACAAGACCACCACTGGTTCTGCAACCTCATATCTTCACTCACTAATACAGACCTACATTCCTACCAGAACGTCTGGTGGTACCATCCCCCCCCAAAAAAAAAATCACTCTCACGTACCTTCTCTGGCTCTGTTCCACATTGGTGGAATGATCTACTGCTGCTACAAGATCAGCAGATTCTGTAGCCATCTTAAAAAAAACGCCTGAAAACACATCTCTTCCGTCAACACCTGACTGACAAACACTGAGTTCTACTTCCTTTCTATCGATTCCTTCTTATAAAAAAAAATTATAAATAAATAAATTTCTCTCCTATCCTTAGCTGTGTATACTGTGCTGGGCTTTAACAGACTAGTTTTTTTTTTTGTGTCACTTATGCTTTTTGTTACCTTGTGTTGTTCAAATTGCTTCCATTGTTTTCCTGACTTGTAAGTCGCTTTTATCCAATGACTAAATGACTAAATGTAAATGTAAACATCCAAACCACCAGCGGTGGGGTGCTGCACAGCGGCGGTAGATCATGAGCTTACACCGGTAAGCTTGCAGAAGCTTATGAAATGTGATCTTAACCAACTAACCCTAACCCTTTAGCAAACATACAATTACAGCTGTGGTCTCTGATTATAACATGATCCTAATCTCTAGAAAACTGACAAATGCCTGAATGAGTTTTAAATGCCAGATTTTTTCTTTACATTTCTTGTCCTTTACTTCTCCAGACTGAGCAGCTGTAACCTGTCAGAGAGAAGCTGTGAAGCTCTGTCCTCAGTCCTCAGCTCCCAGTCCTCTAGACTGAGAGAACTGGATCTCAGTAAGAATGACTTGAAGGACTCAGGGCTGAAGATGTTGTCTGTTGGACTGAAGAGTCCTCACTGTAAACTGCAACAACTCAGGTCATGAGTCTAAAACTTTACTGTAATGTTATTTGTTGTTAGTTTGTCAGAAAAGCATTCTAATAACAGGTTCTTAAAACATTAATGCTCTGTCTATTTTTTTTTTTTTTTTATTTCACTAAACAAACTTGGGTCAGGAGTCGAATAGATTTACTTTTTAACAGGAGCCTGATTTTAGTCTCTTTTTAATTAAATAAACATACATTAAACACAATTTACTGAACCAAATGTGCTAGAGTTTGACCTGTTAATGTTTAGACCTGTTACTGATGATCTGTATAATGTTGTGTGTTTGCAGACTCTCAGGTTGTCTGATCTCAGAGGAAGGCTGTGCTTCTCTGGCCTCAGCTCTGAGGTCCAACCCCTCCCATCTGAGACAGCTGGATCTGAGCTACAACCATCCAGGAGACACAGGAGTAAAGCTCCTGTCTGCTCTACAGGAGGACCCCCTCTGCAGACTGGACACTCTCAGGTATGGACCATGTGTTGGTGAAAGAAATAGATATGAACAGCCAGGCTGTTGTGGGTTGGTTAGGCTCTATGCTCCTCTTGTCACTGCCTTTAACTTCTGGCATGTACATGCACTGTTTAAAATCAGTGCAAAGCATTGAGTACAGAAATCAAAAGCCGAAACATGTAATGAGAAAAAACAACAACTGAAAGGCTCGCCTGGTTCAAACAAACAGCATCAGCAAGTACACCTGCTACTTACCTGTTTGGCATGGCTTCTCTTTCTGGTAGGATTTTAATTTCTTGTCCTCAGAATTCCAAGAAACAATTAAAACAACTTTGGATACTGTTGTTTAACCATCTACAACTCACTCCTGAATTTTGGAAACACTCAGGTAATGTCATGCACCAAAACAGATTTGAATAGCAGGAACAGCTGTGGTCTCTCTGATTATAACATGATCCTAATCTCTAGAAAACTGACAAACGCCTAAATGAGTTTTTAAAAGTTTAAGTAAAAGCATCTGGACTCAGTTTTTAAGGTGAAGACGTTTCGTATCTAATTCCAAGAGACTTTATCAATTCTGAGATCAACTGGTAAGAGAGCTGAGCTTTATCTCTAGAGAGAGGGGCTTAACATGAAACCAAACCTGATGGACCAGACTGTTCTGGTCTCACAGTCTTTGGTTCTGAAAGGACAATATGACTCCTGATGTGAGAGTCGTTAAGTCTCAGGAGAGTTGTTAGTGACACTGCTTTATTCAGGTGTTGTGTTTGTTGTTCTAGGGTGCAACTCTATTGTTTTAAGTTCCAGAACAGTGTTATAAATACTAGGCAACATGAATCTGAGACCACCTCCTCTGCTCAAAGAGGGCTCTCTCAAACCATCTGGCCTCTCTAGACAAAATTGGGACATTGCTGTCCTCAAAGGAATGTCCTTTCTCTTTGAGGTGGAGGTGGACTGCAGACTCAGGTCCTCCAGGATTGGCTCTTCTGTGCTGATACATCCTCTTGTCAATCTGTTGTTTTGTCAATCTGTTGTTTTGTTTCTCCAACATAACTGTTACTGCACTCTTCACTGAACTGCATAAACTACATTACTCTGTTTGTGGGGGTCTTATTCTTTAGGATGGACCAGTTTTTTTGACGCAAAGTGTTTCCTGGTTTAAAGTGGACTGGAATGTTGTGTTTGTAGAAAATCCTTTTAAGTTTTTTAGATACACCAGACACATAAGGAATAACTACACCCTTCTCTTTTGTCCCTGGTTCTTGTCTGTTTGGTTTCTGTGTCCTCTTGGTTTTGTTGAAAGACCATCTGGGGTATCCACAGTCTCTCAGGGCTTTACAGATGTGTTGTTCTTCTTTCCGTTGACCTTCTGAGGTTGTGGGCACCTCTTGTGCTCTGTGCTGAAGAGTCCTGATGACTCCCAGCTTGTGCTGCAGAGGCTGGTGGGAATCAAACAGTAAATATTGATCTGTTACAGTGACAGTTTATCAAATATTTATGAATAAAAAATATCTACAACAGACAAGAACTCTTTCAGCAGGCCTTTTGTCAGTTTGGTTAAACAAATCCTGTCTGACCTTGAACACAAAGAAAACCAAATCAATGTGCTTTTCTCTAGAAAAGATACCAACAGCAAACAAAGAAAACATGGAAATGAAAGGACATCTCATTGAACAAGTCCAACAGGAGAAATATTTAGGAGAGATTAAAAAGTCACATCAAAAGCCTGTCTCTAAAAATGAAGGCCAGTATAAGTAGTTTCAGGACGACCAGGAACTGTTTAACATTTGAATGTGCTTATGTCTTTTTAAACACAATGATTCTGTCCCAGCTGTTGCACTGCACCACTGTCTGCTCTCATACCAAACCTCCCTAAATCCTCTTGAACAGCTTTATAATTGTGCCTTTAAAATTCAGAATAAAAGACTGATCAACATTTTAACAAGAGACTGAATGAACATCACTTAGACACACTTACATTCACATGACTCTTTGTATCCAGCAGGTATCTGCAGTGAGAACCACAAATGAACGTGGCTGCTCCTGTTTGTTTATTATTATTATGCAACACCAGGTGACAACATGAAAGTATTTACATAATTTATAGGAAGGCGGTAGAGACGTGGAAGAGGGCAGAGATGGAGATACGTGTGTGTGTGATATTGATTGATTGATTTATTGATTGATACTCAGAAGGTGTTGTAGCTGTGATGCATTGAAAGAGCAGGTCTGTCTGAGGCTGATGGATGAGAGGGCTCCCCCCCATATTTACCGTTGTCAGTATTGTTTTTGTTATTATAATATATCAAATCCAGTGTCATGTCCTCAACATGACACACAAGTCTCCACTTTATCCATTCTTTCAGTCAGACCTCTCATTTCATCAACAGTATCAGCATCGACAACAGTGTGACTGGTTCGTTGACATCATAAAACTTTAGTTTTGGAGCACTGTTGACGAGCTGTATGAGTTGTTCAAAACTCTTTTCTGGGGCTCCTCCCAGTGCCACTCCACATCTCCTTCAAGCAGCGTCCTTAAAGGTGCACTGATGTCTGACAGGTTTGGATACTAAGAGACTGAATCAGACATAAAAACATTAACAGTTCCTTTTTGCCTGTGCTGGAGGTGGTTGTGTCAGTGCTTTCACTTTCCCTCATCTGGTTTCAATCCGTTGTCTTTGAGTGTACAAACCCGATTCCTAAAGAGTTGGGACACTGTACAAATTGTGAATTAAAAAGAAATGCAATAATTTGCAAATCTCATAAAACTTATATTTTATTCACAATAGAACATAGATAAAATATCAAATGTTGAAAGTGAGACATTATACAATGTTATGCCAAATATTGTCTCATTTTAGATTTCATGAGAGACACATTCCAAAAAAGTTGGGACAGGTAGAAAAAGAAGCCGGAAAACTTAAATGTACACATAAGGAACAGCTGGAGGACTAATTGCAACTTATTAGCTCAATTGACAACATGCTTGGTATAAAGCCACACTATTGACCCACTCTGTAGGCTCTGTTTGCTCTCACTCCCATTTACTCCATGTGTTGCAGTTCTTTGACTCCTCTGTCCCTTAATGCCACTGTGATTGTTCTGGGGGCGTGCACTACAGGTGTGACTGTGTAGTTTGTCTGTGATGCAGGTAAACAACCTGGTCCATTAAACAGATCTGTGTAGTCTTTCAGAATGCCAGGCTTCTTTGTAACTTCTTAGATTGTTTTATTGAGCCTAGCTCCCAGGATGGTAGGACTTTCTGTGTGATTTCAAACTCAATGTTGCTCTTTTGGCCTATGTTCTCACAGGTCATTGACTTCTTGCCCAATGCTGCCACCTTCTGGGCAAAGAAGGGAACAAGTCTGGTTTTACTTTACTTGGTTTTACTGAGTTTTCCACAGACTAAGACCTAGTCCACACGGACACGGGTATTTTTATAATAATAGTTTTTATAATAGTTTTTCCTCCTGCGTTTTAAAAAAAATCTCCACAAACGCTCGCATGAAAACGCAAAAACCCGCTATCAAGCGCTGTCAAGAGCATGCCACACCAGCAGGCGGCGATATCACCCTAATTGTGGCATGTTGGCCAATCAGAATGGCGAACACTCTGACGTTGCAAGGCAAAAACGCCAGTTTTACTGTCCACACGACAACGCTGCAACCGGCGTTTCTGAAAATCCTCACCCTGGCAGGGGTTTTCAAAAATGTTCTGTTTCAGTGACCTAATACTGCGTTTCCGTGTGGACGAAGGGCGGAACCTTGTAAAAAAAAAAGTTACGATTATAAAAATACCCGTGTCCGTGTGGACTAGGCCTAAGTACATTAAGTGTCTTGACTGAAACTGCAACAGTTTTCAACTTAAATGAAAAAGACACACTTTCTGTCACACTTTCTTTAGAATCTTTCCAGATCTTATGTGTTCTGTCTATTTCTGAGGATCCACTGTAGAAATGTGCTTTTTATACTCCACTCCAACAGCCTTTTAAACATATTCAGCTTCATTTTGTTTAATGGCTTGTATTTTTTTCACAATTGTCTCTGTTTGTCCCAAGATCTGCACATTCTGGCAAAATGTTTTTTGTTCGTTGTTTAAGTCCATCTGTTGAAACGTGACTCTTCTCGTTCAGCTTTTCCTGTTTTTTCTGCATTTTTATTGTCTTTTGTTTTGACTGTTCTCCACTTGTTCACTTGCACTTCGTCGTGTATCAACGGAGTCCTCTGTTTCTGTGCTCTGGTGAAGAACATGTGCCGTGGAGTCCTCTGTTTCTGTGCTCTGGTGAAGGACATGTGCCAGTCCTCTGTTTCTGTGCTCTGGTGAAGGACATGTGCCGCGTGTATCGACGGAGTCCTCTGTTTCTGTGCT
Organism: Perccottus glenii; assembly: GCA_024416835.2. Lineage (NCBI taxonomy): Eukaryota > Metazoa > Chordata > Actinopteri > Gobiiformes > Odontobutidae > Perccottus > Perccottus glenii. Next base: position 5,171 of record JALDQB020000149.1, on the reverse strand, counting down.
CTGGTGAAGGACATGTGCTGCGTGTATCGACGGAGTCCTCTGTTTCTGTGCTCTGGTGAAGAACATGTGCCGCGTGTATCGACGGAGTCCTCTGTTTCTGTGCTCTGGTGAAGGACATGTGCGGTATGTATCGATGGAGTCCTCTGTTTCTGTGCTCTGGTGAAGAACATGTGCCGCATGTATCGACGGAGTTCTCTGTTCTGTGCTCGGGTGAAGAACATGTGCCGCGTGTATCGACGGAGTCCTCTGTTTCTGTGCTCTGGTGAAGAACATGTACCGCGTGTATCGACAGAGTCCTCTGTTTCTGTGCTCTGGTGAAGAACATGTGCCGCATGTATTGACGGAGTTCTCTGTTTCTGTGCTCTGGTGAAGAACATGTGACGTATGTATCGACGGAGTCCTCTGTTTCCGTGCTCTGGTGAAGAACATGTGACGTATGTATCGACAGAGTCCTCTGTTTCTGTGCTCTGGTGAAGAACATGTGCCGTATGTAAAGTAAGTTTTTTCTCGGTTCAGTCATGGAATTTTAGCACAGCACTTTTATCTTGTTCATTTGGTCAAAGTGAAAGGTATTACTTTTATGGCCTCTTGTCCCGCGACGTCAGAAACGTCACACATTGTACCTTCTGTGACTTTTCAGCGATGCCTCTGGCAGAACAGGAGAGCTCGAAGGGTTGAATCCAGTTTGTCCAATTTTCTGCTGGGTTCCATACAAACCCAGGTTCTGTGGTTGAAACTGTTTCTTCTGACACCATGTGATATTTATGAGGCTTGACGACCGATCTTTTTGTGAACGAGCTTTAATGACATGCTTCAGTCATGAACATGCTGCACAACAACCTGCACTAACTTACGTACATGTGTCTGACCTCATCATTACTACAGCTGCCTGTTAACACTGCCTTTAATACATCACAAGAAAGACTTGAACTGTGTGTGTGCCTGTGTAAACAGCTTATTTCATTAAATAAAATGATAACCACATTCATCACTAATATTGTCACATAACTTTATCTCATTGATCCATAATCATCATTGTTTGGTTAAATTAATAAACATTCACTGTACATTGTTTAAACAAGAAAACTTTAAACTGCTTTTGAAAACATTTCTTACTAATTTCCAGCAACAAAAATCCTGGAATAGAATTAAATGCAGCCATGGCTCGATAAAATACAGTTGGTTGTATTTGATTAGTTCTGATGAAGGCAGCACACACCTAGCTTCACAGGTTTGTCTTGAACAATAACTGTGTTTATCTGAGAAAATTTAATTAAATTTTATTTACTATAAATGACTTCTGGAGTTTTTGTTCCAATAATATTTCTAATGAAAGTTAATAAAAATAATTGAGTCTCTTTTACAGTTAACCAGGCCATATTATTATGCACAGTCCTTCCATTGGTTGTGTTTGGACATCCCATAATAATTCGTGGTGCTGTGTTGTGAGCGAGCTGCAGTTGTGGAAGTTCTTTTCTCTTGTATTTGACCAAACGACTATAATCCAACTGAGAAAGTCCTAATGATTGAACAAGCTGTTTAATAGTGTCCAACCTCCAACCCAGACAGCTTCCACAGTTACACCTGACAGCATCATGTCTTCTACTTGTTCACTCACATTGTTTTCTAATATTAACTCTAATATAGGCTTCACTTTGAACAAATATGTTGAACTACTAACCATACATTTAGTTTTTTCACTGTTAATGACTCATTTATTTCCTCTGATCCACTGTGAAACTAAAGCCAACTCCTTCTTTAAGATGTTCTTGAGTTGAGCCGCTGTTTGTGCAGATGTATTCATCCCAGTGCACTGTAGTGTACACATTTAACACTACTGTGTTCAATCCATGTGTGACACAAGGTTAGAGGGAAACATGTTTGTCTGATGGAAACTCCAACATCATGAGGCTAATGAAGACAAACATGTTTTTAACTCTTGTTCCTTATTATGTCTAAAGAATGTTTGATTTGACACAGAGGCTGACAGAGGCTGAAGTCCTGTTTGTGAAATAAAACCTATGTGTGTGTTTAAAAGCTCAGCAGCTGCTGCAGTTTGAGGAAGAGACACTCACTGACCAATCAGAGCCTCCGTCTCATACATCACACATGCTCTTCTATCATTTCACACTCTTTCAACACTGGAATAGTCACAGACTGCTGCACTTGGACTTTTCATGTTTTTTACAAGAACTGCACAATATCAGAGATAAACACAAGCATAATTATGTCAGAGTTCTTTTAAATCCTCCAATAACTAACACTAAATCTGAACTGTGATATTTGAAAGTTCCTTTTGGAAGAATGTTTTATTTATTTAACAGGGACAAAGCAGTCAAACATAGTTCCAAATATAAAACCTGCTGCAAATAAAGTTTATGGCTTATGCTAAATTAGATATATAATATAATATACATATAATACAAGTATAAAACATTCATATTTCTTCAGAGATTCACTGATAAATTCACAAGAGAAGCAACCTAGCAGCAGAAGCCTACAGAACTGTGTGAGTGTATGTAATTCTTGTCTTTTTGAGCTTATTGTGCCGTGTTATTGCTGAGAAACCGCGCAGTGTTTTACTACGACTCTGTCACGTGGTGCACCGGCGTCTAGTCTCACCTGCAGCGGGCTGGTTTCGTTTGAGTTGTTTGTGGCCGTCTGGAGGCGTGTCCTGCTGAATTCAATTACTTGAATAGACGGGTATTTAAGTGGGAGTTACCACCGCGGCAGCGGTCGCGGCAGCTGTGATCGCGTGAAGACCGAAGAGAGTAAAGACCATCGACTCTACCTGCACGCGACTCCACCGAGCAGGGACACACCGACAGAGCACTGAGTATTGCACTTCTTTTTTGTACTATTTGTTTGCACTTATAATTTATTATTTCTACTATTACTTTCTTCTTGTATATTTTTCCTCTTCGGCTCTTCAATGTGTTTTCAAATTACTACTGTCATTTCAACACGGAAATTATCATCTGTTTCACGCAAAGGCGCGCAACCATAATAATCTGCATGTTGTATCACTGTCAATAACTGCCCCTTCTACTTTCCCAATAGGCTTGTGGAACAGCCAGTCTGCTGTGAACAAAGCTGATTTCATTACAGCTTTTGTTCAACATTCTGGTCTTTCAGTTGTAGCACTTACAGAAACATGGATCAAACCAGAGGACTCTGCCACTCCCGCCGCCCTCTCCCATAATCACACTTTCTCCCACAGTCCTCGCCTCACTGGAAGGGGCGGAGGGACCGGACTACTTATTCCCACCGACTGGAAGTTCAAACAGCTATCACCCTTGTGTGACAACAGCTCCTTCGAGTTCCATGCTGTTACCATCACCCACCCTGTTAAAAGTCATTTTGTAGTTATCTATCGGCCTCCAGGTCCGCTTGGACATTTCTTGGAGGAGTTGGATGCGCTTGTTTCATTCTTCCCTGAGGATGGTACTCCTCTGGTGGTATTAGGAGACTTCAACATCCACCTTGAAAAGCCACAGGCTGCTAACTTCAATAACCTGACTGCATCATTTGACCTCAAGCAGGTTTCCACATCGGCAACCCACAAGTCTGGTAACCAACTAGATCTTATCTACATAAGATACTGCTCCACTCGGCACACTCAGGTCACGCCACTGCACACTTCCGATCACTTCCTCATTACTCTCGACCTTGACCTAACTTCTCCAGACACTGCAATTGTTTTACCGCTGGTCACTTTCCGGGCGCAACCTGCGTACACTCAGTCCCTCCCGTTTTTCCTCTGCTGTCTCTTCCGCACTCCCCACTTCTGAGGAGTTCTCTCTTTTAAACACAAACAACGCAACCGACGCTCTGTGCTCCACGCTTTCATCCTGCTTGGACAACTTATGCCCTCTTACATCTAGACCAGCCCGTACATCCTCGTCTGCCCCTGGTTATCCGATGTTCTCTGCGAGCACCGCGCCAGCCTCGGTCAGCTGAGAGAAAATGGCGCAAGTCAAAAGATCCTACTAACCTCTGTATCTACCAGTCTCTCCTCTCTACTTTCTCCGCCGATGTCACCTCTGCAAAAACTGTCTACTACCATTCTAGGTTAATCAACTCACCTGACTCGCGCACTCTCTTTAAAACCTTTTCCGCCCTCCTTTGTCCGCCTGCTCCCCACCTTCATCGGATTTAACAGCTGATGATTTCGCGTCTTTCTTTATAAAGAAAAGCGACCACCATCAGCAGTCAGTTCTCTGCGCCACCACCTGTCGAGCTCATTCAGACCCCTGATATGTGTTTGAAGCAGATGTTTCCAAGGTCATTAGTTCTAACCACCCTACTACCTGCCCGCTGGATCCCATCCCCACACATCTCCTTCAGGCCATCTCTCCATCTGTCGTGCCTGCTCTCACCCACATCATCAACTCATCTCTTTCCACTGGGTCCTTCCCACAGCTTTCAAAGAGGCCCGCATCACACCACTACTGAAGAAACCCACTCTTAACCCTACACTGCTAGAAAACTACAGACCAGTTTCCCTCCTTCCCTTCATCGCCAAAGCTCTGGAGCGAGTTGTGTTTACTCAGCTCACCTCCTTTCTCACACGGAACAACCTCCTGGACCAGAACCAGTCTGGGTTCAAGAGCGGACATTCCACGAAACTGCCCTGCTCTCAGTCATCGAAGCTCTGAGACTGGCAAAGCAACATCCAAGTCATCTGTACTCATCTTACTGGATCTGTCTGCTGCTTTTGACACTGTTAATCATCACATCCTCCTGTCTTCTCTCAGGGCGATGGGTGTCTCTGGAATGGCGTTGCAATGGTTCAAGTCCTACCTCTCGGATAGGTCATTCAGAGTATCCTGGAGAAAGCGAGGTCTCTGAGTCCCAACATCTCAATACAGGGTGCCACAGGGCTCAGTGCTTGGACCGCTACTCTTTTCCATATACATGACATCCCTTGGCTCTGTCATCCAGAAGCATGGCTTTTCCTATCACTGCTATGCAGATGACACTCAACTCCACCTGTCATTTCAACCTGGCGATCCGGCGGTCTCTGCTGCTCGTCTCGGCATGTCTGAGTGACATCTCACTTTGGATGAAGGACCATCACCTGCAGCTGAACCTTGCAAAAACAGAACTGCTTGTGATTCCGGCCAATCCAAAGACCCACCACAACCTCTCCATTCAGCTAGGCCCGTAAC